>DF239711.1:16232-142113 GCA_000507305.1 Breviolum minutum Mf 1.05b.01 | reverse complement strand
GATTGATTGATTGATTGATTGATTGATTGATTGATTGATTGATTGATTGATTGATTGATTGATTGATTGATTGATTGATTGATTGATTGATTGATTGATTGATTGATTGATTGATTGATTGATTGATTGATTGATTGATTGATTGATTGATTGATTGATTGATTGATTGATTGATTGATTGATTGATTGATTGACTGACTAATTGACTGACTGATTGATTGATTGATTGATTGATTGATTGATTGACTGATTGATGAACTAACTAATTGACTAACTGACTGACTAACTAACTGACTAACTAGCTAACTGACTAAGTGACGAACTGACTGATAGACTAACTGACTAACTTACTACCTGACTAATTTTTCGACATCAGAACCTCAAAAAGTGCTCCGAGAACCTCAGTTTTTTAACATGTTCACTTCCAAATGTGCTTTTCGCCACAGCGGCGTGCAATTTTTGACTTCTCCTCTGAGCACCGACCTCCGCACCCGCGGCTTTAACAGGCCTACTTTTGGACTGACCCGACACACGAATCATTGAAAAAACACAGCATTTCGGGACTTCTCTAACATTTGGCGCGGATGTATCTTCTTTCTTCTGACTTTCGTGCTATTGCATCTTCTTTCTGCTGACTTGACTACTCTACTCTGCTTTTCAACTGTCCATATTGTCGGAAGTTTCTATTTAAACTTCCTTCGACGACAGAATAAATTCTAAATAAAACTGCTGGGCAGTCCAATTCCCCGGCAACGGAAAAGAATATATTTGGGCAAGTATTGCCGAATTATCTGATTATTTGTACCGAAATGTCATCTGCGAATGGAAAAGGTGGGACGCCACTGGGCCTGACTTTTGCTACGCACGCGATTGGCCAATGCACCAGCGACTTTGTCTCTCTGCGTATTGGCTGAGACGTAGAGAGGCAGCGCTGCCTTGAGGGGTTGCAGATTGATATGTACCCTTCCTGAAACTAACAGCCCGCCTAAAAGGGAATGAATCATCTTCCAACCATCAATGTTCAGTGGCTTAGTCCAGTAATACTGTTGATATTTTTTTGGGTCACCATGATATTTCAGTCACCATCTGAGATGCATCGAACCCTGGTAAAATAGTAAATCATGGCAATAAGCTATCAACTGGTGCAGGATAGTAATCTAGTACAGTTGTTATCATCCAAGGCATGCTCAGCTTGCGAAAGTGCAAAAGGGTGGGAAAAGAGGTCTAGCTATGGGCAGAATATTACATAATGTGTGAATATCATAAATTTCTCGTACTTCATATATCTGCATCCATTTGCAAACCTTCAAATAGCAAACTATTGGGATACCCGGATACCTGGATACTGGGATTCCTGAAGTATCCGGCGTCTGGTCTCTCCAACCGAGCCTTGCTGTTGCTCATATTGCGAACACCTTCTCCAGCGATTGTGGACAAACTCATCTTCAGCTTCAGAGTCTCCGAGTTGTGGCAATACCTCATACTCAAACTTCAAGCTGATGTTGCAAACAATCTGCTCAAATGTGTTTAGAAACCTGGTAGCTCCTTAGCTCCCTATTATGAAGGGACTTTAGTAAAGCACCAGGTCCTTGGCTCCCTTCCAAGCACCAGCTAGTCCGTTGCATAAGTCAGGCGATGAAATCTGTGGCTTTTGTGGAAAAACAGTTGAAATTTTACCAATCAGTATACCTCAGCATGCGTTCCTGGAAAATCTATTGATTTCTTTCTATTTGATTATTTTTCCCACCTGGAGTTGAAAATCTGTGAAACTGTTAGGCCTTACAGGAAACATAAAATATAGAAAAACACATGGTGACACAAAATGGTGTTGAGCACTTGCTTTCCAGCATATACGTGGGAAATCTGGAATTAAAAAAAATGCACCTGGAATTAGTTTTTGTTGGCAGTTTTAAGTTTCTGACCCTACAGGACTTCGAGAATTATGGAACATTTTGCTACCTATCGTCGGCGATCAAAAACGATTGCAACTGAAACGGAAGTTTGTTCCATTTGGTTCTATTAGGATGTATAGATGCACTGTACTCTTTACCCAAGCTCATTTTCAAATCCAACAGAAAATAACCATCCAATCTGAGATCTGAATTAGCCGCCTTTCGTATCATGTAGGGACTCATCTATGATTATTCTTTACCATCCCTAAAACTAACAATTTGTTCTGAAAATGGACACGGACCCAAAAAGCAACGCTTGCGTTCCAGGAGTTTGGAATGCTCAGCGGCTCAGGGAAGTCCACTCGGCATGCCACATCGATTCGGTCCTTGGGTGCAGGGAAAATCTGACAAATCAAGCGGTTTTTCTTCCACTTGATGGATCCAGAACAAACGATTCAACTGCCATGTTCCGTTCCAACACCTGCAACACAAATCTCTTAAGGCTTTGCTTGACTCGCCGACGCAAGCTCCTCATCGTAGTTCAAAAACGATCTGGCGAGCGCCACTGCTTTCCTCAATGTTGCAATTGGCTGAAACATGCTCCAAACGTACGGCTTTTCCAACAACTTCCCTCAACTTCCCTCACCTTACCGCAGATCCCCATCTTGGGGGCTTTCAATGAAGCCATGCCAAGCAACACTGCCGTATTGAGGGCGGCAGATCCTATAGCCCGAACCTCAAGCTGCTGTTTCAAAAGGATGTTACGGCATTTGCATCAACTTGTAAATCGACATGATGCATGAGAGCATCTTACAATTATGACATACTAGAGTGAGGGTTGGCCTTGAGTCTATGTGTTAATCCCTTATAATCCCTTTTTGAATCAATCCATTCTGATTTTTTCATTCTCCGCCCAGGCTCGTGCAGGGGAAAACAAAACCATAAGCCCCCAAGTCCCCAGCCCCCCGCCTTTCGACAAATTTTTGGGGGCTGGGGGGTGTGTGGAGGATGGGCGACGAGCAAGGCCTACCCTAACTACTATAGATCTAGAAAACTATAAAATCCATCTATCTTAATATCTAGAAAATATAATATTAATCTTATCATCTACGTACATTATCTAGAATCTAGATTGATGATATCAGGTACCTTCCTTGGCCTGGCAAAATATTTACTGTTCCAAATTGGGAGCTTCATTGGATAGCCAAACTCCTTTCAGGATTGGATTATGTCACTTTCACTGGTTGTTGAAGGATTCCGTAGTACCTTTTTTGACACTCTCCGTTTTGCACCTACCATGCTGTTTAACTCGTCAAAGAGACGCAGGGTGGGCGGCCTTCTCGAATCCCTGTGGCCAAATAGCCAGCCAAAGCATGAACATCCTCAGTGAAAGATTCCAGTGCGAACATGTCTGAGCCACGAAGAAAAAAAAACTTATTACTTACCATTATACTAGTTGTTTAATAGGGATCCTTATAATGGTTTACAACATATAAATGGGCAGTACAATCCCGTATATACCCTAAACGACCAGGGGCCCTTTTTCTTTGCCCACCTGATGTTTCCCTGTCACCTTTGGAAGTCTCCAACGAAAGAAGCGTTCGCTTTGAACCAATGCCTGATCTCACTCTGAACCAATGCTTTTCAAGGGACTGCTTGGTTGCTGACCTGGGCGTTTTGGACAGGATTTCTGTGGGAGATACCTAGGACATCATGCACATCATTACATGTTCCTGAACATTTCTTGGATCCGTTGTCCACCAATATCTAGCTCCAGATCTCCTGGGACTCAAGTAGATTATCTTTAATCATCATCTGCCATGCCTGCCACAAAGAGGAAATCCTTGCTACGCTACTTGGGCCATCTAATTCGTTTCTGGACGAAACAAGACGATGGTATTGAAACAAGAAGACTTTATGATGATATACATGCCAAAAAGAGAGATAAACATAGAACATTTTAGGATACAACACCGCACAACAATGCAATACAATACAACATTGTATCATACAATATCATACAATACAATCTTATACGGTACACAATACTTTACAATAACCCATACATGGCATATCATCTCGATTCGATTTTTTATCCTATACCTTCTGACGACAACATCTGGATTTTTTCGGGCTGAGGTAACCCACTCGACAGCTGCTGAAGACTTTGAAGATGGAGATGTGTCTTGGCAAAATGTGGAAGTCTCGATTGAAAGGTCGAAAACCAACATCCCAAATCTATATCCAAAAAATTCGCAAGTGTGAGGTTTACAAGAACACTTGTAGAAAGCACCAAGACCAAACCCAATTTTAAAATGAAGCACCTCTCATCAATTCGATTGAATAGTTTTTGTTTTCTCCGGGTCCCAAGACCAATATCCAAGTCACACAATGCTTGCCATTTTCTGGGTCTTCCCGAAACTCAATGCGAAGTGCAAGTCACCTGACTTCAGACCCCAACCAGTTGCCAAATGGCCAAGTGAGGTCACTAGTAATCTAGTGCCCTGAGCAAATTCACTCCAAACTCAGTTGTTTCCCTGCGAGTCAGACAATTTTTCCATATTTTTCCTATATTGTCCGGAAGCCAAAAAAAAATGTAATCATTTCTAAAAATGAGAATGACAATCAGATCTTCACGACTTCTCATCATAACTCTACACCCCCTACATCCTCTTGGGCTCCAACGTCCTTCCTCTTTGATGTATTGTCTGGCCTCGGGTTCTGCGTGGCTCCGATATGCACAGGATGCATCCCTTGCACCAAAGCAAAAATATCCGTGGAATTCTCGCACAAGAAATAGATGTGAAGGGGAGATACCACGCAAAAATTCTATCAACCTCTACTAAACATTCAAAATCCTGTCAGGTGGTCCCTGCTTCCCAAACTACAGGAGCCCCCACCACTTGCATAGCTTGAAGTGCTTGACATCCCGCAGGAGGGCCACTCAGCGAGAGGAAAAGATCTCGATCTTTTCGTATCTGAGCCAGAAATGTTTACAAGAGTCCCTTGGTCTCGTATTCATGTTTTCTACTATCTGGATTATCTGGACCTGGTTTTCAAGATCATCTGGATCAAGCATCAGTTTTTCAGCTCCCCCCTTGAAAGTCCCTCGAAAACGCTCCGAGGTGCTGTGTTGGCAATGCGGCCTGCCACCTTGCCAACCTCCGAAGCTCCTGAGACATAATTTTCATCGCCTTGGGGATCCATAAATCAGAAACGATGGCACAAAATAGAGCAATAAAAAATCGAAGGTAGAAAAACGGCGAAAAGGCAAGAAACATCCAGACTAAAACAAAAAGTTTAATGTAGACACATGTGAAAACAATAACCATGCAAAACTAGCAATGAAGGGCAAAAACAGGCAAAACTCCGAAACCATCCGAAAACCCTTGGTTTTCGCTCGTGTTTTTGTTTGCTTTTCTTTTTGCTATTGCGTTTTATTTTCTTCTTACTTCTGCTTTCGTCATTTGCTTTGTCTCGTTTGTTCTTGCTTTTGATTCAAACGTAAAGCCTGTTCGAATCAGCCTAAATGGTCTAAGTCCAGGCTAGCACCAAACGCGATGGATTGCAACGCTTGTAATGGTATGCTGTATGCTTGATCTCAGCCACACTGTCATGTCATGATGTTCTCAGTTATTTCTATTGTAAATGATTTTATTTTGGAAGTTCCACTTACTGTAAATTTGTACATCTTCAGCACTTTGCTGTTGCCATGGTTGGCCTTGCGAGAAAGGCCAAACAACGAGAAAAAAGAAGACTGCTAACTGGATACTTGTGAAGATAGAATTCTTGCAGAACAGCATATTGAGACGATTTGAAACGTTACTTTGTTCCGATCAGTCTGGTTCTTTCAATGCTACGAGGATCCTCCTGATTCTGATTCTCTCACATCTTCTCAAGCGTTTGCTGGGTTGCAACTGTGCTCAATTCTCTCATATTTGTCACACATGCCTACGTGAGGATCGTCCACTCACCACCAAGTAGCTGGGATAAATGCCATGTTCGGCCTCCGCAACCCAGTTGTCTGTATCAATGGATAGCTCATACGCAAAATCAGCTGGTAACCTCCAGGACCACATCAAGCGTGACATTTCATCCGTTCAAATCATGGCATTTCATGAAATTTCAGCAACCTTAAAAAAGATTAGGATTCACAGTCTTCAAATACGACTTACGTATGTGTTCCCCTTAAAAAATTACAAATCACCTTGCACCCAATGACGTAAGAATCTGATCTGATGTTCATCCTGATCTATCTAAACTTCCTTCATCTTGCTTCCTCCTTTCTGAAACGTGAAGTCCATCAACTGCGATTTGTCTGATTGAAGGATCTTTGCTCACAAAAGCTGTCGAGCATGTGTGTTGCTTCCATTTCACCAACAGTCTTCCTTCACCAACAGTCTTCGGCATCTTTTGGATCCTTCTTGTTCTTGTTGTTGTCGTTGTTGTTGTTGTTGTTGGTGGTGCTGCTGCTGTTGCTGCTGCTGTTGTTGGTGGTGGTGGTGGTGTTCAACCCAGGTTTCCCAGCCTGTAATCCAAGTCCTCCGCATCCACCAATTCAAAACTAAAATCCTCAGGTCGTTGTTGATTGATGGTTGCCTTTTAAGAAATATCAAGAAACTTTGAAGAAAAGAGATTTCTAAACAAGAGATGACTCTGAGCTGATATTTGAATATTGTCTTGAAATGTCAACAAGAAACCTAAATCTTCAACTAAATCTTGACCAACCTTTTAGTAGGGAAAAAACATCCAAAAAAAAAACACTAGGGATAGTTTGGTGACACTTTGAGTCCATGAGCCTTCGAAACTGACTGATGACATAGGGAAGCCAAGAAGCTAAATTCTCAGGTGTGATGTAAGATCTTGCCAAAGCCAACACCTGCAGCTTGAGGAACGGCTGCAAAGTGTCTTGTAGTAGATCAGTGTCTAGCGAGGTCAAATAACATGTTGGCATATGTTGACAGAATCGATTTGCCTAGTCAAAGTCTCCATTGTCAAACCCCAATCAAAAAGTTGAAAAGTCTGCTTCCAAATTCTGAATTGGGTTCCGTAAGTGCAGAAACTTCTGCCAAAACTATGACATCAAACATGACGGCCACATGACTGCCCCGCCCATCAGCCTTCAAAGTAGTCCAAACACTATCCCAGTCCAAAGGGATCACAGTACTCAGCTGTGGGGGAAGTTCCCCAGTCGCTGTGCAAAAGGTGATACAAAAGGATTCAAGAAGGTAAAGGGCTCAGAACATCTCACTGAATCTGTCTCAAATCACCCTCTGAAAGTAGCATTCCATAGCGTACATATATATATATATACATAAATATATATATATATATACGTATATATATATATATAGTTGCCGAGGGCAGGTTTGACTTGCAACGTGGTTTTTCCTCCGAATCAGCGATTCCGAGGCAGACTCGGATTACGCAATAACTTTGATAGGCTCTTGCGCCCGGAAGTTGAGATCGTTTGTATCAAACAAAGAAATACAACTGTAACCTGGGCCAAACCAACCTGTTGCAACCCCAACAAATCCAGCTAAGATGAAACTGTAAGAAAGCTGACCCTCATTGTATGCTCATATTCTCAGAGAACTCAGGCTGAAGACTGAAGCTACCAACATTGATCATGATAGCTTAAGGTACACAAACATGAAACAAGCATTGCTCTTGCTAGAACATCCGCCATACCAACAAAATGTCATATAGATGTTTCTGTTTTTCAGGTGGTGGATTTTTTTTCACATCTACTTTGTTGGTGGCAACCAGAACTCCGGGATCAACTCACCAGTTGAGGTTGACTTGGTAGTTCGTTTATCTACCATTATTTACCAAGGGTTTTAGCGCTTTATACATCCTTTAAAGGTGGTTGTTGGGCATGGGATTTCAGCCTTCACCATCCAACGGTCGGAATGTCCCCCAAAAGTGACACCGAGTTACAAAGTGCTGTGATTCCGAAGACCATATGCGACTCGTCCAGCTACACGGTTCCTTCCAGTTGCACCAAAGAATGGTGAAGAGGTACCGCGAAAGTACTACAAGAATCGTGGAAAAGAGAACGATAATTTATTATGCATGTTATATTTACCAATACTTGGTTGATTTTTATGGTAAATGTACGTAGGTAAATATACATAATTTGACGAGTGTTAATGCATTGTCAATCTGGACTTCGTGATGTAATCGCTTCAATATGATGCGAAGTACTTTCCATCTCTTCCCTAGAAAGTTCAACAGTTCCACGGGATGTTCTATTTGGGGAGGTGTCTGGCCAGGTGAAGAGAAGTTCAAAAAAGACGTGAACCCATATGAACCCCTATGAGTTCGTATGAATACACATATCATATATAGAACATATTATATATATATATACATCTTTACCCTTTTCATGTGTTCCGAAATTTGTCCGCCCTTCTTCACTAATCCATGGAGTCAACCAGCTGAGTTAGTCAAGGATCACATCAGCATCATGTCTGATGTAGCATAGGTTGTCTTCCTCCTTGATCCATTCCCGGTTCACAGTGGAAGACCAATCCTGCCAATTCTCAAGACACCAGAACAACATCTATCGTTCATGTTGTCTTCGAAGATTGGAATGGATTCATTGCCTCGAGATTGGAAAAAGATGGAAAAAGAATGGTTCATCATATCTGAAATGCTTCATATCGAACAGATTTAGTGCATGTGATAGTAGAAATTGACTCGCAGCTGTTTTGAATTCCTACTGCGGGATCAATTAATTCACCTCAAACAAGCTGAGATCTACGAGTACATCTGACCTACAGCAGAAGATAATCTGTGAAATCATTCACAAACCCGAAGTGTTTGTCATTTTTGACTCATTTTCTCAATTCTCAAATTGCTCTTTATGTGAAATCTCAATCCATTTTGTGAAACCCATCCCCGCAAACACTCCATCCTTCTCAGGAGGATATGGCACGGACTTCCGAGATTTCGAACCTTTTGAGCCACCCTTTGCAGCTGAAATCGCTCCACCCCGGTCCTTGAGAGAAGGACAGGTTGAAATTCCTTTCCAACCACTCAGAAATGGAGAACTTTTTGAACAATAGGATGTTACATGGTGTTCAACTAAAAATTGGGATAAATCATAAATCAACATCTTCATCAATTCATATCCATACCTTTTTCGTGAACAGTTCAGTTGTTGCTACATTCAACTGAACAGCCTCGTGCCACATTTTTTTTGGGCGCCAAGGTACGCCCTTAGCGGCCTTGCCACCTGAGTGAAGCGAAGCTATGGCTGAAACCCAGGTAGGTTCTCCCACTGGTCATATGTATGTCTATCTACTTGGTGGTTTCAAGTTTCAACCCAGTTTTTCAAAATATCAAACTGTCATTTCCCCAACTACTAGTAGGGATGAAAATTATTTTTTCTTAAAAAAGCCTTTGAAACCACCTACCCTAGCTTTTATATTTTTCCGTATGTTTATATATATCCCAACAGTTTCATCTCTCACCCGCTGAAATCAAGCCATCAACCCCCCCCCCCCACGTTGTTGATGTTGGCACGGCACCTCCAATGGGGCCTGGTGCCTCTTTTGAAAGTTCATCCAAGGTCATCGACTCAGCGAACCAGGACAGAAGGATCCATGGGACTGGTATATATAGATATATATATATATATATCCCTACATATTTTACCATAACTTTAAGCCAAATGTTCAAATGTAGTGAAATATACCATACATTGATCCTATGGGTACTGTTGCATAATTCTATTACATGTGTGTTCTATCCTTTCATGTGCATACTGGCATGTATACGTATTCTACATATCTTTATATGGTGTTCTTGTCTGGGTATAACCTCCTCCACTCCAATAGCAGAAAGCATGATAATCCAGCTGCTTAGAGAATTCTGTAAGTCGGAAGGAGATGGAAGGAAGTCATGTTGTAGAAGTTCCTATGTCCACTCGGCTGATGGTAAGGTGGCTGTGAAGTAATCGAATCACCTCCTACCTGCTGTAGGGGGGTAGTGGACGTGATATCATTGCTGCCTACAACATGGTCAAAGCGTCTTCCATCAAGGATGAAAAAGCTGAAGACTCTGGCTATGGCCATCCGCTTGTGTATTCTAAGTAATCAAGCATAATCAAGCCTACTTTAGACTTTGGACCATGGGACATATTTGTGTGTCATAGTGTATGTTTGTATTACCTTTGTTTACACTTTACACCTTCATTGACAATGCTGGTGCAAGATTTCTGATCGAAATCCATCTAAGCCTTCTTGAAACCTCGGTATTCGTGTGGGGCCTGTACTACCATCTTCTACATGTTGATCTTCCGCCAGAATGTGTAACATATAGTTGCTATCTGCGACAATCTCCGGAACCTACCCTCCAGCAAACAAACACCAACAAAACATGGATTTCCATCCCAAAAGGATCCAAAAGGTACCAAAGTAAACAAAACCTTTCTGCAAAACATTTCAAAACGTACTTCAGTACCGTACTTTCTCTTTGTTTCAGATAGATTTTTTTTTCGACATCCCAAATCTCACAGCAAAAAAAATCTCAAAGCTTCTCTCCAAGGCACCAGTTTCTCGTCTATGGCTTTCCCTTGTGCTTTGGGAGCCATGATGCATGCGTGGAGCCACCACGCGTCACACTATTGGAGGGTGAAGCACCCCCTGAGGTGGACCCTAATGAGTGGCTGAGGGATACTGATGCCCTTGTGGTTTTTATTTGCGGTTTTGGGTGATGTTCAGGCACTGCTTGCCATTGCAAGATGAAGGAGAGTGGTTCATTTCTGTGTTGCTTCAGATGGTGTCTGCTGAATTTCTGACCCTACCGTTTTATCACTGAGTCCATGTACTGGCTCCAAATGATGGATCCAACTCCAAAAATGTGGGATACCGGGATTGCAAAACGTGCCCAAGTCATTTCTCTCTTTTTTTTTCAGAAGCTCGAACCACCGAAGCAGCAAAGGTGACCAAGTCATGCAATGTCTCCACTTCGCGATTCCCACTTTGAAAACCTCCACCTTCGAGCCATGTATCTCTACATACGAATGTACTGAAGATCGTGACTTCAGGAGGTAACTTAAAAAAATACATAAAGTATTATGCCGCAATGATGGGACTCGTTTCTTCCATTTTTCCATATTCAATTTATCCATGTTGAACACCTCCACATTGTCACATCGGGTCCCAATCTGGTGGAACTTCCAAGAGCCCTCGTAGTTTCTCTTCTGCAGTGATTAATAAATCCTGGCGCGAAAAACGGTGGAAAAAAAACATTCCCAAAAAAAGGCGCGGCAAGATAGAACATCCTACAAAAAAGGTGAGGGAAGATAAAACATCTTCCCAAAAAGGGTGGGGGGGGATAAAACACGGCCAAAAAAGGTGACGAAAACATCAAAACCAGAAAAAGGAGAGGATCATCTCCACACTCAAAATGCAATGTCCTGGCTGCTGGGATGTGCAATGCAAATGGCCTGCGGCATTGAAAGCCACATGGATGAGGATTTATAGGATAGAAGTGGTAAAGAAGTTGAGACTTCGAGTCTTTGTTAAGAAAGACAAGTCTTAAACTGCAACAGTGCATGTGATATACTTGCAAAATGTCAATCATGAGATACCTAAGATATAGCGAGCATGCAAGAAGTTTCATCAGAACGGAAGTGGCACCTCTTCCAGTTGTCCACATGGTACTTCCTGGACCGGAGCTCATGGGAATGAAGCTAATACAATGGTTGCTGAATGCAGGGACTCGTCATCTTCTCCGAATCCCCATATCAAAGACTTGAGTAAAGTTCCGCGTTTGAAGAGTCTTTAAAATAGGCAACTCGGAGTCCTCAGAACAATGCAAAAGATGGAAAACCATCGAAAAATCCGGTATTGGCAGAGTGTTGGGTGTTTAGGTCCTGCTTTTAATACTTGGAGTTGTGTGTTGGTTTGATCACCTTGCCACTTGCCTGTGTCACATTGTGGCATTAGAGCTACTATGCAAACTTGTCAGAAAAAACAATGTTACAAACAATTGTGGCCTTCAAATCACCAACTACGCATGAATTACAGCTCACATCACACCCCAAAAGTCATCATGAAAAAAGGCAAGATAAGGATATATAGGCACATTTCACTAAGCTTCTAAAAATAGTAGTCAAACTCTCAGACCTTCCGGCTGAAGGCAGCCAGCACGGTGCCAGGTGGTGCCACAAAAGAAAAAGCTTGACCATCAGCAGGAGGCACCTGTCGGCTTCCGGCCACGCAAAAGACCCAGTTCTGCACGGAAATGTTGCAGAACAATGTTTTGGAAAAATATACTACTTTTGACTGCACCAGTATGGTAAATATCCTATTGTTTGAAGGGTTTCATACGTGTCAGCTGGTGCAGGAGTTCTTCCACCAACAGTATTACAACAATTTTTACGCAAACTTTGAATTATAGTAAATGTTGTGTTATAGTTTTCGTGCCACCTATGGTTTTATTGAATCTGGGCAAATTACTAGAGTTCCTAAACCTGAAGTACAGGGATTTTTTGGGGGTGTTGGGCGGGGGGGTTCTGTTACTCAACCACCATTTTGGGGACCTCGGCTGAGGTTGCCAGAATTTGCCCAAATTGGGCATATGGATCTTTAAAAATGTCCGCCCCGATTCTCCAAGAGACCTTTGCTTTTATTCTATACATTTTCTATAGCAGTCCATTATGTTATATATACATATATGTATATGTCAGTAATTTTTTCTTCTGTGACACCGATTTGTGTCGTCCACCGGGGGGTATGGATCAGATGTCATTCTATGAGTACCTAGAGTTGATCCCCCATGGCACAGATGGTGAGGGCACACTTGTGAAAAATTACAGGAAACCTCCCGCCAGAGCAACGCAATTCAAAAATGTGACAATTGTACGTGATCATATCAACCAAACGCAAACAATAATTTATAATGAGATATAATTAGTGTGTATATATCATTCTATATTCCAATCTTGTAGAAATACAAATATGCTTAGACAATTATCAATTATGTAGAAACGTTGGATTTGCCTTCGCCATTCTCAAAACACTTGACAGGATGAATTCCGTGAATTCCCTCGCCTGACAACCGTAGTCCGCGGAGATGCGTCCCTTACTGCTGTGGAAGCGCAAACTTCGTAGGGTCGTCCCAGTGGTGTAGCCAGTGATTTGAGTAATGAACCTCACAGTCTTCATGACTTGTCGTCTCACACCAACGACGTTGATTCGGTGAATTGGAGTCCACCTTTTTTTGGTACAAACTTCGGAATGCCCCCCCCCCCTAGTGGCGGAAATTTCCTTGGAGCATCTTTCATCTCGTAGCGGCTCCCAGCTCCAGCTTCCCAGCTTCACCTTCTCTGGGAATCCCCAACTCATCTCGCATCATCTCAAACATTGGAGCCGATGGGCCACGACCAATAGGATTTCCATCAAAGCCTCTTGGATTTGTGAGGGGGACGCTGTAGGCTTGAGATTCCGGAGCTGTGATTCATATGCTGCGTCTACATTCTGATGTTTGTGTTTGGGAATTTCTATGTATTTCTTAATATTTCTTATAATATGTTCATGCAAATGAACACAGAACACACACGCAGGTGTCAAACAAAGAGGATCAAGTGGTAACTGGCACTTTTATGTCGTTCTATTACTGTATGTTGTATCATATCACAGATCTGCAACATCAAGACCGCGAAGCATTCCAAAGCATGGGTTTTCCTATGTCACAAGCACCTTGAAACTAGGCAATTGCAACCTAGTTCTGCAGAGCTAGTATAGGGTATGTAACCACTAGGTAAGTAGACCGTGTACCTTGCAGACGTCAAGTCAGGGTAAACTGTGTACAGAATACACATGAGCGTTCTAATGGCAGGACAATAATATCTGCTCAATCAACACATCTCAACATGCCACCCGAGCACCTGTGAGGTAGGACCCATCTGCATAGCGGAAAAGGATACACTCCACTTCGTGGTCACTTGCCCTTACCTGCAAGATCTTTTGGAACTCCAGACAAGGAGTCAGATATGCCCAACAGAGTCTCTGGCTTGGAGCTAGAGAAAACAATCAAAAATTACATCCAATGTACATCCAATGTCAATATCTCATATCTCCTTCTCACACGCATTTCCTGTGAAAAAATCCCTTTGTCCAACAATCCTCCAGGCTTCCAATCCGTGGTTTTCTGCCTCCACAGCTGTGGGTGGCCAACGGAAATCTCGCAATTCACCTGCGTCCAAAGGCACCTCGGAAGGCGCCCACGAAAAACTGATACTTGGAGGGGGGTTGCATCCTAAACTCTGTAAAAATCGAAATGAGAAGACCAATTATCTATGTACCAAAACCAAAAAAAAGGGGTGAAACTCCATGAAACTCACTGAAATTCGCAGGTTGCATCTTTAACACATCTTTTTCAAGAGAATATGAACGGAGTGAATGGAGCATTGGGAGGCCACAGGGTGCTCCGAAAACCACCTAATGCTGAAAATTATTGTTTGCCAAGCCCCCTTTTTTTGGAGAGAGCAAGCTGCACCTTTTTTTTTGTCATCTCATTCTCTGTTCAAAAAGATTCCCAAGCTCATATCTTGTCAAAACACTCTCTCTAGAGGTCGAAATATTGAATAAATATTGAAATCTCCTTCATATCCGGCACCTGCTTCCCATCCATTTCGATACGAAGGCCAATAGGAGCAGCAGGCACATGCTCTGAACGCAGCTGTTGAATCTGGCGTCGGAGCTGGAGATCCACTGCCATTAACTATCGCTAAGAGAACAAGAAGAACGAGCGTAAAAACTGTGAGAAGAACAACAGGAACAGGAGGAACAACAACAACAACAACAACAACAACAACACCAACAACAACCAACAACAACCAACAACAACCAACAACAACCAACAACAACCAACAACAACCAACAACAACAACAACAACAACAACAACAACAACAACAACAACAACAACAACAACAACAACAACAACAATGCCATCACAGTCAGGCTCCCCACTGCCATGATCGTCACTCTCCAGCAAACAGCTATGGCACATTTCCACGTGGTTTCAACTCATGCTATCTTCTTTGGCCTACAAAATCAATGTAGCGATGAATTCAACATCAAGAAGGTAGTCCTCACCTCGTTGGATGGAATCATTGTTCCCTCCCCTTTGTTTGACTTAGGAAGGTCCAACCTCTACACCAAGACCAGATTGAGCCAATGCTAAAGCAATCCGGATCACCTGCCACAGGAAAAAACGAAAGCATCTGCAGTGATGACTGCAGATTTTGATCCTTCCCAACATGTTTTTTACGAACAACAAACATGAAGCTATGAACTGCTATGAACTGGAGAGAGCTACTAAGTTACTACCAACTTGTCACACTTGAGCCAGCTCTTCGCCCCGCCTCCGGATGTTGATGTAACATTCCAGCCCTGGCAACGGCAGTACGGCTGGCACCAGCCTGACATCAGCTGTTGAGTTTTCTTGCGCCAAACGTGATATCCTACTTCAAATAGGCAATAAAAAACCTCAAGAAAACCTGTTTCCATCCATCTTCCACCTACATCCTCTTATAAAAATCTCGGAAATCTCTCACAGCATGAAATATATGAAACACCTGCCATTGGTTCTTCGTTACCTATTGAAAAATGATTCGCGCATCATTTTCCATCCAGATTCCGCGCCTGTCGTAAAGCCGCCTCCAGTTGGTCTGCTGGTACAGGTGCCTTTCACAATGAAAAATGACCAGCACCCTCACTGAAGGAGTGCAATATAGTGATCAATTCTTTTCTATGAAAATTCAACTAGAAAAATCACCTTAAGGGTGCTGTCACTGCAGTTTTGCCATATCAATTGACCAAGATCTCATCCAATGTGTGTGTGTGAGGCTTATAATTTCAATACGTTTCAATATTTCAAACGTGTCTTGACATTCTTGCAGTAACTAGTAACTACTAGTAGCCTGCAAAATAAGTGTAGTCTTGCTTGAATCGATGCATCCAAGCAACATCTGCAAAGTCTCGTGGGCGCGGGGACGGCATAGATGGTGATACCGGGCTGGAACCTGCTGCTTGCGAATACCTGAAAGGTCAACAAATCTGATTGGTCTGCCAGGTGAGTCCTGCCAGGTAAATCTGTCACTTGGGCTATATCGATCCACGTCGTTTTCACTTCTGCCAAGCTTCATGGCTGGGCTGCCAGCTCTACCACCCCATGGTGCTGCCGGTGGTGCCAAGGGCGCCCCAGGCACAAAGGGCCGTTGTCCATGATCACCCGGCCGGTGAGGCTGCATTGCTGAAGGTTTTTCTGAGAATATCTTGCTGGCCAACATGGAACCCTTGCAAGAGGGTTTGATGTTTGCTTCTTCTGCAGCAGGGAACGGATTTTTTGGACCTTGTTGGTTGGTGATTGCTGAATCATTGAAAAGAGTTGTTGCCGTGTTGTTGCCGCGTGAGTTGCTCGCTTGTAGCAAATTCTTCTATGAAACTGTGGCAATCCTTTGCGGTCCTTACCAACTGGCCACATCTATTTCTGGATACAGCTGCATTTCAGTCATATTTGACCATTGAAGAGCAAGAGCTAGTGTCTTGCAAATAGCAAAAGCTGGAACCGCAAAATTCAGAAACCTCCATGTATCTCTTCAGTCTTTGTTTCAGGATTTATGGCTTTGATTCGGACCCTCAACAGAACACAACAGTTTTTGTCAAATCATTTCATCTCAAAGAATCATCTATTTAATCTGGGCAATTTATTGTAAATCCTTAACCTGAATGTTTCACCAACTGAACCTTCACCCTCTGTATCTCTGGGGGGGAAGCTTTAAACCTGGCTTCTAGCTCCCATGGATGGCGTCGAACTGACTGGCGTCATCCTGGGCCAACGGGCGTCTTTTCTCTCGCTCTCCCTTTGTTTCACTTCAGCACAATGAAACTAATATGTAGATATGAGTAATTTTGAATCTACAAGCCAAATAAAAAGATTTCGAATTTACCACTCGTATGTAGATGTATATATAGAATGCATTGTACGTCTATATTTAATCATACTTGCAAGTATACATATATACATGTCGTACTCCCAGAAACAAGTTCCCAAATTGTAGATTTCCATCATCTTTCTGGCCATCTGCCGGTCTCGACAAAATGTCTATCCCTTCGTGCCGTCTCCTCGTCATCGGGCTTTGTCGCAACTGCGCCAACGCGGCACGGCAGAATTAGGTTCACAGCCAAGGATGCGAACGTCACCACCAGGAGGACATCACATTTCTAGGATCGGAATCCCAATAATATCGACCTTTATTTGCCACTGTTGTATCCTGCAGAGGGTAGATCCAATTTTTGTCCATTTAGAATTTAGAGCCTTTATTTTAATGTAAGGATCCCCCGGCACCTTTTCTGACTCCAAGCATAAATTGTATCCCTTTCAGAGCATATTTTGGGTTTCATTTTGGAGCTGCCTCAACCAAGCTCTGTGTGAGTGGGAAGTGTGATGTGCTCAGCTATCACATTGCAAAGCGTCAAGTCCGAAAGCAAAATTGTCCACTGTCTTTCACTATAGGTGTTGCCAGTTGAAAAATATGTTTCAACTTGGATCATCTCCAAGAAGGATCAGCATGAAAATCACGAATTGTTTGAAACTACTATATAAATAGTCGTTCAACTTTCTTCATGTGACCGTTGACGGTAAAAAAGATACAGTAGTGGCTAATGATCATCGCCTCGGGAGCTTCAGACTTTTCTGGGTCTCCAGATGGCAAACATGTCCAACCTCGGTGATGGGGTTTTGCAGAAAATTTTCCACAAGACCGACTCTCAGCACAGCAATTTAAACAGATGGATGTTTCCGAAAATAATGGTAACCCCAAATCATCCATTTTAACAGGGTTTTCCATTATAAACCATCCATTTTGGGGTACCCCTATTTTTGGAAACACCCAGATGTTTGGACAGTTGAAAGGTTTGGAGGAAGTGCGACTCTCCCTGGATGAATTGGAATAATATGTCATTGGATTTTTAGGTCACTCCATTGGGATACTTGATATATTATAGAAAGCAGTACATGGTTATAGAGTTTATCATACTGTTCATGGAAGAAATCCTGCACCACCTGGGATGTAAAAAAAACTGTTTAATAATGATTCCAAGAAATATCCCACAGGACCCACTGAACGGACCCCTAAACCTGAGTATCTAATAGCTCTAGCAACTTACTTAGGGATCCGTTGGTAAGGTCCCATTCCATTTTTGATGGAATGATGGGATAACCTATCAACTGGTGCAGGATTTCTTCCATCAACAGTAGTTCCTCATCTTGAAGCCAACAGATTCCTTTTGTTCAAGGCATCGAAGGCTGCAGCAAATGCCGTTTTTTTTTGTTTTGTAGCTTGGCACCCCAAACATGGCGGCCCCTGCTCCTTGCGAAGCAACATGTGATGACTCTTGGGTCCAAGCAAGGATTGAGAATAGCGCAAACTCTAGAATAAAGTTATAGTTAAAAAGACAATATAGTCTTTACAAATGTATTTCCCTGCAGCTAGGTGAGTGGTCTCTCCCTACGTGTGTATATTTATAGAGAATATGTATGTATATTTGCAGCGTTTTTGAAATCATACATCAATGGGCGAATTTAGATTGATGCACGAATCTCATCAAGTATAGTCACACGTTGTGAATAACAACTTAAGCCAGAGAAGACCTGATTTCGGCATGTTGATCCTGTCAGCCCGATGCTAATGGTGTTACCAAGCATGAAAAACATCCTACATTGTCCAAAAGCACATGTCCTGACTTTTATACACATGATCATATTATCTGACAAAAGCAGACAAGCACCTTAATATCTAATTCCAATGGGTGCGAGGCATCAGCTAGTAAAATTTGTCATCGTGACATGACAAAGCATATTCTACCAGGTGAAGCAACAACCATACTGAAGGATTGTAATGGAAAAAATTACGGGTAGTTTGCATCAACCACTAACTGCCATCCTTGTGGCAAGTGTTTTGGGCCCCTGAATTGAGACTCATGCCTCCTTGGCATCACGATGCCGAAGGTCTGTTCGACCTTAGCTCAGCCACAACAAAAAACAACACGGTTTTCTGCGAAACAAGATTCGGATGTGGATAGCACTTTCATTAGTAATATACCAATACATGTTCCATGAGCACACTAAGTCATTCATGCTGCTTCGTGCAATTTCGCTGCTTGGAATTGATCTGGTGACTTGGGACCGTTACTCAAAGAGGTGTCAGCACATTCACAGCTGCCCTGTGCATGTCATCACGGCCGATTTGTGTTTTTGGTTCCACACCAAAAAAATCGCAAATCGAGGCCCTTGGAAGTTGCTTTTCAAGAAAAAGGAGCTACTTTTCACCGACTTGAAATTGTCACGATCAGCTTTTTTGCCGTGTCACCAGAATCATCCCCCTCGAATCATCGAATCACTTCGCCCAAAAGTTCTAGCGAAATTCCCAAAATACCCTCATATTGATCTAGCGTAGCCGTGGAAAATTTTGACGTCTCTCCTGGTTATATAAATACCACCAAGAGTGGGGAATTTTCCATGGCTATAGTAGAAACCTCCAGGCACTTTGGCGGCTCGGTGGGGCAAAAGATGGCCGCACGGCTATCCCAAACAGCACCACGTACAGGGCTGTACACCTCAGACCCAGGTGATACAAGTACAGTAATTGGCAAGTGAAGCGAGGAGACGTTTGATTAAATTATATGTACGAGTAAATACCTCAATTACATGAGATATAATGAACAATCAAGTATAAACAAGTATGATTTTTTTGTGAATATTCCAACAGATTCTGTTGGATCTGACTTTTTTCTTTCCGAACGATCAGCTTCACCAGGGTGAACCAGGTCATGGACCATCCTCTTTGTTGAAATAGTATCATGTATCTAGATGTTTTGGAAGGGTGACATGCTGATAATGATAGAACTTTGCTATTTTCAAGTTGAGAAAAGCAGCATCCAGGGAACATGTGCCCACATGTTTGAACGTTGAACTCTTCAACATCTCCATGACACCAAGGAACTACAGCACACAATGGAGCTGACGAAGCCTGGAGCCGCTCCAATAGAGGGATTTCTAATTTGATGACTAGGAGTCACTGGGAGTGTCCTTTAATCAGCTACATATGATAATCCCATATAGTTCCCTGTGTATATAGTGGATAGGAACGTCAATTTCTGAATATCTGTACTATGAATCAAGCACCCAGTGTCATGAAACACCATACTCGCAACAAGCCATCAACCGCATGTGATGGCTGCAAAGATTCAGGATGTGATGTGCTCAGTGTTATCTTGTTTTGCTTATCAACCAACCACAGCCATATCAATCCGTATCCATTTTACATAAGCTTTACGTGCGATAATAACCTTTCGGAGGATCCCCCACCCTGGCGGTGGAAAGTGAAGCTTAAGCTAGGCAGAATCATCTGATATCCATACCTTCAGCCATGAAATCATCATCCATGTGAACCAAAAGAAAAAGGCACATCAAAAATAAAGAGAGAATACCACAAATCCATGCACAAATACATACACACATTAACCTCTTCCCAGGTTCAATCTATGCCTTCTATCCATACCAAGCCTTTCCAACATACGTACTTTTCAAGCCGGTCATTTTGGCCCTTTAGTTCGCCTTGATGGGAACCACACCCATTTGGATGTTGGTTGGCCAAACGCCAAGAATCCGCAAGGCCTCTCGAGGTCAAGCTTGGAATGGGTGTAGTTCCATATTCTAAGAATTTCTGGATGGTTATAGTTCTACCTGAAGACAATTTCTGAAACATGCAGGAAAAACCATCAATCGAAACCGTCACTCACGGAAGGTTCAGAATGTAGTACTTTTTGGGACATCATAAACTTGGGACAGACAGGGGACACCGAATGCAACTGCACTCGACGTCTCATGTACCTCCTATAAATTCACACGATGCAAACAGTCACTTCCATGTCAAATATAGCTGTTTCTATCAATGCTGATATATAAACACGTACAATTGTATGTTGTGTACTGTAAACAATATCACATATATGTTATATATTATATATATATACATATCGTTACATTGTGATGAACACGTATCTACACAGAGAATTATAGATGATGCAACATAGCACCTGAAAATTGGGTTGGAATATGGATTTCCTTCAGGGAGTGTAATCATATAGTCGTCACCTGATCTGGTCCGACGAGGCGGTGGCACAAGTCCAGTTTCCTCAAGGCCTGACGTCGATCTGCTGATTCCAAAAGGTTGTAAGAGGATGTAAAAGTAGTTACAGTAAAACGATGTAAAGTTGTAAAGTAAATCAGAGTGATGGAATATTCCTGATTTTTTTTTTCAAGTGTGTCAGTTTGAAATGCCTATGTAAATCTGATGTTGATATAGATCATGAGACTTCATTCAAGACCTTTGAAAGCTCTGAGTTCTTTATTGGGAGAATTGAGAGCATTGACAGTTCAAAGCTCAGGTATCAAAGACAGAAGTCTCCGTGTGACATGTTCTTGAGAGTGTCGCCATATCCCGCTGCTCTTCAACAGGCAAACGGGGAAGTATCCTGGAGAGAAAGAGTGCAATCCAGTAGGATCATGTGTTAACCATGGCTTTTAGCAAAGACTGAAAAGATTTTCAATAATGACTCTACGAGAGGAGTGACCTTGCAAATTAGGTTTGATATCTAGCAAAAAAAACTAGACAATGCATGCGATTCGCCAACCAACAAGCTGCTCCTATCTGGCACTAGACTGCCATCATGGCGACTGGAAAGGATAGAGCATGGAGTCCAACTTCCATCATCCTGTCGCTTGGTTTCTGCGTGATTTTTTGTTCACATCCAGCAGTCAGGTGCTGAAATTTATCTCAAAAGCTCCCGAAAAAAATGTGTTTGTTTTCTACTGTTTATACTTCAATAAGTGATCCACACTTTGGGACACCTACCTCTACCAATTAATGACATCTACCACTGTGTTCTACTAATGCCTTCGCTTTACATCCCATCAGACCACTCCCGATGGTTGCAGCGTCCTCAGCACTACAGGTTGCCTCTGCTGGGCCTGCCTCCACCCTTGGCAGCAGGCTCCTGCAGCTGAAAAGCTTGTGAAAATCAACCCCCCAACAGGGGTCGCTATATCTCCCCCCTAAACATCACAAAAACAAAGGTTGATGATCATCATCTTGAACACCTAAAGCTTTTGAAGGGGAAATATAGCGAACCCTGATCAACCCCTCCAAAAAAAGCAAAAAAAATCCCGGGTAAAAAGGCTGACTCTCGACTCTCAACATGGTTATCATTGCATATATGTAATTGACTTCAAGGTGCAAAAAATCCACATTTCTGGGTAGGATTTATGGTACAGCCATAGCCTTCCATAGCCTTTACCCAACCTTTTAGGCCCCTTTTTGTTGGCATCCAAAAAAGGGGTCACCAAAAAATATCAGTCCTGGAGATGGTTTCGTTCAAACCATCCACCAGACTTTCCGGCCTCAGATTCTTTCCAAATTTTGTAAGGAAACACGACCTGAAATTCGGGATGTCCAAAAAAAACTCCTGGATCCTCAACCAAAAATCCAGCTGCAAAAAAAAAACATGTTGTGTATGGAATGTCTGTGGATCACTTTTTTTTGGCGGTGTATTTTGCCAAGCTGCCATGGTAGAGAATGTAAACAACTGCAAAGCTTGGGCAAATTCGGTCGTGGATCATCCCCAAAGAAGGCCACGCCACATGGGATGGAACCTCAGAGGCCATGGCAGGGACGGACGTGGTAGATCGATGTTGTATAGACATGTATAGCTAATAAAAAAGTGAGCCTAAATATGCCCAAATACAAAAAGATCCCTGGTTTTTCTCTGTCTTAACGAAGTTAGAATGGCATCACTTTTTCTGAATACTTGCTTCGAGGCTTGCTGGTCATTCAGTTTTGTCAAAGAAGCAGCTTTTACACCAGCTTTTT
Source organism: Breviolum minutum Mf 1.05b.01 (assembly GCA_000507305.1). Lineage (NCBI taxonomy): Eukaryota > Dinophyceae > Suessiales > Symbiodiniaceae > Breviolum > Breviolum minutum. Next base: position 119,270 of record DF239711.1, on the reverse strand, counting down.
CGGGATATGAACATATCAAGAACATCATGACCAGGGATCTGGCCATTCACATGTCGAAGCATGGCCCAGTCCGCCAGCCTCAGGAACGCAGGGATAGCTGGATGGATTGACTACCTGAATACCTGAGCTTTGTTTCATACCTTTGGAATCCTAAATCATACCTTGGTAGTGCAGAAACCTTCATGAAGCTACAACAAATACTAAGGACCTTCATTCAAACCATGGGATTTTTGCTGCTGCAACTCCAGAGCTGAGAGTGCCCCACAAGCTATGCAATGCGACGGTACCCACACAGTTACATCGCCCACCCTAGCGAGGCTGCTTGCCGCACACAGGGACACTTCGAAAGAAACGGCTTCTTGACTTTTCCTCTCAGCGTTCACAATATTCAGCATGTTTTCATTGAAATTCAAGGTACACTGGGTATACTGTATCCAACACTGATCTAACATCTCCTGCCCAGCAAGCGAACCAAAATGAATAATACATAATGAATCCAAAAATATCCTTCTTTCTCTGAGTTGAATGATATGCTGTTGATGTCCAAAATCCTGCAACCGTCGAGGGTGTTAGATTATCCTAGTGTTTCCAAAATTTCTCGTACATCCGCTCGATGATGGCTGGATTGGACCGCCATCAACCAGATAGTCAGATAGTCCATAGTTCACCCCTGCTACATTTAACCCATGTGCTTGGTCCATCATCTCCCTGCCTCCCTGGCACATAGTCGCCAACCACCCAGTGGTAGCGCGGCACTACTGCTCAACGTACCACTCCAGCTGTCAACTGGCAGGAATCGGAGGCTCAAATGGGGATGCCTTTGACAATCTTTAATAGGTGGGTTCATTCAGATCCTATCAAATTAACCCGTACTTGAACAAACAGGCATGAGTTGTAGCCCACTGTCTTGAGCAGTTGCTTCAGTTGTCGGAATTTTTGGGCTATGAGGTATAGGTGAGAAACTACCAAATTGCTGGATGAAGAACGCAATAGTAACAGTAAGAGTATTGGTGCAAACACTGAAGAATCCGCCGACCGCGGTCGGCGTGCCCAGCCAATTCTACTTTAGGGCCAAACCCTTGGCAAAATCCAAATCCAAAAATCCAAATCCAAAATCCTACCAAAAGTTCGGATTTTGGATTCTGGATGGGCAGATTTTGGATTTGGGAGGTCCAGCAGATGTACCACTAGGCAATTCGGTGATGGCGGCTATTTTGGATACCTTCTAAGGGGGTTTCTGGGGTTGGCGGCCGGCGGCCACAGGCGCCGGCCGCTGTTCCAATGAGCCAGGGAAAGGTGGAGGGAAAAACGTAAGCACCAACGGTTCATTCAAGATTTTGTGTGCAAAACTGGGAGCCAAAGATGGCTGGCTCTTTTTTGGGCTAGAAAAAAGTATTGAAATTTAGCAATTGGAAAATGGTTTGTCTTGCGGTGGCTTTCGGGGGTATGGGCACGCCAGAAAAGTGGTCTTTGAAGAGGCTTGTGGGCAAAAGCAGCAACAGCAACAACAACAACAACAGCAACAGCAACAGCAACAGCAACAGCAACAGCAACAGCAACAGCAACCGCAACAGCAGCAGCACCGACGACAACGACGGCAGCTATAGCAGATCTGCCGGACCCTCGGCACAGACATGGGAAAACCTTCCGAACTTTGACTCGAAAGCAACGGGATAGCAAGCCCCACACCGAGACTATCGTGTCGTGCCCGAGTGCTTCACCAGCTTGTTGTAATCTATAACAGCTGTAAAGCCATCTTGGATCTTGGTCAAACCCTGCAGTTTCATGGCAAACATGCAGGAATGACCTGCATCAAACGCCACTTCTAAGTGGTGACCCCGCAAAACGGTGGCAGAGGCACCAAGTGCCGCCGCCTGAAACAACTGTAAAAGTAGGGTCAAATATGGCCAAATCAACTGCTGAGCAGAATGCTACCTAAATGTGCTTTGTTTAATCTCTATGAATTGGCTGCAAGGATGCTGCAAGGATACTGCATCTTAGGCCGCTGTTTGCCACTTTGTTGGATCCTCCCCAACTTGGGCTGCCAAACGAAAAATGCTCGTCCCAATCTCCTACGTGAGGCCGAGCCTTTGCTTGGCATGATGATGATGATGATGATCATCATCATCATCATCATGATGAACAACAACAGCAACAGCTACAACAGCTACAACATCTACAGCCACAGCGCTGTGGCACAACACGCCAACCACAACCAGACAACAAGAACGAAAACTACGACCACAACCACAACGATGAATAAGATGAAATACAATGTATGAATAACTTTGAGGAGAAAAAAACAGGCGTATCCCTCAAGAAGGATTGATCACTCCGTTGATGATCAATTAACCTCCAGAACTCCAATCGTGGGGCCGGACGCTGAAAACCAGCAGGGCCGCCATGGGCATTTGGACTGGTCATGGCTCCTGCATCAGCAAATACGTGCACAAAAAGAAATGAAAAACATGACCATAGGATCATACCCGACCCTCAAAATGATATGGATTCTTCGAATCATCACCCAGGTATTTTTGAAAACGCAACAACAACATGTCTCCACCTCCTTGACTCACTGCCACGGTTGGTTCAGAAGAATTTGAGCCCAAAAAGGCCGAGAACATGGCGAAGGTAGGCGCTGTTTTTTTCCACTCGGCAGCCAACAATGTGACGGCATCACTTGCTGGATGACTTGATAAGATATGATATAAGGCTGTTTGAAGAAAACACGCAATATCTGGAAATAACCGTTCCAAGTTGAACATCTTTGGACGATCATTTTTTCCGCACAAGGATACTAAGCCATAGGCGTATTGAGAATTGGAACATGTCTACTGCCTACAATATTGGTCATATTCATTAATGTTCTCTCCATTTGGCTGACAGCAAGCAACTTCAACCTTTTTTCTTCAGTTGCAAATTGCTGGACGCAGTGGTTGTTTTTGGTGCATCCCTTTTCAAAAGGAAGCATTCTAGCTTTTCGAGGGCCTGTTTGGGAGCCGTGCTTTCTTAACGCTGATGTTTCTCCAAACTTGGTATGGAGGGGGGGTATGGTACCATTAATGGCGGGAACCAATCCATTTTTCACCGAAACTCTGCTAAATGTACTAAAGTGCAACCCTCAACTGGTTCGCCAAATTTCTGTTCATCAACAGCCACGCCCTTCTGCATTTCCTCCTATCAATCATGTTGCAAATCAGCTATGAAAGGTTAGTCATGACCTCCCAACAAAACCCTCGCTGTTGGGCTGGCTGACTGCCTTGCCTTGCCTGACTGCCTGCCTGGTTGCCCCCGACTTCGCGGGCACAGCCGGGACCCGTGAAAACTGCGGGGATTTCAGGGATTTTGGTGCAGCATCCCTCTAAAAAAAAATGCTCCGATGCGCACCGGAAGATGAGAAACAAAGAAGATTTTCGATGCAAATGGCAGTTTAGTATAGAGATATCTCAAGATTCAACAATGACTCTAAGGGAAACCAACAGGGATGTTGATTTTTACCAGGAAAGAAATGTCTGGGTCAAACATGGTCAAAAAGGCCACTTTTCAGGGAATGAGACGACGCTGAGATGTTGCAAGTGTGGCTCTGCCTTAGTTCAAGATGATGCATTATGGATGACTTGATTTTTTCCTTCTGACTTCTTCACGAGTTTGTATATGTTCATCAAAATGCGCTGGCAATCATAAGATATTCGGCGTTTGAATCGACCATCGTGCGGGGTTTTTCGAAACAAGACATTCCTTCCACCATGGTGCTCGATGCTCACGCTGAAAAAGATTTGTGCAGGCTTCCAAAGAGTCACGCCATTCACTGAGAACAAACCCCAGTTTTTCAACTTGTCAAGATGATAAGATGATAAGATGGGTTTATCGGTGTAGACGGATGATGACAGGTGTAAGTCTATATGAGTGTTTCCTTTGCGGTTGTGGGTCATGGATCATTGATGGAGGTAAAAATTAAAAACAGACTGAAGTCATACAGGAACAAGGATCATATCCGATCGATGCCAGGCCTTCAAACAACGCAACATGGATCTGATCTGAGTGTGAGAAGCAGCATAAACAGCCTGACATGATCTTCCATCAAATCATCAACTAATATGTTCATTCTGCACCGGTGGCAAGAGACACTTCACTCACTAATTCCACCATTTCTATGTATCACGATGCTCTTCATGCATCCTCGTAAGTGCAAAGCTATGCATTTCGCTGCTAGGCGACGACTCTCTGAGAGCATTGAAAGTCCCAAAAAAAATAGGACCTGAATGTGATGCTGTGGCATGGCACTGCGTCACGTCTCGCGGCGCCAGGCTGGGTGTGCAAACGCCCAGAATTGTGTTTTTTGCCATGGTGGAAAAAAGTCTCGTTGGCCATCATAAGAGAACACAATTTAAGTCATAATGTTCATGCGTCGTAAAATATCATCGTTGCAGTTGCCATCCTAATTGCTCTCCAACACGAGCAGTGCTGTGTTACAAAATGTCCCGGCAACACACAAGAGCTGGCGCGACTCGCTATGTACCAAGTGTCTGCTTTACAAGGACGAATAATTGATGAGATTTGAGGAGGAGAAGGCTTGCTTCCGGTAGAAGAGCACATAGCACCTCGGGATGTGAGAAGGCACATGGCAGTCTCCCAAGAATCCATGCGTCTCATGCTTTTGTAGCCAACAGTACGTGCCAGTAGTGAACGGCGAGCCCGAGCCGAAGTTTCAGAAGGTGTAGTACCTTTTTAAAAAGAGCTATCACAAAAAGATGATTTTTTGCCTACAGAAGCTGCTCAGCAACACAACAGCGGAAAAAAACGCGAAAGACAGCTAGGCAAGAGAACCGCGTCAACAACGCCACGTTACACACATTCCGAATCTCGAACAGAGAAAAGCAAAAAAGCAGATGTACTACGGCCAGCAGTGTGACACAGCATGTTCTGAAAAAAAAGGAAGAAGAGATATCAAGATGTCATATCAAGATAAATGACAAGAAGAGATTTATGCAGCATTCTATGAACATTTCACTGCAAAGTGAAAGTGCAACGAGTGAGACAAAGCATGCTTGCATCAAGTGCCACAAAGGACTCAAAATGAAAGCCATACAGTGCATACAGTAACCAGTGCCACAAGTGTAAAAGTGAGACAAGGCTGCTACTGCTACTGCCACTGGCACTGCTACTGCTGCTCTTACTCCTAGTCCTACTACCACTACGACTACGACTACTACTACCCAACCACTCTGCCCTCCTCTACTCTCCTCTCCTTTCCGTTACACCTCTCTACTCTCCTCGACTAGACTCTAATTTTGAACATGGAAATTAGCATGGCTCTATCTTGGCAGATCTGTCACCATTCAAACAGAGCCTAAAACTCAGAACTCCAAGCTCCTCTCACCCATGTCATACCAAGTTGCTGTTTGGAGATCTCTGGTAATTCCTGCAGCAGTGGATAACCAGAAGCATCCTACACAACCATTCTAGAACTATATAAAAAGGATTAAAGAATCTTACCAGGAACCTCATCAAAAGGTAGTTTCTACCAACAGCCGCTGATGTTTCGGCCTGTTCCAGGTCCACAATCGACACGCTGTCGTCATTGAACTTGAACCATTTGGGCTCCTGAAAATCATCGGACGTCAGCTGTGTGCAAGTTCACTTGGAAAGTTCAACCAAGAAACATGTGGTAACATTATGGCAACATATCAAAGTCATAAACTTGGCAAATCAAATTGCTTGATGAAACAAGTGTATGTTCAATTTGTTTTGGGAATGAAGTCTAGTATATATCATGTTCGATCATGATATGATATTGGCCAACTTGTCATGTTTGATACTTTTACAAACTCTTAGTGTCCAAATCACTCAAATTTGCACTCTCCAACGATTTCTCCTTGCCACCCTCATTCATGCAATAGGACCTTAGGGAGGGGAAGGGGCTGTAGATTTGATAAGGATGAAACCTTCCATTCCAACATCCTCCTTAGGGATCCTTGCGTGTAGTGCCCACCAGACATGCCACCAAGGTGACATACTACCCCTTAGTGGACCAAAATCCTCCAGTCGAATTCAATTTTTGGCCAAAAGAACAAAAAAATTGACGGTCACGCAATGACACAACCAGGAGAAAAAATTCCAGAAATTCTGCAGCTTTTCCACGAAAAAGAGGGATTCTGCAACATCCACTGGCATATGAATAGCAAAGATCCAAATTGTTACGTAAAGGCAAATATCTATGACCCAGGTATGCACTATTTGCCCTTGATTTCCTCATTTTTCTGTAAGGGGAAGCGGGAAGCTAACGAAGATGAGATCCAGGTCTCCATGCCATAGAGGTCATATGCAGTACAACTGCCACCTGTTGGGCCTGGAAGAGTTTCTCAAGGGGCTCTGTGAAAATCATAAATGGGCAAATCTGGTTGGTGTTTGATGAACCAACTCATTTGAAAAATCTTGGTCAAATTTCATCATGTCCCCAGGTAAGGTGAAAAATAAAATGGTTGAAACCACCTAGTAATTATAATATCTGTTATTCCATATGAACATGGATTCTGTTGGCCAGTATAGCCAGTATAGTGCAATATGTATGGACCAATTGAACCCCCTGGTAGTCACTAGAGTTTCTCAATCAAGACCTGAATCGACTAGCAGAATCTAGCATGGAACTTCAACAGCTGACTTTCATGGGATCATGATAGCATAATTCGATATCTTTCCCTTGATACCTTGTAAAAACACACTGAATCACCCAGGTTTGGTCCGGGATTCTGCAGATTTGCCGTTGATTCGTTTCCCAATTTAAAAAACCCATGTTGGTCCAAGCAATCCCATTGTCCCCACCTCCGATCCAAGACCTTACATCGAGCTCCCTTAGAGGTACCTGCAGGAACGATGTGACATCACCGGCAACCAAGACTTTTGCTGTCATATGCACATATCATTATACATGGTTTGTATATAATATATACAGCATCTTCATGTCATAGTGGGATTGCACGGAGATTATGGCATTTATCAAATTTATCATCTATCCAAATGTCACTCCCTGAGTCAAACAGCATGAGTCAAACGGAGATAGGTTTGCTTGATCCACTTTTCCCATGGATTTGTCCTTGCCTGGACAGGAGTGGAGATCTTCTCGAAGTGTTCTCCGCTGAAGTGAAACCTGCCACGGCAGCAGGATGATTCACTCCAAGAACCTATCAGATTGGGCACCTGGATGGTGGTTGAGTTTCAACCCATCTGAAAAATATGCTTGTCAAAATGGATTCATCGGGACCCCAATTTTCGGGGTGAAAATAATCCAAATATTTTTGAGTTGCCACCACCAGATCGGTTTCTTGCCTCTTGATGTGAAGGACAAGTACATCAGGCTCTCGCCAAATATCCTTGGGCAACAAGGGTTTCCGGCAGTGATATGAAGTGTTTCACATTCCAGTCATGATTGTGTTAGGTTCTAGCTGTTTCTTTGAGAGATGGTAGACACGCACCTCTCCAATTCCTGAGAGAATTGTATTTCGTTAGACTAAATTATGGAATCCTGCCTTTCTTGATGCAACTGCAGCTTCCTATAAGCTTCACATTCATTGAACGAGTCGAGCTGCCATCTTCTTCGTCGCATCCACTGCAACTTTGCCTGGGCTCCCAAGTCAGAAACAAACTCAACAAACAAAATCTGACCACGGAACAACGCCATTCATTTATATATATTTTATATTTTGTTGTTTTATCTATATACATATTCATATTTGGATATATATATATATATACTTCCATGTCGGTCCCCAAGACCTGGAAAATCTATATAGCTACATCAAAAGTGCCACCTACTCCACCTAAATCAAACTTGTTCATCACCTCTGTGAGCCTTCGAATTCTTCGGGCTGCGACTTTTGGGTTCCCGACATTTGTCACACTTGACTCCGTTCCCGTTGTCCACCTTGCCACAAAAACCACCCAAATGTCTCACCAACCCTTGTTGTCATCAAGCATCACAAGTCTCCCAAAGTCAAAGGACCTTGAGAACTTAAGATTGTTCTCATACAACATGAATTCAAGGAGTTTCAGAAGTCAAGTCCATGCGAGTCCATCCCATAGAAAAACAAAAAAAGGTGCACCTTGAGTTCTTCTGCCTCTGCAAAAGCATCAATACAGGCACTGAGAGGTACCAGCTTGGAGGCCTGTGACGAGATCATCCAACCCAATCCAACCGAATCCAACCTATCATCACCTATCAACCTACAGGTTGCTGATATCCCTAAGGTATGCAATGGATTCAGCGTTGAACACCCCTGTGGCAGCCCTGTTTTTGTTACATATTGATTTGTGGAAAGCTCCATAAAGCTGTGATGGAAATGATGAAATGAAACAATGAAGTGGATTCAAATTGGCCCTGGAGTTACACGTGATTTTTGGGGACTCCACTTTGACGGATAAAGAGGTGCCATTTGTCGTCCTTTAAAATAGAAGTACATATATGATTCTCGCCACTAGTAAACCTCAATAATACTCTAAATCCTGTTACTTGCAACCTCAATCCTGTTCTCCGAATCTTTTTTTAGCGTTTCACTCCTTTCAGCTCTCAATCATTGATGATTGCAGGAAGGTTCGTGCAAAAAAGTTTCCCATGGCTACAAGGAAGCATGCCCACAAAAACAATGCAAGATGAATCAGATTGAAGATAGATTGTACTTGTGGAAAAAACATCGTTCAAGAATTCAAGATAAGGAAAACGATGAAATATCCAGAATGATGCGGGTCTTCAGTCATCCAATACATACCAAATTTGCCTCAGGCAAAAAGCCTTGATATGCCCACGACTTGTGGAACACGTACTTTGTGTGTTGTTATCTGATATATTGGATACACCACTCTAACTCACAGTAGACCGTGAAAAATGGACCCTTGGACGAGAGGATGTCTCATTAGAAAGTATGTACACAGCTATCATTTTCAGGTTCCCAGATTCCCATCCCTTCGTTTCTTCCAGGTGTTGTGGCTGGGATCGAAGGAAACTATCTCGCCTCAGCATCTGTGGCCGCCTCCTCTGCAGTTGCCTGGCAGGTGTTTGGTGTAGGGGCTATAGATGTGATGTATCTACCTGCTAAAATAGATATACGTAAGATTCTAAAGGACAGAAGATCATAGATGGAAGAATGTATCTATAGATATCTATAGTCTATTCATATCTTCTAGAAAGCCACTTCAATGGTTGGTTGAAATTTAAGCTCGTTGAAACGGTTCGATTGTCTCATACGGATACGTTTGTCATTGGAATCAAACTTGAGTTCCTCGTGAAGTCAGCCATCATCTATTATGCAAATTATTCCTTGAAAACAACTCTCCAACTGTATACGGCCGACACATCGAAGTGAAGGAATTTTCTGAAATCGTCTTTCTATCGTCTTTCTTGATGTAGGTCCTTTCAAAAAAGTACTGGGGACAACGTGCCCGATCCAGATCTTCCGATCCGGGAGATGCCTCAGCGCCAACCTCATCTTGAATGGAGTCAATGTAGGCCTTCATAAGCCAAGTATGGGATTCAATAGACACGCAAAGTTAGCCAAGCATGGTGCCCTTGATGCGACGTCCTACATCCATATACCATTTACCACATTGAATATCAATTGTATGTGTGTTCAATGCGTTCCATGTTCTAGTCTGTTCTCTGGTATCCATGTTGTAGACATGGTTCATGATGTTCCAAAAATCTGTGTCTGTCCATTGTACAGTGAGATTTGTTTTCTTGCGCCCACTTTTTCCCACATGTTTCCATAGAGAAATCCTGTGCAGATCACTACCGCCTCCTTGTGATATAAAGAGGAATCGACCCAATCAAGCCTCGGAGAATGACAGCTACGAAGTTCTTCAATTCTTGAAGTGACATTCCGCGAATTGGAAGAGGTTTACACCCCCAAAAGCTAACATAAAACCTGAAAATGAATGAAATGATGGTTTCCAAGAAGGAATCTCCTTTTCTAGGGTGCCCCCATTTTTCAGGTTCCATGTTTTTCTTTCGGTGGAGTATTGTTCATGGAATTGTTTGGTGTCCAAGTTGTCTTCGGGACGTCCTCAAGGTGCCAACGCGACATAGATCTTTGCCGTGCCGCTGGCAAAAAGTCCCGCCTTTTGGTCGGTCCGAAAATCTTGGAAGTGATGAAACCACAACGGCATGGATTTTGGGATGCAAAAGTGAAAGAATCAAAAAGTGCCTACAGGTACGATATGATTACGACACCATGCAATATTCTCACACCATATCATGCACTTAGAGTCTAGACCCCCTTAGATATCTGCTTTTTGTGAGGTGTCAATCGTTTCCTGATAAAATTTACAGTGGTCAGAAACGACTGCTGTCACCAGCATTGCTTCCCCCACAGAAAATCCTATGAGTTTCCGGACTCTTAACCGAAGCCTGGCATGGCCCTTTGGCAACAGACAGCCTGGCAACAGACATTGGTCACTGGAATTTCAGCTCTGATTTTTGACATCTAGGGGATTGTCATACCATGATTTTAGCTATTCTGAAAGCCAGGAACCAAACCACATGCACTGAAAATCTAAAATCTAAAACATATCCAACAAAATATCCAAGATACAACCCTCGAACAAATGAATCTTACATCGAACTTCCTCCTGAAAAAACTGAGCCTGTGCAATTCTTCCGGTCGCATGCGCCACAGGTTGTCCCTGACGCATTGACTATGCGAGCCACGAAGGGCACCTGGATTTTCGGGATTGCAGAGAGAAGCCTTCCGATGGGCATTTGTCATTTTGCTGTGCAAATGATGGATGATCAAAGAAATGCCATCTTCAAGAATTATCGACGCTTGCTATCTTGATGCACACAAAACTTCATCAAACTCGCAGGTGGATGATCAAAACTTGAATCTTTTCGAAAAAAAAACACACACAAAAAAAAAAACTGAGACTTTTGCTACACCCCCGAAATCTAACATAGATATCCAAAATGATGGGTTTTAGATGTATCTCCTTTCAAACATGGCTATTTTGGGTATCTATGTTAGATTTCAGGGGGGTAGTTTTTTTTTCAGAACTTCACTTAGATTCGTTGGACATTGGACACGGATTCCGTGAATTTGGGACCCCAAACTTGGCTTTCTGAACTGGAGGAACCTCCAGGTTTCAAATACCTGGCGGGGGGTTTGGCCGTAGGTCGAAACACGCCGTGGGTTTTTTTTGTTTGGGGAACGGATCGGTTCCGAGTTTTTCATTGGTGAAAAAAGCTGCTGGAAGTTGAAAGTTCCATTCTGTGAGTGTTGCAAGTAACTTGTTTTGGCTTCACAACAAACCAACTTGTAGGATCGGCCTACCGTTTGAAACGAATCAAGTCGGAAATATATAGAAATACATTGCTTTTCCTAATTTCACTTGAAGAAGCTATCCAACATACTGTGCCAATCATCCGAGCCATTCTGGAAATCCTGCCTTCCAGCATGGATCATCAGCATTTCCTGGGTACTTTCCGCGATTTCCAGTGGAAGATTTCGTGGGAGAAAGGTGAAAAAATCAGGTGAACCAAAGCGGCAAAAATTGCTACCAAAGCGTCGTGAAGTGTTGCATAGCTCCAGGTTGAAGCTGCACCTGTACCAAAGCTCACATCCCTAGAACTATCCTTTCAATAAATGCTACCTACCCTAGAACTAATGCCTGGAATTGTGAGAAACCTTTCTTGCTCGGAAAAAAATCTTCTTGCTGCGCCGTTCTGTATGTAAGAAGAATGCCAGTGTTGCTGATGGATTCATTTACATCCTTTGTGACGCAAAATGTTCTTTATATCATGAGATGAAACAACAAGAAATGGATTCTGTATGATTGCTCCATGATATCTTAAGTTCCATCTATTCTTTCACTCCTTGACGCAAACACATTCTAATTCCTGAGCTCAACACTCACCACGAAAGGCATGCCGAAGACCTGCAAGTTTCGGGTGGTGGTACTACCATCATGCAAGAGGTACACTCCGTAAAACTAACAAATCGCCCCTTAGAATGGAAGGTTGGAAGACTAGTTTTCTTTTGGGAAAGCCGGTTTTTTCAGGGGTGAGCTGTTAGTTTTAGGGAGGGTGTTTGCAATCTAACATGTGACATGGACAAAATCCACCATTTCATGCGGCTTTATGTCACAAGGAAAGATGTGTCGATTTTGCATATTCGATTCCTAAGGGAGAATCGTATAGTCGTAATGAATGTTCCATGATGTTTCATTCATTCTGGCTGAACATGTTCGATGAATTGGCGTTCCAGCTGTGTCAGGGTATAAACTACAATATCGCGCTGGCATACTGACACCGCTTCTGCAGGACATGGTGCCAGCCTTCTATAGGCAGTGTTGAAGAAGACTTGGAATGCAGGGTTGGTGATCATCAAATATTTGAGTTGCCATCACCCAGAACCACTCTGGAATGTATAAACCTTATAAATAATGGGATAAACTACCAACCTCAACTGGTTAGCCGGATTTCTTCCATCAACAGTATCATTCCATATTCTCTATTTGCTAAATGCCTTTGCTAAATGCCGGCACCTCCCTGCGTTGCGCCCACGTGTCGCCATCGGGACGACACACGTCCACCACGTGACGGTGCATCACCTTGCCGAGTGACAAGATGATTTAAACCTCAGAATCCTGGAAAAGGTGAGAAAAAACAAGGAGAAAAAAACAACTTCCAGATAATGTTATGATTTATGTTTGTTCATATAAATTTGTTTGTTTTTAGGGGAAAATCCTTAGGAAATCGAAGAACTTCCAAATTTCATTGGAAGGCTTTGAAGTTGAGATCGAGTTTCGAAACTCCGAAAACATCGTCTGCTTCTCGGCACCTGGATCAACAACACCTCCGTCTTATCCAAGGAATCCTGAAGTGGTTAAATGGATTTGAGTAGCCCTCAAAGACGTCTCCAAGTGGGATGGTGTCAAAAGGCTTGAGTTTCTTGAACAATCTTGAGTCGTGCCCTCATAGAGACTTTTGATAAAATGGGAGTATAAAAAAATATGCATGCAGCCAATAGTAAGAATAATGATAGAATAATTATGGAAGAATGCCCAAAAAAGATCTGCGAACAAATCTGTAAGCAACTTTTCCGGCAGCGAGTCGATTGGCCGATGGGTGCCACTACATCATGGGTGCTGGATGCACCGCCTTGTGAAAGTGTGCAAAGGATAAGCCAGTCGGATGACCGTGGTCTGCTGCTACCTCAAAATTAACATACAGCCAGCTTTTGACAAAGATATGACTGGGAGGGCTAATGAGAAACACTGATTGGCATAGAGTTGTGTTTCCAAATCATGGTCGTTCAAAGCTCATTGACTATCATGACTATGAAGGTGAGTCTCGTCCATCAAGGTGCAGAGTACATGGTTTGTGGTCCAAGTCCAAGATAATCATTGGTTCAAAAATGACCAAGGAACCATCAATAAACGTTGTGCTTCTGCTGAATTCGCTTCTACACCTTCTCCAGTCATCAAGCATTTGGCCATATTGACATGAGCATCCATATCACCAAGAGCAATCGCCTTTTGATAACATTCCTCAGTTCTCAACCATACACAGGCCAGGCAAAATCGAGTCAAATGAGGTCAAACCCAACAGCAAAGGGGATATCATTGGATGTAAACCCCACCATCCGAAGGATCATATGTTTTTGATTTGGAGATGCTAAGCTCAATCTTTCTATAGAAGGAGATACATCTCCAATGATATCTTGATTTATACTCATAAGGCTTCACCAACTGTGATTTATGCCCATCTTGCAGCAAAGATTCAACTGCCTTGTGAGCATCACGCGAAACTCCAGTTCCATTCATGAAACCTGGCTACAACACCCTCAAATATCATGCCCTATCAACAGTCACCCTCAACCTCCCATATGTAGGCTGGGTAGAGAGTCATAAAAAGAGCCGTTGAGTGTTCTTGTATGCAGCAGAAGTGAACCGTTGTGAAATACCATCCGAAATACTAATCTGGCTATGGCTATGTATCAATTCTGTTTTCACCTGTGTTCAGTGTCCAACCATGGTTGTCTATAGTTCACTTTTAATGCATCCTTGTCCCCAAGTCGTCAATTCCAACGGCAGTCTGCCACTCGTCACATGGTACCCATCATCAAATTGTCATGGGATTTTCACCATCCGCCTCCTATGGAAACAAGGCCCCATCCCCATTGATGCCAAGCAGCAGCAGCCTAAGTTAAAGAGAGCCTGTGGCTGTCCCAGATCAGCACTTTTTTGATACAACTCCACGGTTTTGACCTGTCTTTCTGCCAAAACAGTGCTAGCGCCGGGTGGTAGACCGCAAGCATCACGATAACCTTCAGAGATGGGGAATTCACCAAATTGAGATGAAAAAACCTAAGGCCGGTTGGAAAATCCTCCAGGCAATTACAAATGCAAACCAAAGGCGCCATGTTTTTATTTTGGTTCATTCATTCCTGTTCAATTCGTCAAACGATCGCCAAAGTCTACATCCCTGAAAATTAACAAGGAACCTAAAAATCACCAAGAAAAAAAGAAAAATCATCTTCCAAACCTCCATTTTTGGGGTTCCACGTTAATCTTCCAGGGTGTATCAAGAAGAAGCAAGGCACAGAGTGCCAGGTGATAGGTTCCATCGGCATCGCCAGCATCACTGGCTCTTTGGTACCAAGAAAAGGCCTGCTGATCGCTGCTATATCCATGGCTGTCACGGTCATGCGTGCTATGTCCGGTTGCTACCATGGCTATGATAGCTGAAACCAACCATCGGTTGCTTACAGGTTGCAAGGAATATAATGGAGTTATGAAAAAAAACATCAAGATATATATATATATATAGCTTGTTTATGCTTCATCTAGGGCTCTGCCACTGCAATTTTTGCTGGCCAAGAGACTGCAGCAGGGTCAACTGCAACACCTCTTCCATTGGCGAAGCTTAATCCGAGTTGATTCATGGCAGCTGGGTATCCTGCAAAAATTGGGGTTGAACGACTCTACTGATGAAAAACCGAGCTGAGAATTCCTTAAGTCATCACCAGGATGTCTCTCATGTAGAAACAAACAAACAAACAAACAAACAAACAAACAAACAAGCAAGCAAGCAAGCAAGCAAGCAAGCAAGCAAACAAACAAACAAACAATCCCTCTAGGTTAGAAGGGATCTTTTGCTTGTGATTCGGCTCTCCTTGTTTCGCTGCTTCATTGAACAGCTCAAAGGCACGATCAGGATTCACCACCTTGCCACCGCGGCCATATTGATGCCAGCAGCCCAGTTTGAAAAGGGCCGTGGCATAGCCCTGAGCCGCTGATTCTTCTAACCTGATGGAAGTGTTCAAGGGTGGTGCTAGATGCATGGAAAAAACACAATTGTTTGTTTATGATACAACCATACACATACACAATGTCTGTTTCTTATCAAAAAAAATGAAATTGTTTTCTATCAACCAAAAGTTCATGAATATCTGAAGAGTTCGGCAAGGAACAATTCTGTCGCTTTGGTTTTGTCGGCCTTTACACCGAGACCAGAATCAAAGCAGTAGCTTAGAGAACATTTCGCAGCTGCATTGCCTGGGCAAAAAGGTGCGATTTTTGTGCATTTTTCATCCATCATCCCATCCCAGGACAGTATAAGGGTGGTTAAAAAGGTTGTTCGAGGTGCAAAACTAATCATCTACACAATGGTGGTAAGATGTCAGTCTTTTTCTTTTAGCAAAACATGATAGGGTAGTACAGGGTGATTGCAGCCTCAACTGCTGGACATCTCATACGTCCTCACTTACATTTTTTCATGTGTTGGTCTTCCTTTGGCACCTCTCAACATCCCAATTTTATCAGGTAAGCTTGACAAAGGACCCTTGTGAGCAGTATCTTGCAAAATTTCCACTGCGCGAGTTGCATCTGCTGGAATACTTAATCCATCCAGGTACGCATAGCCAACAAGGGTCAGTCCCAAGATACTACGTCCACCTCAAGGTGAGCATTGGGATGGGAACAAGCATGTATAAAATAGCTCCAAACACTGACATACACATTATGCAAATTCCAGGTTTGCTGTGTCTGTGAAGCCTCTAAACAAGATATATACTATAAGTCTTTATATGTAGGTTCGTACGTATAAATGTATTTCCATGTCAACAAGTGATTGGAAAACAATACATCATAGAGAGAGAGAGAGAAGTGAAATAACTGGACAGGAAACATACATCCAGTTAAAGGAAGCTGAGTTGATATCGTTGATACAATCCTGTACCTTTGCTATTAGTAAATATCTAAACGTCTCTCGAAGACTAATCGAAGTATCATCATCACTGCTGTTGAAATTCCATGATGCGTTTCGGGAAATCCAAAACCTTTTGATTAAGACAAGGTTCCTAGGTCATATTACGCAGCAAAAATTAGCACAAAAGGGAAGAACTCTCTTCATCTTTGAATGCAAGTTTCGCACTTCATCAGCCTAAAGCTTCAAACGTTTCCTACTACCACGGCATCTCATATTGATAGACAGAGTCCTGTACCATTTGCATCAGAAGAAACACTGTAATGCTTTACGACCATTGACCATCCTGACTGCTCCCAAATTTTGCGCATCAATCGTCGCCTTCAGCTGCCATCAAGGCATAGCGATAGACACCATGGGCGGCCTCCGCATCAGACACCAGGCCTTTGGTGAGTCTATGTCGATACAAGACCTCGAAAAGGCTCCGACCGCAACGGAGTTAAACACAAGGTGGATAGTGGTACTGGGTTGCCCAAAGGATTGCGGAAAGGGTAGAGTTTTGGAGTGAAGTGACTTAAATAGTTTTGGAGAGGTTTACGCTATAATTATCTTACGATTTATATAATATACATTATTGTATCAATACATATGACCTGTGTATATGACGTCACCCCTCTGCACCACTTCACTCACTCCATTTCTATCCATTTCTTTTGGCACAGTTTGCCGCCTAGTCAATGTTACAACGTGGAGTTCGGAGATGTTGGAAGGAAGCTGCAAAAGTTCGACTGATGTAAAGCCAAGCTGGGAATAAATCACATTCTGACCGTGTATCTGTATCAGGCTACAAATATTGTGTGGAGACTGTGAATTCATATGTGTCCTTATAATTAATATATCAATGTAAATATTATATATAATATACACATATTACTACAGTATATATTGAAACGATCTGATTTGATAGGTTGTCCAAGAATAAAAACAAATTTTCACCATACATGACTGAGTGAAAGCTGTTTTGGAAAAAGTTGTTCTTTCCTCGCTACCTGTTATACATACATGTATAGTGGCTCCAAACGGCGGATTCTCTGCTCCAAACATTCCTTGGAAACTCCTCCTTCCACACCGCAATCCGCAACATATCTGCACACATACAATATCTGAATATATCTGATAGAATACATGACATAGCTTTTCGCCAACATGACCCCACCATTCCTACGCAGCCCAAGCTTCCGAGGCCATCAGTGCTTGTGCATCCGCCTGCCCATCCTCTGCCATCCTCTCCAGCTGAGCCCAGGCGGACGCGGCGTCTGAAGACTTGGCGGTGGCGAGCTGGAGCAAGGCGGTGCGCAACGTGAGAATGTCCTGGAATGGAAGGATATGAACGGGTGGAGTCTTGGTGAAATGTTGATAAATTGATTCATGAAGTGAGAATGCTTTGTGGGCTCAACATATTCCAAGATTATGGAATAATTGACTGGATTTACAAAAAAATGATCATCAAAAGCATTTTTTATGTGAGGCTCCAAGTGCCAAGATTTACAGTCAAACAAATAGAAAACTTTCCTGGGACTTTGTATCCCTTATCTGTAACTCTAGCTGCATAGCTACCTTCTTGTAGTACCTTTTTGTCCCAAAAGATCGACAGCAAAGATTTGCAGAACTGAATGAAAGTGCTGGTAAGTGTCTGGCGGAAGGGTCTCTGCGGCAGGTAGCAATTGCTCCAGAAGGGAGGCATTGTGAAAGGCACCATGAAGCCTGGTGTCACCCATTTGACAACCAAGATGCATGACTCATGGCTCATCACTGCCTTAATCTACATAGAAACCTTTTTGAAATTTTGTCACAATGAAACGGTTGTCCCACATAACCCACATGGTTTACCATTCCCTTTCTTGCTGCCGAAGGGCTTCGTGAGAATTTCATCCATGTCCAATCACATGCTCCAAATCAACACATCTTGCGATGCAGCAATTCCATCGCTGCAAAACAATGAGAGGAGTGATCTCCAAAGCAGGCCATGTGAAGCAATGTGTTGCCACTTTTGAGTTTTGTTGTTGTTGCTGCTGCTGTTGTTGTTGTTGTTGTCGTCGATGCTGTTGTGGTGCTGTTATGGTCGAAAATCACGCAATTATGTGGATGACGGTGATGTTGACCAAGCATGTCACTCCGCACCTTTGGTCTCAATGATTCTTTTTGTGGAACGCTAAATGAGTCTGCCTAATGTGTCTACGCTGGGAAACCTTTCATTGCATTCCGTGGTATTGTTTCAAAACAACTGCATATTACTTTTCTGCACCGATCTAATCAGTCTGAATGGCAAACAGAAGAGTTGCAGAAGAGTTGCATAGTAATACTTTCACGGAGTGTACCCACCAAGTGAAGCAAGCACACCATTACATGCAGAATCTGAAACATGCTTGACAGTCAATCAAACACAGCCATCCAGATTCCAAATGGTGTCCTGAGGTTGTTGGATACCCATCAATTTCCGCTGGAAGTCCAAGAGGTCCTGATCCAAAAAGTTCTTGAGCAAATGATTCAAAAGATTTCCATGCCAAAGTTGGGGATGTTATTCTCGTTTTCATTGATCACAATCGCACTGCTACAAAAGCCGTAAGAGCATGATTTTGGTTGCTGTCCGGTCGAGGAATCCCCAAGCCTTCATGAAAATCCAGGCTGTGAATTTGTGGAGTACCAAATTGTTGGATTTTTTTCAACACATATCCAACCATTTCTTGCCCAACGGTGACGAAATCTTACGACATTATATCACCTTTACCAAGCAATATGAATTACAGTAACCATGATTAACCTACCATTACACGATGTTTTTTCGATTTTTTCCACCAAAGGAATAGCGTAAAACACGGCGTTTCTCCAGGATTTTCCCAGCCACACCACCGGCACCTCAACATTTTGTTGCACCTCAAAGGCCACGAGTTCATCATCAGCTCTAACCTCGATGGAAATTCCAAGGCAGGTCCCTTGGTCTCACAATTTCTGGAGCGGATTGGATTTTTTAATTGTGTGTTTTTCTCTCCATTTTTTTCTGACCANTAGATATACATCCAAAAAAAATGTATACATATATATATATATATATAGATAGATAGATATACAGCTCGAACGTTGGGAATTTTATTGTGTAGAGAAATCTTTAGCTGAGGCCACCACATCTGATAAGGGCAAGTTGGGCTCCAAGTATCTGAGAGGCCGCCAAGGTTGCAACTTGCAAAAAATCAACCCACAATGTTGATGGACAAAATGCTAAAAACAACCTCTGACTAAACATATGAATATATGTATGTATGTATAGATTCAATACTTATAAATATAATACATGTATATCATCTAAGTCTTTGGTTACATTCATCCCCCTGGAACGACCAAAAGGTTGAAAGCTCGGTTCGGAGAAACCAGACACAATATAGGGTTGGGCTGTATTGAATCCAACATAATGGGACATGTTGGCATTCAGCATCGTAGAACATGGACATGATCGGCAAGTGGTCTGAACATGGATGGCACGCAGGCTGCAAATCATTGACACTGTTATGTTCGATGTTTTCCCACATAATTGTGTATATATCCCACATAATTATCCTAGTGTTTTAACCATGACCTACCTCTGATCTGCCGTGCCTGTGGATGCGGCTTCGATAGACCTGGCATTCGGCATATTCTCACGAGGAGAAATGTGACATGTCGTATTTCTCTTGTGATTACTATCTACTAGACTAGCACATATAATCACATATAATCACATATAATCACATATAATCACATATCATCGGATGTAGTCACATATAATCACATATAATCACATATCATCGGATGTAGTCACATATCATCACATATCATCACACCCAAAAGAAGCATCCAATAGTCATTTGAGATCATTTGAGGGTGTAAATACATAATACCTAGTAGATCCTATTAGAGATTCAGTAGATGTAGTGGTATAGTGGTATAATAGTCGCAGTGTATAGCATGTTTATCCATCCGACACTTGGTAAACTGAATTCCCCAACCTGATTTGAGACTATACGTTGATGGAATGATTTCCTTATCAACCACCGTTTTTCCATCAACATGTCACATGTCACACCTCGGCCAGCAAAACTGAAGAAACTGGTAGTTTCCGCGCTAGTGTCAGTTGTAAACCTCAGTATCAAATTAGTATCAAACATGGTAAGCAGTTTGAAACTCAGAAACAGATGAAACTTCAGTCGAGATGAAGTCGTTTCAGGTTGAATTTTTTTGAAGCAAATCAACATCATATTGTGGCTTTGCGCCAAATTTTGGGGCGTTCACGTTTGGCAGTGCTGGACTTAGGCACGGCCACCTCAAGTTGTTCGAGTCAGATCCCATGAAAAGGTGCAAAGAAAAGATGAAACACTCATGACAGGCGTCCACACAAAAGAAAAAAAATCATGTGGCAACTTGTCAAAGGGCGAGTCTTCTGTCTGTGGCAAGGCACGGTATAACGTTGTAACTGGGGTCGGTCTGTAGCCGATGCAAGGGCAGGAAAGAATACCACCTGCGAACGACAGACCCACAGCTGTAGCAGTCATCAATCCCAATTCCCGAAATGACAATTTGGGACGTGCAATGTGCCTCTTTAAACTGTCACTAAGATAGAAATGCACACAAAGTGCCAAGGTGTATCAAGGTCCAATACCATCTTAGCTTGAATCATTGAATGGTTTACCCTTAGAAAGGACTCATTTCATACAAACGCATACACTAATCAGAAGTCTAACAACATCAAAGTTCAAACAGTCAAGAATGGCGGCAACTGCAGGACTTCGACTATGACTTCGTGAGGCCTTCAGCTCACACCGATCCATGTGATTTGAAGGAATTGGCACGCTCAAATAGCCTCATGGCACGGCTTCAAGGGATGTTTCAACCATGGTTTCCCAGCAACTTTTTTGAATACACAGGTTCTGTACTCAAGAGGGATTGGAGTAAACAACGAAACACATCACTTATCAATCGCCATCTCGAGATCAAAGGAATGTACACTTGATTTACTGTATCTTGTTTTGCTGTTGTTGACTGCATCGGCCCAAGGGAGAACCTTTGGCTGGCTCCTCTGTTTGCCTAGTGTGCTCATCTACTGACCTCCGAATCTACCATGTGTCAAGATCACATCAAGATGAATATGGCCTTTCTCGGCGTTTTGTGCCCAGAAACGAGAAGGCTCAAAAGTCGAGGAGTGATGTCCACAGCTGCACCGAAGATGACTCCGCAGCTGGCCCTACAGCAGATATTTGATGATGTTTTTTGCACATCCCAATAGAATTGGCAACCCAAAATCGTGGAGTTGTGCCTCGAAAATGTCCCCGATCAGACTTCGATTCTGAGCGCGATAGCGTTCCCATTGCAAGGCCGCCTGTGGAAGGGAAGGCATTCTTTTAAACCAAAATATGATAATTTTGTTTGTATTTAACATATTATATATTTGTCAACCAATCCTGACATCAGTCACTTCATGCAATCATTTCGTTTTAGTTGTATATTACCTTGCTAAAAGATTCTGCCATCATGAGATATCCTTACTTTGTCAAACACCTATCTGTGCAACTTAAATTGCTGGAGGTTGCAGCTCACGAAACGTTCTCCCAAAGTCACCTTCTCCTCATCTGGCAAGTCATCCTCCGAAGGTTTAGTTTCCGACTCCACCTGAAGACACTAGCAGGTGACGTTCATACACTTTCCCGGGATACATGCAAATCATTGCAAATCCATATGAAACATAGACCAGGTGCAAAATGTGATCATACTTCTGTTCCTGACATGATTGCTATTGACAAATTGAAATTATATAGCTCAGAATCAGGGACCTGCGGATGGATGTTCACTGGTTGCAAATGTTTACTTCACAACGAATCTTCCTTCAAGGTCAATTCCTTGTAGTAGCTAAAAGACTTGACTATGCGCAGAGACTCGTGAGACATCTGCTTATCATTCTCCAAATTGTCGTGTTCATTAAATTTCATGAACCAACATAGGAAAGGTGGTGATCTATAAGACAGACTAAGATAGTGTAGAGCAAAATGATGCTGAGGATGATGATCCTGAAAAAGAAGATGAGGATGATGATGATCATGATGATGATGATGGTGATGATGATCCTGAAATGAAGATGAGGATGATGATCCTGAAAGTGAAGATGAGGATGATGATGATGATGATGATGATGATGATGATGATGGTGATGATGATCCTAGAAATAAGATGAGGATGATGATCCTGAAATGAAGATGATGATGATGATGATGATGATGATGATGATGATGATGATGATGATGATGATGATGATGATGATGATGATGATGATGATAGTNTAGATGATGATACGAGTAACTAGAAAGTGAAGAGTAGGAGACGTAGACGTANTTAGGAAGTTGGAACTTAGGATTAACCGGTAATTAGGAATTAGGTAGTAGTAGTAGTAGAGTACGTAGTAAGTAAGTAACGTAGTAAGTAGTAGTAGTAACGTAGTAACGTAGTAAGTAGTAGAGTAAGATAGATGATGATGATGATGATGATGATGATGATGATGATGATGATGATGATGATGATGATGATGATGATGATGATGATGATGATGATGATCCTGAAAATGAAGATGAGGATGAGGATGATGATGATGATGATGATGACGATGATGATCATCATCATCATCATGATACACGATGATACACCTGCATGCATGATGTGAGTTGTCCTCCAACGCTTTTCATACGAGTACACCTCCCCCATGCTTCACACGTTGGTCATCATGCACCTCACTCTCATTGTGCCCGAAGAGTGCATCCGAGGAGGGTGACATCGGCGAGCGGCTCGCTTCCTTTTCCGCCAGGTGAATGAAACATATTCCACCATTTTTTCCACCTTGTTGGAGACCTGGATGACTTCAAGATGAAATTAATTCATGTCCAGAGTTCAGGGAATTAAGCTCAACCCAACACTTCATGAGGTCATTTGTTTTCACGTTTCACCCACACAACTGCTTCGAGAAAACAATCCCCTTGGTCCTGGCCATCCGCAGTGCCTGGCAATGGCATAAGCTGTTCACCTCGGTTTGAGCAACGAAAATGGTTAAATGCCACTAATGAAGAGGTTTGCAACATCAATTTACATGTTCCAGTTGCTGTAGTTGAGGCACTTGGAGACTTGAGATGTGTGCTTCGTACTAATGTGCGTTTCCGTCAAATGTAAACTCTGAACAACGGCTATGATCATGACATAAGTCTCGTAAGCGCTTATTCCTTTTGACAGCCACCATTGAGGCTGATGTCACTTGACACTACAGCAATTTTCAGGATCAATGTCAAAACTGCACACAACATATTAGTATATCGAGATATATCCAGTATACACTGAAACTTCCACGAAAGTATCAAGTCAGGTTGTGATTCAATCTGCCCAAGTCTCATGGGTCGTTGTTATAAATGTCTCCTGACGATGATCTCCGGGTCCCAAGCCTTCCTCTCTGGGACTGTCCGGGCGATTCCCCGAAGGGGTCAACCTTAGATCCCAGTTTTTTTGGAGGGGGATCAGTTCAATGAAGACATCCCTCATCTCTCAGAAAAAATCATGGCACTTATGGGTCCCAGGTGTGACTTTTTAAAGTCATGTCATCCAAAATCAGGCTGCCATCTTGGATTTGTCATGTCAGAGGTCGATGCTCTAAAGAAATGCAAGCCGTTCACCCGGTTGAGTCCCTGACGAAGCCTCTCGCTTAGCAGACCAGGGTGTACCTCAGGAACTATTTAGTTTTAGGCCTCCGAACTACCCCAGGGAAAAAACAATGTCACTTCGTTTGTTTAAATCTGGATTTTACCTCTGAACAAAAAGAGGAAGGATCTGTTTCGTTTACCCTTTTGTGGATCTAGATAAGATCTGCAAAACTTCACCTTAGGCATCCATGCGGAAGAAGAAGGGCAGAGCGGAACCAGTACCTCCTGTTGCCGCCTTCAGAGGGCTTAAGGGCTAAACAGCTGGGGCATTGAGCAAAACTCGTTGGATACACAACATCCATTGGAATCGCATCCTTGGTCACTTAAAAGAAACAGATGAAAACAAACAATTGCAACATGTCAAAATGGGGCCCATCAATTGCAGAGAAACACCAGAGATGAGGCAGGGTTTTCCTTATGAAAGAATTCCATGGAATCTCATCTTACTGCTGGGGATTTGTTTGAAATAAAAACAAATCTGAAGCCTTTTTTTGGGGGGTTGGGAAAGCAACCATTTTGGCAAGAGTTTCCCCCTGGTTTCAAACTCCACTCTCGAAGCCATTCCAAACTCACCCGGAAAACTGCACCTTTGAACTCGCATCCTCCGAAGGACTGCAAACTTCAGTCCCTTGGCCCTGGGGACGGAAAGGCGACGCATGTCGGAGCATTCCGAATATCTGAAGATGAAACCATAGATACCCCTGATTCCCCACAAAACAAATAATAACTATGTAATATGACAGTGGAAAAAGAATCATGAATGAAGATGTCTATATCTCCTATTAAAAATGGTGATATTCTAGCTAGCCATGTTTAATTTTCAGCAGTGTGGAATCCAGCCATTCGTGACCTCGCTGGGCGATGTAGCGATGCCATCAGTTGGTGGAGAATCCTGGCACAGAGTGAGTTGAAATTGAGGGGAGACCCGTCTGAAATGCCATGAAAAAATGTATCCCATTGATATATCCTGGAAATATCTCGATCTCAGTATGCTTATCTATAATAGCTTGTACTTATAAATATATATATATATACTTGCAAGTGTCTTAGATTCTCAATGACTGAAACTGTGCCTCAAAATGCGATTCTTTGGGACAGCTGAAAACACTGGGCAATGCCCATCATTGACCACATCCTGCAGCTTCCAATCAGGTCAGCAACACCCCTGCATGGCGTGGTACACGCGGCCTCAAAAACATCTATATATGGGTAAAGATCACACCTGTACCCATTTTTTTTGCCATTCCATTTCTGATCCGGAGAAACCGAAGAACTAGCGCTACGTGAATGCTGCTATTTCTGGTATGCCAAAAATGAGTCCGATTCATGCAACTTGCAAATCTGGAGAGCTAAAGTGTAACATGTTCATGATCACAAGATCTACTTTTGCACTTTGCATGACAACTTTAATGTCGAAATCTGTCCGGTCCGATACCTGTCTCTGCTTGCTCGTCGAAAGAAGGCGGGCAAGAGGCTATCCTTCAGGAGCACTGGTTGCAAATTTTGCCCTTGTATATTTACCTTCTTTCACATGTAGAGATGCTGTGTATGTGCATGTTGAAAGAAGCATGTGTACAGTCTTAGACGTTTGCGTGAAAAAATACTGTATCTCATATCGGTTTTCTGAATATGCTGCTTACATCCACTCACACAGAGAAACCAGAAAAACATGTCTTTTATGTGTCTTCGAAAAAGGGCCATACTTGCTGAGGATGTTTGTTGGTTCGAGGAATCATTCTCCATGGCAAGCTTTCTCCATGTTTGTTTCTTTTCGGCTCCTTGTCTTTCGGACGACCTGTCCACTGGACGAAGGGCCAGCATGAAATCAGCTGACATAAGTTGTTTTGGAATCTGGGGATGGCCAAATAACCATAGGTGAATCAGTTCTTGCAAGGGTTTTGCTGAGTCCACGAAACCCATCAAATTCCAAGACAATAGATCGACATTCTACCTGCTTTCCATGATTATGGCTGCAGATGGTGCTCAAAATATCTCGACATTACTAAGATCAAATGCTCAAAGATGGATGGTTCGGATGATCTTCCTGATCACCCACCCAAAAATGTCGAACACACCATCTGAAGAGATATGAGAACTTCGCACAAGTCACACGGCCTTCATGCGTTCGTTGGCCCTGCCCGAGGTCAGAGATTGGAAATGGTGACCCCTTGTGACTATGAAGACTTCCAGTATATGATGTGCTTGATCATTCAATAGAATAAGCACGACAATCTCACGAATTCCAGATTGCTCATCAAACCTGACCCCACATCTGGCTGCGTTGATAGTATGATACTGATACTGTCCAACATCGAAGGATTAAATGGTTTCAACGAATCTTGCATTGATTACATGCAAGGCTTGTCTCAGTCTTCCAACAAACAAGTATATAGAATACTTCCAATCTATACATATATATAGACAATATATCATATATCATATTCATATATTATACATAATTATACACCTACATATGCACGTATGCATCATATATAGATGATTCGTTGGTACAACTCTCCATCCCTAAAGCCTCTTCAGGCGATGCAACTGCTTCTGTAGATCTTTCACGTGGTGCACCTGGAGCGCGGTGGAAGACCAGAAGGAGCTTTACCGAAAGGAAAGAATGGTTGTAAGATGTTGTAAGAAGACATGGATTTTTTGGGTTTTGGTGTAGAGGACCCACCCTTTGGAAAAGCGACCCCCCGCTCGTCTTCACGCAATCGAAGCAAGATCAAAAAGTTGTCGTCGTAGTACCGTCGCATCGTCAATTTGTTTAGATCTATACACTGTTCACATTTAAAACGTATATAAAAGCTGCAAAACGAAAGGCTTTCCCACTTTGCGTGCAAAGAAAACAACTCGTGGCGCAAGAAAAGACCTTGCCTCGCCATAAGAATCTGCGAGAGCCTGCGTCATCCTGTGCACCCGTGCACTCTCAAAACCGATGCAACCGTTGTGTGGGTGTTTTGAAGGGTGGAATGGGTGGAATCATTACTGGGTTGTTATTCTTCAACTAGCAGCATCAGATCAGAAGTAGTAGACTACGTGACTCCCGCTTTGTTGGTCCTAATCCTATTGCTCAATTTCTTGACCCCGAACCCAGACCCATCAATCTGTCGCCTGTGTCTCGGCACCTGGCAGCCAGTTGGCAACGTAAGGTAACAACAGTGACAAATGCAGAGGTATAGCTAGTGTATGACTGAGAAATCTTCAACAAAAAAGTAAAACATGTGCTACTGTTATATGTTTATGCTTTTTTGTTTAATTCTCTTAGTTTCAGACAAAACATATAACAGCAACTCGATTCTGTATTAAGTCCATCTGCTGTTTCACCAGTTTTTATGATCAGCAGGGATATATAAACGCAAATTGTGTGTTTGGTTCCTTCAACGACAGATCCTTCACAGCCTCCACGTGGTCTCTCCTCAGATCCTTCAGCTTCCTGGGACAGCAATGTCACATTGCTGCAATGAGATGTAGATTCATCATAAACTTTCTGGAAAAAGGGAGATAAATCAATCAAATAATCAATTTCTACCAGTTCTGCATGTTGAGTTGCTAAGAAAGACATAGAAGGACCATGTTGAAGTGGTGGTACATCTCTGTTCCCTGCAATACAAAACAGTTTGAAACTATTAGAAACTCAAAGAACTTTCAAGATCCAATGTTCAAATCCAGTTTCATACATTTTCCATCATCAACTGTTATCAACTGTTATCAACTGTTCAACTTCATCCGTTAGAGATCCCATCCTCCCGCAAGGTTGTCATGGTACCAGGCGTTTTGGACCGCCTTCCAAAGGCGCCCCCGGAAAAGAGTCAGGAAGAGAAACTGTTGATGGTTCAGAAATTCGGCGAACCACCTGGAATGTATCAAACCCTGTACATAATGGGATAAACTACCAACCTCAACTGGTGCAGGATCTAATTTGATCAACAAGAAAGTCACGGAACTTTGGGTGAAATTTACTTCAATAACAACAATCAGCACTTCCCTTCAAGCACCAAATCACCACTGTCACTGATACATGTTGCTTGTTTCATGATTTTGAGTGAAATTTGCTATTAGCGAAGGGAAGAAGTTTGAGATGTTAGAGAATCAGCTGTGTGGAAAGAACATCCAGACTCAAGTGAATGGCGGTTAAAGTTTGAAGCATTCCACGGAATTTATGTATCTACTAGAGTGACTGGTAGTTGCAGGTGCAGTCACATGACTCATGGAAGGATGGAATGCCCTACTGTTCATGGCTAAAATCCTCCACTTGGATGTACAAAAGCATCTAAATCATGGGATAAACCCCTTACAAAAGGGTAGAGGATTTCCCACAAAGAATCCAGGTGATAATCTGTGAGTGAACGTTTTTGTTTTCCGGAACCATTCCAATTCCCTTCATCCGTTTCTCCACATCCCTTCCAGCGCTGCACAGGCTCGCAGTGCATTCTCAGCCTGCGAGGAGTTGCGCTGCCAGGCACTTCGTCCTGCTCCACCAAGTCAACAAGGAGTTGTTGGAAACCATAGATGAACAAGAAAATCCCAGATCCCGGATCCCCCCAACCTGGTCACTGCTAAAAAACAGTACCGTTGAGAGTTCAAAGTTCCAAGGTCACTCGTAGCGTGGAAAAAATCTCAGCATATCTATCAAACAATGCCTTGATTGTAAATATCCTTCACCATCTCACAAACTGAAGCGGATCACCCACTCAAGCGGATCACCCATATTCCTCACGACGTCGACGCCAGCCAAAGAGACTGCGGCTGCGCCTCGAATCAAGGAATGCTTCACTTTCACAATCGTTTTTTCTGAATTTTGATGCCTCTTGTTCTTTGCGTTCAGAAGGAAAAGTCATGGAATCCTTAGACACTACCTCTGGAACCATCAGGACTTCTTTTAGTAGTGTTTAAGAAAGTACCTGGATATGTCCAATCTAGGAAAACCAAGCTGGCACACTGCATGCAACTTGGACTTCCAGTCTTCCAGACCTCTATCCTTCACCATCTCTAACCCCCCAGTGCCAGCTGAAAAGCCCCACCTACCCGAAGTGGTTTGTGGAGTCAAAAGCTCCGGCACAAAGTCTTCACTTTCTTGCCTCCCGTGCCAATCAATCTAATCGACACAATGGACCCAACAAAGGGTGGGGTGGCAGACAGGCTCTAGCCTGGTACAGGCTACTGTTAGACTATTGTCTATTGTAGAATCTCAAATTCTTCCAGTGCCTCTGCGACAAGAAATTCGTGCCACACAAAGACGCAATTTGGGGATCCACACACTCCTTGAAGAGCACTGTCACCATCTTCCCTACGACGAGCTGCCACCTGAAAAAAATCTTTAAAACACCCCAGAATCTGTTGATACGGGACACACAAACTCCAAGTGAGTGAATCAACGGGACGTGTCATCAAGTGATTGTTCAATATCACCATCGTAATCTGAGTATGGTAGCTTGATCCTAAGATTCCTGCTAACATGAGCAAATTTCATCATCCTTTATCAAAGGGGTGTAGAACACAAAAAAAAACTTTGGTAACAGTTTGGTGTAGAGATATATCACAAACAATAGCATATGTATATAGACATATTAAGCCGCTTCAAGAAAAAAACAACCAACCTATGGACCTATGGTGAATTGATGACTGCACCTCCCCAAACACTAGGAGCCCCAAACGACGGCTGCTCCTGAACCTGATGGAGTCTTCAGACCTCAAAACGAGCTTCAAGAGGTCAAAAATGGTTTAACAACCCAAACACTTCGCCATTTCTTGGGACAAATCACTGATAAAGTGGTTGGTTACTAATATTCATTGCTTGATTCTAGAAACATTTTTGGTACTTCAAGAATCACTGACAAATGTCAAAGAAAAATCGACTGGTGTTACTTAACCTCGACCTTGAAGACTGACCGTGCCATCAGCAGCCCTCACCTGTGTCGCGTCAAAAAAATCCCTGAGCCAACCAAACGGCTGCTCGCAGAAGCGTCTTCCCCAGCCTCAGAATCTGGTCGTTGCTCCACCCTCCGTCCACTCCAATGCACCAGTATAGCATACCAAGATACCAAAAATGAAGAAAGTCCATGACAAAAACTTATGCCATAAACCAGATATCTGATTTTGATCAGTTTCGGCCTTTCTGCTTTATGTATCCTTAACATTATGTTAAAATTGAGGTCTGTCTTTCCAAATTCAAAGACTTCAAAACTTCACAGATCTCTTCCCATTTCAAATCTGAGTGTTCCCACTAGTGGGCCTCAGTGAGGGTCAAAAGTCGAGGTCAAATCCAAATCAGCACCTAAAAAGTGAGGTCTATTCTAGTAGCATGCTTTAAGCCGTAGATAAAGATGGCACCCAGTATACACTGAGATGCTCCAAGTCCGCGGAATCTTCCATGTAGTTTGTTGCTTCTGACTTCGGACCACGGAAATGGACATTCAAAATCTGAGTGCCCTTACTTTCAGTACGTACTTCCTGCAAACCACGAACACCGGGTTAAGTCAGGATTTTCCAAAAAATCTCTTCGGACCAGGCAAAAACAGGTTGAGGATAGTTTGGAATAGGTTTCTACCTTCAACTGCCTTCGTTTGATTGACTTGGATATCTGTATACAAGCTACTATTTACTATGTAGAAAAAAACTTCTGTGGCACGATGGGATATGATGAAAACACTGAGACAGGACATGATATCACGCAATTGCCTCGCATGACCTAGGCCTAGACAGTCTTGCCGGCACAGCCGCACAACTCATTTTTCTTCGCATAGCAGCGGGGCCGCGTAACCGCCCACTGTCTAGGGGACCACGGGCGGCGCTGCCACTTGCCTTGTAGCGGCAGCGTGATGGGTGTCCTTTAAAGGGGCAATGGATTGAAACATATCGAAACCTTCCTAAAGTTCGGGTTCACCTATAGTGACTTATAGTATGTATATATATATATGTGTGTATATATAAAATATTATATAGATGCAACATATGACTGTGACTGTAAGTCAGTATCATAAGCCTGTATATATAATTCAATATGATAATCCCAAATACATCGCAAATTAGCATTTGGGTACCTCCAAAAGACAAAACGATCTCAGAATTGAGATTTTTACGTCCATCAATGAGTGGATCCCCTCCCAGGTTGCTGTGAAATGTGCGCAAGGTCGACCAATCCTACGTCTAAACAAGGCTTTGATGTCATAAATCTATGAAGTTGACCCTCAAGACCAGCCATTTAAATGCAAATTTGTCTTCATGTTGACATAGTTTAAGGCCGAAGATTTCCATGCTTCCCACCTGCTTCCCACCTGTTCCAGACATCCTGCCTGGCACGTTCTAAGGCCATTCGTCCAATCTCTGTGGCAGTGATTTCAGGTGTCAATTCGCGGTAGGTGATCGCAACACGAGGACCAGTGATGTCCTCCGCTAGGATACCTAAGAATCACAATGCCAAAGATTTGGGATGCATCGAAATGCAAACTTGAAAAACAAATAGAAATGTAGATATGTAGTCGTATGTTGTTCTAATAGTACTTACAGTTATAGTAATCAAATGATAAAAATTAGGTATCAGACTTTTGGCATGCCATAAGATTTGGTTTAGCAAGTCTTGCGATGTGTTTCCCAAACATAATGATATATCTCGGCAACATCAGTAAATTATCAAAAGACTCTCAGCTACTGCACTGCCTAGCACTTGTGAAGAGTTTTCTCTAGCACTGCTGCAAGATATACGTATAACAGTTTTTTTCAATCTGCAGCTATACAGACATTCAGCTTGCCATGATAGACATTCCAGTTAATCGTGGCAAAAGTGCCCTTCCCTGCTGTTGAGATACCGTGCTGCCAATCCACACGCACTTTGCCATTAATGAGGTAAGCCTTCAAAGCTCAACAATCCAATGAAAATCGTTGAGCTCATTTGCAACTCTATGGCGATGCTCTTTCCTAAAGTTGTTGTTTTTCGCCACCACATTTCAAACACATTTTTCATGAAGCATTGAAGCTGCTTATTTTACGGCTGGTCGGCTATTCTGGTTCTTTCAAGATATGGAGACTGATCGCCTTAGTTTAAATTTCTCTCCATGGAACAGATCGTCGGGGAAGAGGAACTCGGACACAAATCTCGTGTTTGGGTTCGAAGAAAGTGAAGATTGACCTCAAAAAAAAAGCCCCGGGAGATTGAAGGAGATAGAATCTTCACATTGATGGAACATGTTTTTTGGAACAGTGTTTTCTCTGGTTTTTTGGGGGAGTGGCGGGGTAATGATGAAAAGGGGGATCTTTTTTTTGAAAATCAATGACTGCAAATGATCAAAGGGATCTTGCGGCCAGCATGCTTGAAATGATGACACAAACATCTCTAGCATCGCGGGTTTCTGCCAGCTGAAATTTTGTGCGCTCTGTCGTATCAGGTTAAGTGAGGAATCAGGAAGCCTCCAAAACTAGCTATCTGCTTGGGAAGTAGCCTGTCTAACAATTCAGCCATCATTCAAAGTGGGCAAATTCGGGAGTGCTCAAATCAAGATTCTCAGATTGATCAAAAATGACTTCAGTCCAAGTGACGCGCTCTGCAAAGAGATTCCCAAGATTCGCTCTCCCCAAAGCCACAAGTCATCCACATGAAGCGCATGACTTGCTCCACGCTCCGCATCGTACCACAAGGACAAACATTCAACCTAAGAAAATGGCAAATGAAGAACCCAATGATACATTATGGAAAAGTTGCAATTTCAAATTCATCCAGATTTGAGGTTAGAAATTTTCATCCACAAGGCATCAAAAGTTTTGGCCAAGCTTCTGCTTCAAAGGTTTTTAAGGTGCTTGTCTTTTCCAGCATCCCTTGAAGCAGCTCATGAGACCATCTTGGAAAACCTTGCCAAGTTTCCTTGGAGATCTGGTCAATGTAAGAGTCCCAAAAATGAGGACTCTTATGTCCAAACTAAAATTGAATTCTTAATTTGGGTAAGGGAATGGGGTGGGGCTCCCAAACCATTAGGCATCATTTAAGCTCAGTCTGGCAAGCGGCAGCCAAGTGTCTGGCAGTTTTACCTGCTGCTTTTTAAAGTTGGCCTTGGGACCAAAGTCCTGTTTCCAGCGTCCACTTTGTGAGGGTTGCCACGGCCACGATTGCAAAGTCACCAAAATCTGCCTGTGTGTTCGAGCAATGATCTCAACAAATCAGAATGAGGTTCAGACTTATGTGTGTATATATATATATAGACACGTATATAAATGTCTATTTGTTTCTTGTATACATACAAACGCAAGACATGTGGCAAAGCATTTTCCTTTCGTAGAAAATCAGCAATGCTCAATTAGAAGACAAACCACTGTTTCAACAATCAAGCAGCTGTTTCAGTTGTGGTTGTACTGGTAGTATTTCAGTCATCTTTTCACTCCACAACCATCATGACGCATCTTCGAACGCTCATCAATTTCATCCACCTTTCCACCCACAGCTTCTGCTCATTGAAGCACAACATTTTCCAAACTGCATGCAAAGGTCTGAAGCCGTCCGACAACTCTTAAGAGTATTTTTAATCAACGGGAACGAGGCGGTTTCGCCAAAGTCAAACGGCTTTTCGCCAAAGTGCCAAAGTCAAACAGCTATAGATTTGACAGCTGCTCTTGGAAGACGGCACTTTCACCACCGAAACGATTATTTCCCCATGAAACGAGGAATCCATTTGCCAAGATGGCAGCAAAGGCAGCATATGTACACTTCAGCTGCTGAACATTGTGGAGTCGGTCTTGCACTTTGGAACTGTCACCACCATAATCAGGATTTCCCCATGCAACGACAGATCCGTCTGCCAGAATCGCTGAGAAGGCGGCAAAAGTGGCATGGATCTTTTGCACAGTTTTGAGCCGATCTTGGACGCTGGAACTGTCGCCACCATAATCCGGATCACCCCAAGTAACCACTGATCCATCTGCTAGGATCCCTGCGAATGCACGGTGTGTGGCATAAACCTGCGACACATTGTTGAGGTAGTCTTGAACTCTTGAAGTATCACCATCATTGTTTGGATTGCTCCAAAGACCTGCTGGATCTAAGGATGCTGCATATGCCAGATCTGTGCCATGAATCTGCTGCACATTTGGCAACTGATTCTGGATTGCAGCGCAGTCTGGGCCATAACTTTGACTGCCCCACGAGACAACAGACCCATCTGTAAGAGTAGCAGCAAAGCCAGCATAGGTGGCATGCACATGCTGCACTTCCCTGAGCTGATCTTTGACTGCAGAACAGTCTCCGCCATACCTTTCACTGCCCCATGTGACAACTGATCCATCTTCCAGAGTAGCACAGAAAGCAGCATTGGTCGCATGAATCTTCTGCACTCCCCTGAGCTGATCTTTGACTTGAGAGCAGTCTCCACCACAATGTGGATTGCCCCATGTAACAACCGATCCATCTGCCAGAATCACTGCAAATGCATGCCGTGTGCTCTGAACATCTTGAATACCCTTGAGCTGATCTTTGACTGCAAAATTATCACCACCATAGTCTGAATCACCCCAAGCGAGAATCTTATCACCACCGCACCAAAGTGCAAACGCTCTTGCTGATGCAGTGAGTTTTGCGACTCGTGCAACAGCTGTGATATGGTCACCATCTTTTAGCCCTGCATCTTGTAAAGACGTTGGATCATGTAAGATCTGACCATCTGCAGTGACAAGCCTTAAAAAGCCTTTCTTCAAGGATTGCTGGGCAAGACTCCGCAAGTCAGCTACTTTGGAACCTTTAGGAACTAGAAGCTGCTCTCTGCAACCACTCGGCAAAGCAACATGTAATTGAAGCATCAAGTGCGGTGGATGCAATTGAAGCAAAAGTCGAGTCCACGCTCAAAATATTCAAAAACTTGGAACAAACAAACTTGAGCCAAAGCCCAACATGAGATCATCCACGAAGGCTGTCCTCCGCAAGAATGTTTCTGTCAGAGCGCTGCTATTCCGAACGGCACTGGGATAAACTTCAACTGAGGTGCAGAGTATACAGCCTGAAGCCCGTTACACCCATCACCCCCAGTGCCTTTCCATCTCCTCACCACCCAGGAGCACTTCTTCAAAGAGCTCAAGGCCCTCAAAAGCCACTGGAAGATCCTGATTGGGAGTGCGGCCGACCAGCTTGGAAGTTCTGAAGGGGCCCATGCTGTGAAGAGACTGCGGCTCAGTGAAGATTTCGAAAGCAAGCGAGCAAGCAAGCAAGCATATCATGCCCTAATGTACCATACCGTACCATACCATACCGTACAATGCAACACAATACAAAACACTACAATACAATGCAATACAATACAATAGATGACAATGCAGTACACTACAATACATTGCAATACTCATACATCACATACATATTCACACACATATTACCTATACATATAATACGCACACACGTATGCGCATACACATACACATACACATACGTGAAGGTGTAGATGAATACACATATATACACGTACACACATTTTGGATAAGTTTCGTCCATTTACCTACCATTTCTACTACCTCCCACTATGTACCGTTCTAGTATAATTTATATACCTTCCATTTACATACTATTTACGCATCATTAACGTGCTGTTGTCTGCCAGTACCTACCACTACTTACCATACCACTGCATGCCATTCCTTGTGATGTTGCCCTACCTTCCATATTTTTCAATCGCATCACATGACACAACATCACATCGCATAACATGACAAAACATAAGATTACGAACATACAGTGCCATGAGACGACATGACATGAGCTACTGTAAGATAGATGATCGCATACATGCATACACCCCTGGAAAACCTACTACAGGCTGCTTCTGACAAGAAAGCTTCAACAAATCCATGGTTCCTAGATATCAAATGTCATCATATGCAGACCCATCGTCAACAACAAGGTGATCTCAGCTGCTTCGATACACTTCCATATCTTCCCGGACTCAAGATTCCAGTGACCACCAGGAAGATCATTTAATGTCTTAGTCTTGGTGATTCAACCGCCATAACCGCCATAACCAAGGATCCGAGCCGGAGATCATTTGCCCATCCTCTCTACGTAACTTGCAGCCATCCACCGTGGCCTCGATCAAGTCGTAACATGCTGTGCCTTAACTCGAGCTATGGAGGTTTGATGACATACAGCTGACTAGTTTGGGATGAGGAAACATTTCCGAAACATTCATTTGGGATATCTATCTAACTGAAATTGATCATAGTTCACCCACCTCAAAATCATTGAAAAGTCTTGGAGGCTTTCCTGTGACGACCTTAAGAATTCACCCAGATCTCTCATGCACTAGTATCAACTGTTGGGTTTTGTCCATCAACCTGATCAACAGTAGAACACCAAATTAGGGCAAGATTTCAGAGATGCTTTGAGTCTGTTGGTGGGAGAGGACTCATCTGCGCGCACAGATTTGACTCATCTGTACACACACCCCAAAAGCCTCATCTGCGCACACAGATCTGACTCATCTGTACACACAACATGTTTTTGGGGACTCATCTGTACACACACATACNCGCGCACACAGGTACCTTTGGGTTGGGTACATTCCTAACTGTACACACACACATACCTTTGGGTTGCACACATACTAGAGTGCGGGTGGTGGGTGGGTGGGATGATAACGTTCCGTGAACTTGCACACATAGTAGTCTACAGATGTGGTGGGATGGGTGGGGTGGGATGGGTGGGGAGGGTGGGATGATAACGTTGCTAACCCATGTCGGTGCCATGAATAGAAACGCAAACAAAAGCAACACGAAGTACCATGTACTACAAAACCAACTACTATAACTTTTAACCCGCAATACAACTGCTAAAGACCTGTACAAGACAACCTGCACACATGGAGCACACGAAATACATAGCTGTAAGAACAAACTGGTACATACAGCAAACCCATTCCGCGTGTACAGACGAGGCCCTTGGCCGCGTGTACAGATGAGGCCCCTGACCGCGTGTACAAACGAGGCCAATCCCCTGTTGGTGACGGTCAGCTGAATTTAGCTGCAAGAGAAGAACATCAGCTGATCTCTGTGAATTGTAGGCTTTTTGTGCCGGAAATCATTTGGTGTCCTTGAAATCTCCGGAAATCGCCTTGTTTCTCCGAAAAAAAAAGGGACCGACCAAACCCAACACCACCGTTGGATAACTTCCAGGGCACAGGATGGAAGCTCGGATCTCACTGGATGCAGACCAAAGGCCTCCGTGACTCCCGAAAAATCATTCCGATATCATCTGCATACGTAGTGACAACCCTGGCTATATGTGCATCATCTAAAGGGAGTCTATTCATGTCACACGTGAATTTTTCTAAAAATGAGACTCTTTATCATTCCATCCATCATCATCACAATTGGCCTGCCTCTCGAAAAGATGGGTCAGTACAAAGGGCACAGCTTCGTATGCCAACACATGAACATTGCTTCATTGGGGTAAGGTTCGTTCAGATTCATTCCATATGTCCATATTTCCAACAGTTTTCCCAGGGCTGAGGTTGGCTCCGTTGAATAGTTGGATCTGCCCCTAATGTCAAGCTAACACATTTCTAGGATCAGATTGGAATCTTCAGGTTCCTTGTGTCAGACTCCGCGTTAAAGGTTTTCTTTGCAGAAATTAAAAACCCAAGAAGCTGCAACACATGAGTGACCTTCTGAGGTCACTTGAGCTTAAGAAAATCCCTGCAAAACCATTCCTCTCATTGAGGTCCAATATGGGATGAAAGATCAATGAAGACCACATGGATGTTTCCTCGACATGCTTGCCGATGCCGCTAAGCACAAAAAGCTGCGATTTTCCATTGAATTTGCACATGCCCACCAAACATGACAAGATCATGCGGTGTCAAGATCATGACACTTCTGTATCTCTCAATATGTTTCATGATTTGCTCAAAAAGAAAATGCACCGTGACCCATCAGCTCCTTTGGTGGCGAATCTCCATCACCATCCTGGGACTCGAAATGAAATCATCGCGAAAAATTTCATGGGAGACGGGATACCCGTTTCAAGCCCTAAAAAAAACTAATCCTGGCATGGAATGACTCTGAAATCCTTGGAAACAAAATTCCGAAACTCACTTCCAGTCATGAGTCATGTCCGCAGGAAAACTTCAATTGTCAATGCCTATGACTAACCAACTCGGGAAATCATCCCAGAAATCCTTGGGTGAAGCCATCAAATGCCATCAGTTTCGAGCCTTCAGCGGCAGATCCAAAGCACGACCATCGCGACGCCATGCAAAGCTCCACCACCTACGGGCGGAAACAATGATACCTGAAACTGCGAGGAGGTCCAAATTAATATGAATAGATTCGCATTTTTGCTGCTACGTTTATTTTTTGGTGCATTTACAAGCAAAAACCATCCCCTCCCCCAAAAGAATCCCCTTGAAAATGGTGAAATTTCGACAGAAAAGCTGCAAAAAAGATACAGCAACCAAAACCCAATGGGAATGTAGGGTTCGGATTCTGAGACCAGTCCGATGAAGGGAAATCATTGACATGTAGCACAACAGCGAAGAAGGGTAGGGTCTATTGTAGAAGCCTTGTAGACTCAATATATTATGAAAGCAAAAAAAAGGTGAAATTCAAGTCATGTGAAGCAACCTTTCAACTCCTTTTAGGGTTCAGCCAGAAACCAGCATTCCGCGGATCACAATGAATTGCTGGCATGTGTGTATGCCCCTGATAAACACCGCACAAGACTTGACAACAAACATAGCATTATATCTCGATCTATATGTATATGTATGTATATTGATTTATTTACTTATTCATAGTAAGATATTGTTTACAGAGATCGTAGATCATGTATCATAGATCAGAGAGATATACGTATGTGTATGTATATTTATATACAGTACAGATTATACATATATATACATCATGTTCCTTACTATCGATCTGCATATTTCATCTTAAGAATACCATCTCCTCCAAAAATCCGTCCGTCCCGGCCTCGCCCGCTTGGGAGGTAACGGAGCCTGGGACCATCCATTCCGCAGCTGGTTGATGATCCAGAATCCCCAAGTTTCCAATAAATCTCCTTTAATGACAAAGTTAAAGGAACAATCCAATACGTTGAAGATGTGCACTTTATGAACATGTAGCCACCCACCTTCTTGTCCCTTTAAAGACAACAAACCAAAAAATCTCCCACCTTGGGCTTGGAAGGTGGTGCCTAACGTCCAAAAAAATCACCGCAAAAGGCTCGACAGAAATTGATCGACTCATCGATCTTACAAAATGAAAGGTGTCACAATAAAATCGTCGTTTTCCACATTCTTCATCCCTTCAAGATATGTTTAAAGTTTAAAGAGAGGTTGGAAGACATGAACATCTCGCCAATTGTCACCTGGAGATTGTGTTTGTAGGTGCCGCATCTATGAATTGATTTGCCACCTAAAAAAAGGGATGGATCCCATCCCTTTCCAACGCGCCTCCAAAGGAATACCTCAGCTACAGCAAATGTCTGCGCACTGAGAAGCGAAAGGTCTATAGATTTCTGGGCAGAAGGTCCACTGCAACATTCAAGGCCATGGAGCTGGAAGGTTGCAGCTATCCAGTTATCCATAGCATGTCAGCCAGGATCACCAGTCTCAAAGACTCTGCAAAAAATCAAAGTCATAGCCACAGTTGCTTAGATTTTCTTGTTGTCCCACTACTGAGAACGTACCAAAAAAAAAAACACCTTTTCAACAACAACGTTGTCCCAAGATCCCAGCTGTAGTCTTCAGGCGACTCCTCCACGATGCCTTGCCAATCCCCATCACCTGCGTGGGAGCGAGAAGGGCTGCGGTTGGTTCCCCTGATTCCAACCCATCTGGTGAACAAAACTGGCTGCTAGATCTTCTTGTCATCTAACCAGGGTCAGTAAAAATCATTTCGCCATCAAATTTCATGGACCAATCACCACAACCCATGCCGATTCTCGAATTGCTTGGCGCCTTTCAGCTCAGATGGTACCAAGTCATCTGC
The DNA here is from genome assembly GCA_000507305.1 of Breviolum minutum Mf 1.05b.01. Classification (NCBI taxonomy): domain Eukaryota; class Dinophyceae; order Suessiales; family Symbiodiniaceae; genus Breviolum; species Breviolum minutum. Next base: position 79,355 of record DF239711.1, on the reverse strand, counting down.
CCTGGACGAATCCATAGTGAAAGGAGTCACATAAAACTGGGAAACTATCAGTTCAAATAGCCACATAGTCCATGAATCTTTCTGTTTCAGTGATGATGAATCTCAAGAGAGCTCTTCAAGTTGATGTAGGCGAAAATGAAGCTCAAACTGCATAGAGAACTTGTGGCTTGATTTGGAGAAATATCCTGCAACATGTCCTAACAGATGCATGTTTTTGTTCTTCAGGTCAGAAAGTCATGAAGATTATACACTGTCATTCCACTTTTCAGTTTTCAAAACTGAGCACTTCTTCACCAATTCTTGAATATGTTTACCAAGTCTGTCAAACATGTCAGTATTGGTTTAAAAAGACTGAATGCTATGCTATCTACTCCTACGAGTACTTACCCCTTTTTGTGGCCCTTTCCAATCTTTTCGATGTCCAGAAACTTCCACCTCGGACTGGCTGTTTGTCTCAACCCTGCTTTGCTTCCCTGCTTTGCAAAGTCTTCCGGAGGCGTCGGAACCTTGAAGGTGGGGAAGCCAACGGATCTGTTGTGAATTCCATCGGCAATCAAACCAAGGGCATGCTCGGGGGGTCGTTCTGTATGGATCAGCCCTAAGGAAAAGGTGGTCAGTGCATCAACATGACACACAGAAAACGATGGCACTGTTCATTAAACCCTGCCTCTGCGAAAATGCTGCTTTGCTCCACCTGTGACACAAGAATACAAACAAAATCCAATTTGCCATCAAATGTCAGTCAACAACTTCTTGCAACTACAGGAATCGACATAGATTTAGCCTTAGCATCCCTAGCACTTCATGACTTTTCATGACATTTCTCAATGGTTTTCTCTCAGAGTTTGATACTTCAGAGTTCCCTCAAGTATCTCACCTCCACAAATTGCTGCGGATCTGGAAGTCCCTGAGCGATGAAACAAATGGTTTAAATTCTTGGGATTTTCAGCATTTGACAACGCAGTTTCATGGAAATCCTCATGATTTAAATTGGGATATGATGATGTAATAAGTTTGGATTGCAGCCTACGTCAATATACACGTCATGTATTCCATCATCTAGCTAATGCCATTGAGCTACCACCGGAGGTTCTGGACCTGGCGAGGACGTTTGCAGGGCTTCCAAGTAGAAAATGTCAGGCATTGCTGCTGGTAGCTCCCTTTAACACCAGAAAAATCTAGATTGGTAGAGTATACACTTGGTGTGTCTTAGCAGCTTTGCATTTTGACTTGCATCTATATGAAGTGCTACAGTATTTTTGGGGGGCCCTAATTTCATGGCCTTGAAAAAAATCACCGGGGAAAAACAAAGCCTCCAAAATTTGGATTCATCATTCATCATATCCAACTCATGGCACCTCTGTTGACATCAGGTACCTTGGTGTGTCGACAGCTCCCTGTCCAAGCTGACTAGGTAAGTGGAAAGCTGGTTGGTGTTTCACAAGTGAATCACAGGGAACCAGATTTGAAATTGTCCAAGATGTCTGTAGGATACGATCAAATGATTTTCGTGGTCTAACTACAGCTGCAGTTGGAGAATCAACTGAACCGTATGGCAGATACGCCTTATTTTCGCCTCAAGTCACACCCTGTGAAAATGACGACTCCCGCCCACGAAAACCATCTGAGAACTTCACTTCCTCAAAAATCTGAGAAGAAAAATATCTGAAACCCACAAAACCCCAGCCATGAGGCCCTGGGATTCCCGTACCTCTGTCGCGCGAAAGAAGCCCTTGGTCGTCACGACTGAAAAGTTGAGGCTCTGAACTTGCAGGTGGTGTCTCGTTTCTGGAGGTGTTCATGAGAATGTGTATAAATTCATGTGTATGTTATAACATCCTATTCTTATATATATATACCTGAAACCTCCGCCCTTGCACAATTTTCGACCCTAGTTGAAAAGTCAATTATTCTTGACCCTACATTCGGTTTCAGCCCCTAACCCCAAAAAACGACCCTGCAGAAAATCACATCAACACCCAGCTGCGCCTGTTTGCAGCCATCCAGCTTTAAGAAATGATTGATGATGATAGGTGTTGTTTCAAGAAATCACGATTGAAAGGTCAATTTTTTGGAAAACACATATATCATTCAAATGTTGATCAATCCAGAAACTTTTCGGAAATGCCAATCCATTGGCATGGCGCTTTTTTTGATGCATCCAACTTTCGAGCCATGGTTTGGCAACAACTATCGGTGACTCGACAAATCAGAAATTGCCTGTTGCACAAAACAGTTTCACCAAACAATTTCAGTCAGGAACTTCAAGTATTAACAAATCGAGAGTGATACAATTTAAAGATCAACGTGCAACAAACAGACTTGTCACTTGCGTTTCTTGCCTTGGAACCGCTTCTCCTTGAAATGCTTTATGATGAATTTTGCTTTCACCTTATATGCATGCAATGTGTTTTCAACAACTTGCACGTAGCTTACTCGCCTGCTTTGTCTCGAAACACGTCCTATAAAATCTTCACTCATCGAACGGTCGTACAATGCTGGGTTGCAAGAGTAGTGATCCCGCCACCTTTGTTCCAAATGTGCAGCTATATGATCTGCAGCGTGCAGTTTAGGTACCATGGCATACAACTGATACCTTCGCTCCAAAGCATAGTGAGCAAGCCTTGCGTAGCATTGCAAGAAATTCTTCATATCACGAGCCACATTGGCCCTACAAGAAGGCTTCAGCCAAAGTCCATGTCGATGTATCCTTTGGAAGCTCAGGCCACTGTCCGTAGCTTTGGCCACTAATGGAAATACTGTTGAGGTTGGGTTCGCAGGGGCATGTAATCCGCTGAGAAAGCGTAACCATTTCAACATCAAGATCGAATCCGATCCTTTGCAAGACAACCATGGAAATTGGCCCTTCTTTGGGCAATGAAGTTTCGGCCGGGAAAACGATCTCACTGAAGCCGCCGAACAACTGTTGGCATTGCACCAAAGAAGAAAGGAATTCCAAGCTCGGTCGAGCCTAGCGTCAAAAGCGACCCCATCACCAGGGGCATCGAAAAGGCCCTGCATGCTGAAAAGAACAATTGTAGACCCAATGAAATTTCTCGCGATGCCCAGCCGGAAGATGTGGAATGGATCCCTTTTAAAAAATTTGCTTGCACCACCACTCATCCAATCTTCGAATGGAATGTGATGGAAGGGAGGTGGTTGTGACCATGGGGGTGTTCGATACATGGTACTTTTCCACGCTGCATTGGATGATACGTCCTCGAACGGGAACAGTATGTCACCTGCACCACACTCGTGGCAGCAGGGAATGAAGTTGCGATGCCCCACATTCTGCCATGAGCGGGTCAATAGTCCAGTCTTTGCGTGGTATTCCATGTCCCCAGACATACCCAGCACAGCCACATAATACCGTTCATCCTTGACTTGGATACCTTCCAAGCAAGCCAGTCTCAGGTCAATCGATACAGCTTCCAAAATGGAGAGAAGCAGGTTGGGGTTTTTTTTGAACTTCTTGGACGGAAACGCTAACATCAAGAAGTGTGTAAGGTACGAATGGTTTTTGTTGTTGAGCTTTTGAGCAATCGGGTCCTGTTTGTCGTTGCCTCTGTATGTCTCAGGATTGCAACATGTACATGTTAGCTCATTCCATTCTGTATCAAGCCCCAAAGCAGGTCTGAAACTAACCACTTCCAATGGTTGTTTTTTTAGCGTACGTCCGCCATCTCCATGTAGGAAAATTGGGATGGTGCGAGCCAAAGAAATCCGACCACTCGATGCCATCTCAAACACTTCATGTGACCCATGTTCAGACTTGTAAAGCCGCCAAAAGGTGCATAGAATGTTTTCAGCTTCTCTCCCAGGTGCCAAACCCCCGAGCAAAAGCCAGGGTTCACTAAAGAGCAAACACTTCAGCATGTCAGTGGGTTTCAAGTATGGTAAAACCACCGCTGTCCCGTTCTCTTCAAAGTGATGGATTGAAGTAGGAACATTCCTCGAGCAATCCAAATTGATTCGTTGGTACAAACAATATAGGTCGACCAAAAACCCAAATTGGAAATTCTTTTGGCCCATGTCATCATTGAATCAAAACTTAAATGGTATATAAGCCAAGTTTCAGAGCATACCCAAATCTCTGCACAACACGTTTGTATTGCCTAGCAGCATTCTTCTGATTGCTGCTAAGCACTTTGGTTGTTGACAAAGATACTGGTTCTGCATGGCCCTGCAACTCCTCCTGCAAGGCTTCGGTGTGCGACGCTAGAGATGCAGCTGGAGCCTAAGCTGAAGGAGATGTTTCCATCAGTTGGAGGGTTCTGGCTCTGGCTCATTTGTGCATACAAGAAACACCATCAGCAACTTTCTCCACCAAGTGTTCCAACAGCGGCTTTCTCTCATTGTTGGGGCCTGGCATGGTAGATGCTATACCAATTTTAAGTTTACATTGATTCAACTTCTCAATGTGAAAGCATACTTATATGCAGTGATACAGATTTGCTATTAAGAATCGCATTTTCATTCCGCACACACATAGTTCCCAACGAACAGGCTGGATGTTCTGTCACCCAGCTTTTGCAAGGTTACTTTGTTCTTGCAATAAACCCCTTTATCAAAGTAGCAGCTGCAACAGTTGTAAATAATGTAACATTAGCTATATAGTTAAATTGCAAATGATTCTATCACCATAGAAAGCCTTGTCAGGCTGGTTCATTCAAAAACTCACATCAAACACCTGTTGCTATAGGTCGCTGCAAAATACCCCAGGGAAACAGTGTTTCACCTCCTTTGGCCTTTGGCCTTTGGTTCCGCTTTCACTTTGGACGCTGGGGTAGTTGGAGTACACTCTTGTTTTTCCATCTCTCTCGCTTTCTTCTTCTGCTGTGCTTTGAGATGGCTCAGAAATGGCCTTAAAAGACCAATGCTCCCATATACACCCAAAAAGTATCATCAAAGGTCCCGGCAAAAGCATTCTGAAATAACTAGTTTTGGAATGCAAGTCAATTTCTTTGGCTAGGTGTCTTGCTGGGTGCGAGAGCTGAGGCTGAGGGCTTCGGCACACCTTAGACAACGCAAGGCCGGTCATGGCTGGCTGTGGATGTGAGGGTGGCAGGATCAAAGAAAGGACTATATATCGGATAAACGATTGCTCAACTTCTCCTGCTGATGTGTTTGCAGCCTATTTACATGTGCTGACATATATGGAAAACATTATACTAGCCAGATCTCATGAATGATTTATTTTGAACATGTCCGCTTCTGGATTGGATATGAAGTTTTGAAATGCTTTCATGATATGATAGTCACCCCGCATCTATATGCTAGGCTTGATCAATCTTTTCAGGTTAAAGATTCCAAACATGATTTGATCCAAACTTTGGCATGTATCAAAAAGTGCACTGGAACATAACATAACGTTGAATTTAGAGCTTGTTCCCGTTTCCGTTGCCATGTGCATGGATGATTTCCTGGACCTTGTGACTTACACATGTCCATACACTGGGCAACCACGATGTGCTGTGAGCGCTGCTTTGGACATCCAGCCACCCAAGAAACGTAACCGACAAGAGGAAACTTGGTTCAGCTTCACGCCTATAAATGTTTTACTTCTATCATTGTCAGTCCCATTTCTCTAAGTCCAGGGGTTAATGTTTCAAGATTTTTTTAAAGTGGTACCTATTGATTTTAATGTGTTCCTATATGTTGATCGATGTGTTACATCCAAGGACCAAACGGAAAGACTAGATTATCAACTTCAGTCTGAGCCATGCTGGGACACTTGGAGAAAGTTCAACATCATCAACCGAACAATGAAGGTCCAACCAAGGGAGCCCACTTGTGGCAAAATCCTTGCCTATTGCAAGCGGCAGGTCGTTGCATTTCAGGAGTCTTTAGGTTTTGGTATCTGTGTTTTCAAGATTGGAGTGACAGCTGATCCTTTAGAGCGTTTTCATTACTATAGGGCCGAAGCGTTTACCAACATGTGGGTCATCCATATATCGGAAGAAAAGAATTTAATTCACATGTTGGAAGCAGCTTTGATTTCAGAATTCAATACCACCTCTGGTTGTAGAAACAAGCCAGAAACTGGAGGTGAGGGAGGATTGAATAGAAAAAATCATAGAGGTCCTCCTTTCTATGCTTACGTGGTAGGTGGAAGAGCTGACCAACCAAGACGGGTTGGATAATTCAGGATGAACAATGCTAATTAACATCTGTTTATCAAGCTTGATGTTTTGCAGCTTGGGGTGGAAAAGAATTTTGCAGTGATTGCATACATGAAGCACCCAGTAAGTCAATCAGATCCATGTTGCACACCACCCACCACTGATCGCCACTATCCCAGTTAAAGCTAGGCGCTGCTTTCTGGATTCTTTGAACTCGGCCTCCAACTTGTCCTGGTGCCTCAACTTGTTAATGGGGCAAGCTCTTGGGAATTTTCTTTTTGAACAACGTTTCCAAGTATTGGAAAACAAAAACAAAAATAGGATAAGGCAATGGTAGACAATGCAGTGTGCTATATCAAACTCCTTGTGTTGACACCAAGCCACTCACTCTTGAAACCATCAATGATTCCCGCTGTGTTGCTGGAAGTGATGCTCTGCTCCAATGCAAGAAGACTGTCATCGATTGCTTGGGCTCGATTTATCAACCTCAGGTCATAGAGATATATAGATCAATCTTGCATATATAGTGGTAGGGTGTGGGTCAAATGGTAGGCCGCAGTTACCGTCCACTGAAAACAAAAGAAACAGATCGTATAAACTATGGTATATACATTGAGATGAGTAACGACGAAAGTGTTTCAGGTATTTCATCCAACTCTTCCAGAAAGCTGCAAACATTATGCATCTTAACTCGCCACTTTGCAAGAGCACTAAGGACACGTTGGATGAATGAAGAAGGCAATGCATCATCATCCATGGCAGGGAAGCTCAGCGCTTTGATCACTTTCTTCGCATCATTCTCTCCGTCGGCTTCAATCACAATGGTTGGATCTGTTCAGGTTGGCAATGGTGTATCTTATGCACCAGTCATGTGCATGCATATATATGTAAAACATCACCATGCAGCAGTAATATGGTGACTTGAAAAAAAAAGGCAATACTGCAGGGTACCTGTAGTATCTTCAGGCAGTTCCCACTCAGATGGTAGTCCATCAAAGTCTTTCTTCTCTCGTTCAAATTCATCTTCACTCATGCTCCGTTCTTCTTCCAAGACTTGGCGTTTTCTTTTCCTTGAGGTGCAGTGATTCTTGAATTACAATCCTATACCAAAGTCATTCAGAAGGAATGGATGATTTCATGGATTTGTAAAGTGCAAATGAGGGACAACTTACGGCCACCAGTTTTGATCTCAACCCAGTACAGCTCAATGTGCTTCTCGTACTTATCCCTCCTAAGGACGGTGCAGGATGACAATGAGGTGCAAATCAAGAACTGGGAGTGAACTGGGGAAAAAAGGACCCATGCAACCAAGAACACACACACACATGCACACAAATGCACACGTGGAGCCAAGAGGCCGCACCCATCCTGTTTGCTTTTTGCAAGCAGCCTTGATAGCATTGATGCGAGGCCTTGGTGGAATTTAAAGATCAAATACTTCAGTTCAATCTTGCAGGCAAATCATCATAAGGGAAACACGTTTCAAACCCAGATTTGTTTCAGCTAGTTCGATCCTTATGCAAATTGCCAGCTATTAAGAAACTACTCTTTGTACACCCCAAGCTGAAAACTTGCAGGAGTTGCACAATAAAAAAACATAGGGGATACAAGTTATAGTAATATATGACTTGATGCCACAAAGATACTGTGGGAATTTCTCATCAATCATGTCTTTTTCCGACATGAACTGACCATCCACAAACAAATCATCCTCGGAGATACGCTCGACCCTCTTGCGGCAGGACTTGATGAACACAAGCTGAAGTCACAGGACTGGAGAAGCAGCAATGGAACTGGAGTGGGAATGTTAAAGACACCAATTTGAAAAAAAAACACACCAAAGGTTGTATGACGGTAACAGTGAGCTCAACACCAAAGACTACAAAATAGAGTGTAATGGTTCTATTATAGTCCTTGTCTTGGTTGCTTCTGTATCACAAACTGATAAGCTCAGATCGGCCACCACCATGTAGATCTTTGAACTTTTCTACAAATTCAAGAGGCACTAGGAATGTCCCATCGACACGTGGAGTCATCACTCTTCGAAGAGACTTCATGCTATTGCTTTCTCCGGTAGCCTCAGGTAAAAATGGAACCTATATGCAATAAAATATTCAAAGCTTCATATCCGAAGAGTTAACTGCTAGCGTTATAAATATGTTTTATCTTGTAGATAACATGTTATGGGGGTAAAGATTGATGGAATCCTGGAATGTCGGATGCTTCAAGATAATGCCGGAATGCCAAGAAACCTTACGCACAGGGGTAGCAACAGGCTGCCCACTGGTAGCTACAGGACAAGATGCATCAACGGAAGCTGCAGACACTTTAGCAGAACCAGACGGAGGCACAGGTAAAGCCTCAGGTGGTTTGGATGGGACAAAGGCGTGTGGAGAATCAAAAATATACTATAGCCATAAAGATTCCATATGTTCCATGGATCAATTTCAACCCTTACATGAATTCAAAATTTGCCGGATCCAAAAACTGGACATCAATTTCAATTAGATCAAGAAACCGTAGGGGCATCATCCTTCTTATGCGGTTGGAGATCGTCCATCTCCTGGTGGGCGGCTGTGCAATATATTAATGCATGTTGTATATAATTTTCATATATGACAATTGCAGTGCATGAAACTCTAAATGTCTCCTCAGCACCATCTCTTTCCAAAGCAGCCTTCAAAGAAGTTTCGTAGTCAATGGCTTCCACCTGAAGGACAAACACGATTTCCATGATATGAAAGTCTCAGACATACATGACAAAAACCATCATGTGTTTATAATTCTGAAGCTTACATATTATATATTGCATGGTGGTTCCAGTATGAATTTGGTTGGAAATTCTATATCAGCAGTAAAGCACCTCTGCAGTAGCAGCTTCTTCAACAGATTGAGCATATGGATCTTCCAAGACTGCACCAGATCCCAAGAGATCCCGGAGAGAATCCATCAAGCAATCGTCACCCAAGTCCTTACTACAATCACGAGAAAACCAAACAGAGTAGACTATGGAAGGAATACTTCACCCCGCTACAGTAGCCAAGTTTCTCCATCGATACTGCTACATTGTGGTTCTGGTGAATCCTCAGCTAGGAGATCAATTTTGGGTCCAATAAATTTTGGAAAGTGAAACAAACCTAGCGTGCTTATAACTATATCATAAATTTGTTTCCATTCAAATACAGCCTGACAAGAAACATAGCAACCACCATACAATTGCGCAGGAATGGTGTCATCATCTGGACCCGCTGAGACTTCAGGAGAAGGAGCACGGGCAGGTGTTGCAACTGGACGAACTCCACCAGCTTTGGCAAGTTTCAACGCCTATGGCATGTAAGCGGAGATAGGGCCTACCCCCCAACAGATGTTATGTCAAAAATATCACCGTGCAAATTTAACATGTTGTTTGTTGCACTAGTAGTATATGTTGAATTCCATGTAGGCAGCCTCAAGGGCAGCCAGCTCTTCTTCCAACTCTTCTACCCCCATGGCATCAAGGGAGTCCATACCAATTTCTTCCTTCACCAAAGTAGCCCCTGCCATTAAGGTTTCCGTTGAAAACACTTTGGATTGCAAGTCCATATCAAGACTCACTTACGTTTGAGCAAAAAGGCCTTTCTCACCAAAACCTGAAGTCTACTATTTCTGGGTGGGTCAAAAATACAGACCGGTTTTTTCCGCCCTTTACCCGCCGATTTCCGCCCTTTACCCGCTGATTTCCGCCCCCATTTTTTTTCAAAAAATGAAAACTTCATCATGAAGCCTGAAGCCTGAAGCCTGAAGCCTGTATACTTTCATAAGCCTGAAGCCTGAAGTCTTTATGATATTAACCATCATAATTCATGATTCTGAAACTTTATTGACCTTCATGAAGACCACAAGTCCAAATAAGTATGACCCACTTCAGGCCTGAAGTTTTTAGACTAGCCGCTGACCATCATTTTTTTTTTGTCAGGAGCCACTTATATAGATCGACGATCACGTCCGGGAACTTGGGGTGACAAACAACAAATGGATTAAATTGTCATGTAAATTTGGTTTATAAATACATGAACTGCTCATATATTTAAATTCATAAATCACCCCCAAGTTCAAATCGACGACGGGAGTAATGGTCTCCAGCCTTGGGGAATGTTCAGTTTTTTGGACCCCCTTGCATATCGAATTACACTCCTCAGATCCGATTCCTGTTCCCAAGCACGTCCCTCATCATCATACTCCATGTTTGCGAACAAGCGTTGGACAGAACCCACAGGCTCCTACCAGGGCAGCAAGAAAATAGGAATATGATATCGAGAATGATATCGAGTTTGACTTCAGGGATCAACTCAAACCATGGTATACTTAAAATTGATATATTATAAGTTTCAGGTTATCATGTAACACCGTTGTTCATGCATGCAAAACTTCCTGGATAGGAAAAGCCCTCCATTTAGCTTCAGCTTGCAGGTCCGGTAATAGGCGTACCAGATTCGCAGCATACTTATACGTGTAAGTCCTTATATTAGCTATCTTGTCTTGAAAAAACAAATGGAGTCACCAAACATGCAAACAAAACAAATTCAGTTTTAAAAACAAAGCCATGCAGAACGGTTCAGGGTTCCCAAAAAGGCAAAACAAAGTTTGTACTATAGGCAAGTGTCTGTGAGGTTTTCAATGTACGGTTTCCTTTGAATTTGAGCTTTCCGGATTTGTCACGATATCGAGTAGTGGTTGCACAGGCAGTTAAACGCTCATCACGTGTCATTGGACCCTTGTCCAAAGAAGATATAAGTTTCGAGTTCGCCCACACCCACGTCCGTTTCCATGACATGGACCCAAACTTACGCATCCAGAAGGCCACTTTGTAGATCTGAGTCATGCATGCATGACGGACTCCTAAACTTTAACAATATATGGGGTTGAATTCAAACTATGGTATGATTTGTTTTCAGAATTCAAATGAAAAAAAAACGAAACCTGTCAAACCACGGCTGAGGCACCGTGACACCATGTTTGCGAAGCTGCTCAAGCATCCAAATCCAGCGAGGGTGCAAAGCGATGAGGGAATTGGCAGGGTTCTCTACCAAAAAGATACCACCAGCTGCATAAGTGATCAACATGATTATACAGCTTCTTCAGGGGGTCAGGTTTTCAAAGCAAACATCTATATACATGCAACTTTTTCTCTTTAACAGAAGTGTATGATTTCACAACCGTGTTTTTTTTGATTTTGAGGGCAGGCCTCGAAACCATTTTGTTGCCCTTACGGACTCCCACAAAGTTTTCATCACCAAGGGGTGTCAGAATTGATCGAGAGGTGCTTCCCCGATTCACCGGCACCCATGATGAACAAACAATGGCCAGGAATGATACCAGGGCTTCCCATTTGGATGATAAAACCAAATGGATGCACAACCTAAGTGTTTGTACCACACCAAATGGATACACCAAGGCTGATTGATACACTTCCTTTGTTCTGTATGTTGAGTATAAAAGGTTTTATCGATCTAAAACAAAAAACTATAGATGATTCCTTCAAAACAATACGATTTGACACATCTAGATCACAAATTCATGTTGCAAATGAGTAGCACTAGTCCAGCATCACTGTTGATATCCATAGGTGACCGAGACCCCACCGAGCCCATGCTATATCGCCCATACTCAATATCAACTGCCGCTGAAGTGTACCCGCAGTATTTGGAAATACCAGCAATCCTCCCCACTCCAGCAAAAAATTCCAAGACCTCAAAGGGGTCGTTCCTGGATGGTGGAATGTCAAGCCACCAAACTAGAAGTACCAACAGCACCACTACCTCAGACGCAATCCGAAGCGATCCAAGAGATTCATAGAAAGGGTCGATATGATATGATGATGATCTTTATTATCACTGGTGGAGTGGTATATGCAAATTTAACATGTTATAATTCAAATGAGGGGAGATTAAAAAAACATGAGATGCATATCCACCTGAAAGGAAAACCACCCCTTTCATATACCCCTCATATCCGTTCAGCAAGTTCCATAAACAACACCGGTACCCCATTTCGAAATTTCAATGACCCTGACCAAGAATCTTTTGGCGTCCCCAGGCCAATAAGTCGCTTGATGAGAAGATCAAATTGAGGCGGGGTCATGGCTGGCCGTGAAGAACCAACTGGTAAGTGTAATGGTCACCAAATTACCATTGATGTCACTTTCCATTCAGAAATGCAGGTTAGAAATAAGTTATTTTATAAAAACTTTTCCCTACCCCAATATATTTGAAGTGAAAATCAACCGGACATCATCGTTTGGATTGATCATGTTCAATCTGAATTTTTGGTTTGACTCAAAAAATGGCCTGTCGTTCAAAGCGGAACTCTTCAGTATCATGTTGATGTCGACCTATAGTGAAGCAACTGCCATCAATATTAATATATTTTTCTACAAATATTGCAGCGCGGTTAACATGCAAATTATATACGCAATGCACTTGCTGATAACTTCAAAACATAGTATCAAACAGGCCTTGCCCACCTTTCACCGCTGACGCACCGATGCCAAATTTAGCCAGATTCAAACTTCCCCGAGGAAGTCCATGAGGCATTTTCACCTGGCAAGTAAATCATGGCAGTAGATGGACATGTCCAAATTTTAGGGAATGTTTTTTTCACATATTCGAAGCAGGTTCTGAAATTCAAAGACTTCTCTATATTTTCCATTCTCCCCATTTTCCAGCTAGTCCATGAAAGGATGCAATGTGTTTGATAAACTTGCAGATCAAAAACATGGGGTGATGAAATTAAAATATAAAAATCAAATATGCTTTTGAATCAAGTGTTCACAGATGGTTTCGGATCTAGATCACCCACCCTAAAAAGGAATTAACATGCCACACCTCACAGTTTTCAACTTTGCTTTTAGCAGCCAATCAACGCTCACATCATGCAACATGCTGTGCGTCTAAAAACGCAGGTGCACAGTTGCTATGTAGAGACGGTTCACATATCCCGGAGACGAATTGGGATTGATGCATTCTAGCATTTCGGAACTAAAGCAAGGCTGCTATGCCTCCTTGCAACTCCCCATAAAACAGAACCCTTCAAACCAGATAGCCAAGTCCCACTTGAGAAGGAATCATCTTAAATTCCAAGATCAAATGAATTGATTTCTTTAAGGGTTGCTTTCGCGAAGCAAAGAAGTTCACACCAATACGTATAAAAAAAGATGTTTGGGACATTCCTGCATGGTGCTCCAATCAAAAGGTTCTAGGAAAAACCCCGGCCATTCACACTCACTTCACTCCAATTCAGGAAGATAGGCTTCATCAGGGCACAGTGACGTATGACGCATGAACGGATGCACTTCATTCAAAGCAGCAGCCATGAACTTCTTGATGCAAACCTCACTCCCCTGCCCAGCCAGAGCTTTGAGCTCCGCATTCTTCCCAAACTCTTGCATGCACCAATCCCACCACTCTGCCTGAAGCAATGCAAACGCAAGTGCAGGGTACAAAGGGTATATTAAACATTTGATATCATTTAATTTTTACATATAAAACACCAAGATCACCAAGATTGAAAAACAATGACATTCAGATCAGCCCCAGGCATATATAACTCAACTCCATGAAAACCAAACGTTATATATACTATGTTTAATTCACATATCATAGACCTTTGTCGTGCATGTCGTACTGTATCATATACTTATGACGTGAAAGCTCGCCTCAAAGCTGTAGACTGGAAGCTGATAGAATTGCACCCATTCACACACGTAATCATAAAAGGTGTCTCGAATTGCCAACCACTTGTCACTTGAAGGTGAACTTTTGGGTTGGGGACAACGGGCAAAGGTCTTCAACTTAACAGTACCGTTTGCTGGCGGATCTGCTGGGGGACCTACTGGCGCTGGGGGATCTGCTGGGGGATCTGCTGGTGTTGGGGGATCTGCTGGCGCTGGGGGATCTGCTGGCACTTCAGCAGTGTCATCTCCAGACTTATCCCACTGAAAGGCTTGAGTGATGTCACGTTTCCTTTCCGGATCCACACGCTTGTACTTGATTGGTTTCTCTTTGATCCCTGTGTCTTTGTCAACTGGTTCAGTTGCTTTTTCTTCCTCCTTTGTCTTATCTTCCTTGCTTGCCTTTGCTCGCTTGTTGGATTTGATAGGTTCACCCTTCCTACCCTTCCTTTTCTGTGGTTTGGTCTCATCAGGCTTTTGGTTGGTGCTATCAACATCCTGTTTCTCAAGTTCAGTGTCAGAAATCACCTCAACATCATCACCACCCTGCTTGGCTCCCTTATGGCTTCCTTCCCCTTTTGGCTTTGGGGGCTGCTTTTGCTTTTGCCCTTCGCTTTGGACTTGCTTTAGGTTTCTGGGTCCATTGCTCCACACGGGTAACAAGCGGTGGCTCATCTGGGGATTTCTTTGGGGTCATATCATTCTTTGTTTCTACAGCGGCTTCTCTTACTTCTACAACCTCAACCTTTTGTTGTTTCAGTGGGGGTTCACATGCTTCTTCCTCAACCACCTGTTCCTCAACCACCTGTTCCTCAACCATTTCCCTAACCACTTGTTCCTCAATCATTTCCTCAACCACCTGTTCCGCCACCGTTTCCTGTTCGTTTATGTCCTCCACTTGGCTTTCTACGGTCTCCTGTGCGGATGGCCACTCAGAAACAACTTCAGGATGTTCCTCATGTTTGGGTTCCTCGAGATGCTCATGTTGGCCAGCACATTGCTCACCTCCACACACAGGGCATGAAATTTTGTACGCATGCATATACATGAAGCATACATAAGCACACCATGCACTATACTATGGAAATTGAAAAACAATTTATTCATGGAAGACTGCATGATTATAATATTGAACCTGCATGATGTCTTATCACTGTTTACTTCAAATATCAAAGTTCAATTAACACCCAAGCCTTCCACAGTCTCAAGAAGGGCATTCCTAAACTCTTGCTCCAAAGACTTAGGTTTCACAACCTCAACTTGGGTCTCCTCAATCTCAATAACCTCACACCCCTGCAATCCAAAAGCAATCTGCGTAGCGTTGAACTGGAGCGTCTCAGTCACATCCGGGTTGGAACCATTTCGCATCGCAAGCTTGTACCTCCATTGGCTTGGATAGGCTGACTTCTTGCAGGAAGTTCTCATATTTTAATGGTTAAGAATTGATCTATAGAATAAATTTTAAATTGCAATACTTTGAGTTCAGCGAGGTATTGATTCATGAACGGAAAAACAACATGAGCTAAACATCAAAGCGAGAAACTTCAACAATGCAATCCTTTGTTCAACATCATCCGATGACGTAGTTTCCAAAGGAAGGTCTTGCTGTTGCTTGCCATGGATGGGATTGAGCTCGGGAGCTGATGCTGCTGCTGTTTCAGGTTCAGGTTCAGGATATTGGTCTGCATCTACTTGATCCTTCTTATCAGGTTCTGATGCTTCCAAAATTTCAAGATTCAATTGAGGGGTCACTTCAACAGGGTCAGGGTCCACTTCAGTGGTCACTCCACCAGCCCCACCCCCATCCCCCAAAGTTTGTTCTTCCCCAACCTTACCCTCAAGACATTTTTCATTATCCTCATTCCTCAGATCCTTTACCTCCAACTCTGCTGCTGCCCCAGAATCTTCCATGTGCTCTGCTTGCGATGTCACGGGAGTGGCTGCCTTTGCTGGGGATGCTGACTCTTGGGGTGCAATTTCCTCATATTCATCTTTGATAACAAAAAGCGTACTGAAGTCTTGCCCTTCATCATCCGACTCATCCAAATTGAGCACAATGGGGAGGGAATCAGGAACTACACCAGGACGCAAATGCCAATGTTTGAAAAGCTCATCATAGAACTCCAATACCAAAGGGTCCTAACTGAGAGCAGTGTGTGTCATAGAATGCAGGGGAGCACCGGTTTTTATATCCTTTGGGTTTATCAATCCCGACATGTTTATAAGCACTCATCTTCAAAAACACACATCTTTAAAACACAAAGAAAGACTTGATGATATAATGTGTTCAACCCAAGTATCCCTGCGTTGAGGACTTCGATCAGTCCTGCCAAACCCTGCCTTCCTACAGCCGTAGCTGAACAATTTCTTTAATCCCCAAGCATCTTGCTGCACCATGACCGGGTTCTTAGGAAAGTGCATTTGAGATCTCAATGCAGCCACCTACCAGAAAAGGAAGGTGATTTTTAAAAAGGCCATGAGGCATATCATTTACTTGGCATGGCACAACACATAAATTGCAATTCAAAAATATGTGCAAGATAGTATCTGATATATCCGCGAGTCTATGATATGTTAAATTGGTTTTTTCTTTTTGGCTTGCCTCTTTCCTGAGCATGTGGATGTTGGGAGATTTAGGATGCTTGGTCGTAGGGCAAAAAAAATGCGCTAGGATAGTCAGCGCCCTGACATTCAACCCAATAGTATGCATCGATGTTTGCGCCACCAATTCCACATTGTCCTTTTTTGCCCAGCGTAGCAACTTGCCCTCTTCATTGAAGCGCAGGCGGTGGCGGATAAGCCAATCTGCCTCCAAATGCCCAGCAAGAGTGGTTGGAGGCCCTGTCGTCTCTTCCGGGTCCGGCTCAGCCCCAAGAGAGGAATTCGACATGGCCAACGAAAGAAGATACTAGAGTGAGTTGAATAGCTATGGCCCAAAGCCACAGTCAAATATAAGGATCAGTGGAGTTGAGGATTCATATAGAGATGCGATTTCTGCCAAGTCATGGCCAGCGAGTGTCCCAGGAAACTGTTTGACACCCCTTTCCTGGCATGAATGCAAATATGAAATTCTGCGCATATGAAGATATATTTTACTTTATATGTTAATTTAAAATTTATGATGAATAGTGTTCCATAAGCATTCACTGTGAGATTTGTGGCTGCAGAAAAAAGGCACAGTGCCATCCCATCTTCAACGCACACACCAAGCTTCAGCTAGATTTGATTCATGAGACACATGCTATTTCTTCAGACCCATGTGATATTCACTAATATGCCATCCACCAGATCCACCACCCCCATCGCTGGAGCAGGCCCTATCAAGCCGCAAACATGAAAGGATGACGTTTCACATTGTGGATGGTGGACAGCTTCGGCCATTCACCTGCATGTGCGGATAATCTGGTGTTTTTCAAATTCTTTTAAAACCCAAATATCTCAAATCAGGACCCAAAGACTTATAAAACAGGACAGTAAAATTCAAAACAAAAAGTCTATAACAGGCACCTTCATCATGTGCATTTGAAGTGCCAGCAGCTTTCACATGCAGCCATCCCACATGGCACCGCACTTGGAAAATAAGTGTGGTTCAGAAAGGATGTTTGATCGAAGTCTCAGACTCATTTTGTGTTTGAAAAAAAGATCAGGGCTTGTATGGACTTGGAATTCACTTTGGCAGGGGCCCAGGAAGAGTATCTCATTTCTTCAAAAAAACCTATTATATATAATATGCAGCTTATTGAATTGACCTTGATATTTGGAAATATGAGCCCACAGCACTAGCCTGAGTCCACCCTCACTGTTGGACCCCAAACAGCAAAGGCTCCGTCAAGACAACTTCACCTTGCAAGGATCGTGAAACCTGTGCACACGAGATAGTAAAAGAGGATATGGGATAGGCTAAAACATTCATAATTTGTTGATCCTCAAAGAAATCAAAACAATGACCCGAACAGGATTTTTAGACCCAGAATTGAAAGGTCAGAAATCACATTAGGGACTGAAATTATGCACACTGAGAAGATCTAGGTATATATATACATGCAACTTGCATCATGGGAATTTGCCCAAACTCTCAAAATGATATATGCAATCTATATACCAGAGACGAGTCCAAGATGTCTACACGCTTTATAGCATGATCATCTTTCTCGACTCGAGACTTGAACCCCCCAAACCCCAACTTCAAGCAAAAACTCTGAAATTTTCTCGTTCTTCCGTTTCATGAATTTCCCCCACATGCCAACAGCTATCGTGAAGTGATATCAAAGTCATCCCCATTTTCGTGTCTACCAACCAAGCCCTCAAGGCCCTGACGGTCACAGTCCAATTCTCCTGGAGTTCAGCTACGTTTTCACTGCCAATCATGACCCACCCCGTCCCTGACGGTTTCAAAATCGATGGAGTATTTTGAGTATCCCATGCTGCCGTCCTGACCACCACGCAATCCCCAGGGAGACTCTGCAACGACCTGAGGGAAAGCCACGACCCAACCCTACTGGGGAAACTTGCAGATGAGCCGCCCTGTCACCTGACGGGCCCTAGAATCCTAGGCACAACTAACCATTTCATCACAACCAAAAACTGACCATTGGTTGAACGTGGAACTCACCCGCTTTACATGACATGAAAATGTCGTTTCTAACGAACACCTGGACACCTGACCTTTGCCTACTCCACAAACACCCCGAAGGCTTGGGCCCAAACATGCTCGGTGGTCTCGAAGTTGGCCTGGCATGGTCTCAACAATGAAAGCTGCAAAGATAAAAATCCTTTCCCAAATGGCTTGAAATGCTGGAAGATACATGCAATCTTCTTAGTGCCAAGTCACTCTAAATGGATACTTTTCTGTGGTCCCAAAATCAGTTCACATTCATGCTGGAGGCCAAGACAGATTTGAAAAAAAAAACTGAGAGTATGGCACCGTCATTTCATCACTGCTTGGTCCGCTGTTGTGACTTCCAGTCTCCTCCACAAACGTGGAGGAAGTGACGAAAAGAGATCTAAACTTGTGACCAAGACTCTGGAGACACCGGGCATAATGATCTTACTTCAAGGGACAATATAGTAATGTCACTAATAATGAAGAAATCGTTGTCCAAACACGAATCCTCCGCAGATCTTTCCCAAGCATTTTTCGGAAACCTTGCATGATTAGCCCCAACCCAATTTTGCAACTCCAGCAACTCCTCTTCCCCACGCTCTTTCCAGACCTTGGCAAAGGCTATGCTTCCGGATCTCTCCCAAAACAGGAGTGACCACCGGAGGATCTGGGAAAGAGGTGATTTGAAGATCACCTAGCATAATCAATCATGATCAACAGAGTGGAAGGGCATCATATTCGTTCGTTTCTGTATAAGATATGTATATACACGTGGCAAGAGCATCCCCAAGTGGCAGATCTGGAAAGCAACATCGGTGAAACTTCAAGGGAAAGCACCCCCGCGGACTTTGCATATTTCACCTTCATGTCTGATTGAAGTAATCAAAGGGCCATAAAGACGTATGTGGATCCCCAACAAGGATATAAACGTTGATGAGTCTGAGTCAACCAATTTTCCGATTGTGAGTACATTATCACCCTCTATATGTATATGTGTATTATACTTATACCTATAATATAGTATACTGCAATTGGAAATCACAAGCAGCCATATCCTGCCACGGACCACCAAAAAGCAATCCCTCTGAGAAATCCAACAGCTTTCACTCGTCGTGGTGTGTTTTCTCGACTTCCACCTGCGAATGCAGATAAAAATCGGCGCTTCCAAGCTACCAATATCACTAGGACCTGTGCTTGAAGGTGTTTGATTTGGATATCGTTTGATTTCAATGTCAGATTTTCTTGGAAGCCACGGATCAGTACGGAGCTGTTAGATGGAAAGTTGACAGGCGGAGTTTCCCCACAACAGGAGATGCAACACACTGCTGGGTCCAAGCATTCGCATAAATGCAATTCTTCCGTGTAGCTGCTTGATAAAACCATCATGTATGAATCTCATGCATGGCCAAAATGAGCATGTGCCCTTGAGTGTTGAAGTATACAAGCAGGATTTTAAGAAAGTGATAAGCATTTCGAAAATACATACATTTTTGGGAAGTCATCAACTGCATCAATGGCGATAGTAAGTTTGTCCCGAAAAAAACATAATTTTGGTATCCGAACGTGTAAGCAGTGGCTTCGCTGTGAAGAGTTTCGGGGTGCTCTGCCTCGGAGATGGCTGGCGTTTTTGGATGCAATGAAGTTGGCAAGTGTCATTCCTTTGTGCATGTATCAACTGTTAATATTCAGCCATTGCTGTCCTTTGTTGATTAAATTGCTCTCAACCTATCATCAGGTTCATTTCATCAAGCTGCTTTCACCATCAACTTTCACCCTGTAGCAACCCTACGTGTTCTGGTAATTAAATGTGAGGGAAGCACTTGGAGTGTCTATATCATAATATGTCCTCACAGTTCCGTTGGGTAAACCTTGGCTTCGGTGCCTCCAAAGCCAACCGTGCCCTTCTCATGGTGGTTTTCAACGGGCACTCACACCACATTCTCCTTTTGGATATGTATACCAAAAAAGAATCAGATTTTACTAGCAACTATCACCTTCAGCCAATCTTCAAGGAAGACCAAACACTAAACTATATATATATATAAGAGTCGAAATTCCGAAGTGGCTTGCAATTTGTAAGATTCTGCCCAAATTGTGCAGTCTCTTAGTACATTCAACCCTCCTGAAACACGTAAAAACATATGAAAACATGTTTGATTCATATCCTTTATCACATGGATTGCTTCCTCCAGTCCCATTCCACATCTCTTTTTTGGGATCTCAGATCGGTGCTCTTTCCGCAACTTGGATTTCGAGCCGGCCCGGCTGCTCCCTGCAGACCCATGACGCATTGATGGTGAAACAGTTAAACACTTGATGGTTGCAAAATTTTGGGAAGACATCCACCTTATCTCAACATCTCTTTTAGAAGAAAAACGCCTAATTAGGTAAAGCATCTGCACCTGAAAATTCACCATCCTTCAACTCTCCCTGTCCCTGGGTTGGTCAGTTGGTGCCTTTGGAGGTCAAACTTCGACCTCTTCGATTCAAATCATCGTGCAAGCCCTCCAACATAAAGTCCATGAACTCCTCGAAGTTGGCGTTAATCGTTTTGTTGGAAACTCCAAGTTTTTTGCCATGAATATCTGTATATACTGAGAAATAGTCATGTCAAATCATGATGTGTCAACCAAGCTTGAAAATACTATTTTGTTTAATGATATTGTCATTGAAACTACCATTTGAAGGATCAGGTCACCTGACACCATCACGTACCAAACATATTCTCTTATATACTTTCCATCTCACCCCACCACCCCCCGTCACATCTCCTGCGCATCATGTTGTTCATATCCCGCGAATTGTGGAGCAAATTGGTCAATGGTTCGTTTCAAGTTCCGCGGACTCACCACGGAACCTCAGGGGTGTTTCGGCTTAACGGAGACCCTTCTGAGGGATCCATGCGTTTAGTTGGCATTCAATGGTGAAGCATGGATATAACTCAACTCGAAAAAACATCATGAAATCATAGAAATTTTCCCTTTGACACATAGATCATAGATCTTGTATCTCATTTGAGGTATGATTGAATATCTGAGATACTGTGGGGCATGTAGCCATCATGTATAAACTTCGAAAATCCTGGATCTCAATGTATCCCACCATACCCCCTTGTATCAGACATCACACTACTCTGATTCTGGAGCGTTTGACCTATATAAAACTCCAACCACAACTCCAACCCATTCCCACTCCAACCTGCAACCGAACCCATTTTCACCCATCAGAAAATTTGAGATCTCGACTCTTGCCAGACCAAAGCTCCAGGAAAACCAGACCAAATTCTTGCGCTAACTTGCCCTGTTCCCCGCTGCGTCGAGGTCGACGATTCAAACCACTGTCCAAAATATTCCAAAATTATTCATCCATAGATGTATATAAACTTATTGCTTGATGAATCTGAAAAATGGAATAGAATCTTACCTGCTGTTGCTTCTGCTGACTAAAATGATGCACATTGGATGAAAAACATCAGAAGAATGATGCTATGGCAGATCAGGAGGAACAACAACAACAACAACAACAACAACAAGAACAAGAACAATTTCCACGGCAACATGTGTTTTTACATGTTGCAGTTTCAAAGGTGAGAACAACCGCAACCGTAAGTGCGAAACCCTGGTGGCACCTTCGAATGTGATTTGGATCGTTCCGTGCTCTCACGCAAGTGCTGCGAGCCCAGAAAGTATTCGCGCCTCAGGAACGACTTGAGTTTCCCCAAGTTGATCGAAGATTTCCAACGAAAAAATGTTGTTTTGAAGAAGTGGATCCACAAAAATCATGAAAGTCTCGGACTTGAAGAAGCCACATGCGAAATTGTTACAATGATTTTGTGTTGTGCATTCTTTAGATCACTCCGGAGAAAGCCTGGAATCAGTTCTTCTATGTTCTTCTCACCTATGTAAGTTGATCTGTGCCGAGAATGTTGTCTCATTGCAAGGTCTATGTCCATTGAAGAGACTGCATGCTGACAGTTTCCCAAGCTCCTGTGATTTGGTGCATTGATTTCAATTGATTTCCCCTTTTGGTATGCCGAGGAAGCAACAGCAAGGGCGTGTTCGCCATACACTGCAGCGTAGCCTCAGTCTATACGAAGTGGGTCCCAAGTCACCAGGTTTCTGTGATTCGGGGAACCACTGAGAAACGGACATTCATGAAGCAGGTATTGCCCAAGTTCTGTAGACCTCCCAAGTTCCACTTGCCTAAAGAAAACTTCTCGTGTCTATCGCATTCCTCCCTCACTAGGTTTTTTGGTGTGAGCCATGACAAATGAAAAGCAGGCAAACAGTGAAGAAACTGGTTTTCGGTGAAGAACGCTACACTCCGTCAGGCTGCAGCGGTTCTTAGTCAGTAGATATAATTGCAAGAAACCACATTTAAAGTTTAATGATTACCCCATTTCGTACACTTACATCTTTCAACAACTGTTTATACAAGAGAGACCATGAAGCCCAAGACAAACATTACGACACAGTTGGGAATGGAAGGAATGTACTCAGCCATGTTTCCCATGCCTGTAGCTCCAGGAGACATTGACCTCGAGTTGAAATTTTCACAGCTTCAACTGCTCATTGACACTCACCGCAAATGTGAAACCAGAAGCAAAAATAAGACATCGGAACTGAGATTGAGGAATCATCAACTGGAAACTTGTATGATCTATATGGTCCGCCAACATTACCACCATAACCACCACCTTCTTCCTCGTCGTCACCGTCATCGTCATCCACAAGATTCCTGTATTCTTTACATTAAACTGATAAAGCTCTCATATCGGTTGAGAGTACGAATTAATTCTACTACATGTATCACATGCTGGTCTTCCTGTCCCAGCTATACATCCTTTGTCAGCAATGGGCATCCGGACGTGGACTGGTTGCCATCACCCCGGTCATCTTGAGGGTCTGCCTCAGGAAATTTCCCAGGCAAGTGGTAAAATCGAATGATTCTCAAAAAACCATGCAGGAACCTCAACTTGTCGAATTCCATCCAGGGATTCTGGTGGAAAAAAAAGATGTTCCCTGCACATCTGGTCCGTTGCTCTCAGAGAAACAAGGGTGTTGGCAGGACAGAGCCTTTCAGGCCAAAAAAATGCAGCCGGTCAAAGTGACTTTATCGCAATACAATTGAATAAGATGCATGATAATCATGATAGTTCATCAGCCTTGCACTCAACTTAGTCACCTCGTGACATGAATAGTGTATTATGGTGTATTTGTTTCTTACTTCCGCACATCCTTATATAAAATCAACGCCCCCAAACCTGTGTGCCCGACCGTGTGAGTACCCAGTTTGGTTAATCGCTGGGTATTGATCCACTCGTCCGATTTGTAGACCGTGGAGTCAAAATGAACCTTCACCTTTCAAGGAATCGGCAGAAGCAAGGAATCGCAACACCACATCCCTCTCCGAAACGAATCGGACAGCGTTTCAAGAGCAAACCTTTGCACAAACTTACCTGACAGTTTTCATTTGACATTGAAAGAACCTGTCTAGAGACATGATCACACAAAAAAAGATGTTACTAGCAGCTGCAGTTTATCTACCACTAAATGTACAATGTCTATGTATGTACATACACTATATGATCATCTTGATACAGAATATATTGTATGCTATATATATCTATATTGATATAAATTTATATATATCATACAGTTATACATCATCAGTTGTATCTTGGTGCAACTGTTTTGAAGCGCAACTCACCTGTGACGGTGTAGCAGTTTGTCGCAGCACCACATCCACAATGGTGCCCCGCCTTAGATACATTTCCAGCATCAAAAATCAACTCTTACTACAATTTTCGATGATAAATTGGGTTGATTTCTACATAGAACTATGTAATATCATCAATTTTCTGTTTAAAAACCGTTCACATCCAATCATCATTTCCAGCTACAAATTTGGGGATATGTTCATGTATTTCCCACCTTAAAAAACTAATGCAGTAAATGATAAAAATCAATGTTGCCAAAGCAGCTGGATCCTCACTAACAGCACTGAGGATTCCAACAGCCATTGTCCTGTACCAACACATTGAGCCTGAGGGTTCTTTGGGCATCCGAAATTGCTGCAAAAGATAGGTTTAATATGGTTTAACATATATGTATATACACTTGGAATATATTACTTGCAAATTAAAAAGGTATTGTTTGCGAAAGTCTTTACTAACAAAACTTGAAAAGACCAAACTTAAAGGTGATCTTTGGTGCAACTTAAAGGTCTACAAGGTGGAGATTTGCCCCTGCCTCAACTCGATCTCCAACCTCAAAGCTTTGATTCACATCAGCCTTGGAAAAGCAGAGATGCGAAGGTGCGACTTCAATTTCTTAAGTTGACTCAAAAATCACTTGATCCTTCAAACTCTAGCTATCCTCCACTGTTCTCACTTGTAAAGTATCCTGGCGGTACTTCAATTGAAACTGGTTGGCGTACGTAAACATCGTTGAATGGGCACATGTAGTGGTTTGGCTTCGGTCATGGACATCAAGAATGATGTCCAACTGCAGGTATCCATTCTGCAGTATGCAAAAACTCACCAACCTGGATTTCCCAGGTTAACTTATGGAAATTCCCTCCTCAAACATCTCTGGCGGAAGCCACCGGATCCATCCATCGACCTTGGGACCCTGGCTTCCTCTGTGAGATCTTCAGCCTTAGAAGTTGATGATTCTGCCGGTAGATCCATCCTTACCACACCACCAGTACCTCCAAATCTGCCGGTCGCACTTCTGTATCCACTCGCCGATCTCGAGGCCTTGGAGAAAACAGCAGCGTAGCAGCTCATCAACTTTGGCAGTATCTATCTTGAATTCAAAATCATGTGCTCTATCGTTGAATGATACATATCCCGACCTCATTCTCTGATTGGTACCCAGGTGTCCATACCATTCAGAGTCCTCTGTCATGGTCTCGAGGAGAAATGCCCCAGCATCCCAGCCCTGGCGGAGTGCTTGACAGAAATGATTGACACCAAGTACCTACACCTACCGAAAGAGACAGAAAAAGAGAGAGAGGGAGGGAGGGAAAAAAAACAAACCAGAACAAGAGGGAGATTTGTAGACACAGATTTGTAGGTACGTACACTTGCACTTACTTGCATGTAAACGAAGAGATGTGGACTTGTACTGTGTACCCTTAAAACCCCAGAGGATGCAAGGAAGTCCAAAGCATGCCAGTTCTGATCTTCACGAAACACCCCTAAACCACACGAAAACTGCCATGTGATGATTTCCAGTGTGCAACAAAAATGAAGCATCAAAATACCATCCTTTCACTTGTCTGCCTTGCCCTCTAAAAACTCATCCATCGTCAGTAATGGATTGGGCACCAAGCGCCACTGTTCACCTGGATCGGACGACCGAAATGACGGCAGCGGTGTGGTTTCAAAAACAAGTTTCAGTGATGAAATCTCTGATTTTTTTCGGTATATTCAATCTGCATATTTGTAGTATTTTGTAGTAATATATAGTAGACACATGCTTTTTCCGCTTTGTTTCCTGTATTTGCAAAGATGCAGTATGGTTAGAGGCTATACATGCCACTTCCTTGTGTGACCTTAGAAGCGGTGTTCTTCCCCCTTCCTTTCAGTTGAACTGACACTTTTTGAGGTGGAGTAACAACAACTAATTTCCAATGCGATTCACAAAACGTCTCAGGGTCAGGGTTCACGCATACTGGCTTACTGAAACATCCAAATTTTGTATCACCAATGCTGCAAAGAAATCTAGAAAGAGTTTCCAAACAAATTCATGATGGTCACAAGTCCAAACAACCAAACTGCCAGGCCTTTGGAACGATGCCAAAGCCGGGATCGTTCCACAGGCTTGGACAACTTCTCCGCCAACATCAGGAGGGTCTGAGGCAGCCATCCCGCGCTTCAGGCAGAAGGATTTTTTTGAAACAATGGAGGAAGTGAAGAGGTCAGAGATGTCCAAATCAGTTGCAGAATGTTATTTCTGCCTGTCTGCAGCACTTGTTCGGATGCTCATCCAATCATCCACTTGTTTTACGGAAAATCAAAAGTTGCATCTGCATGATTCTGTTCCGTGGATTTGGTCTGCAGGGATGCTTCTATCCACAGCATCAATACGTCCCTGATTATATTTTTCAATCTTAGATGAACAATCCCACATTCGCAGCTTTCCGAAGAATTCGGTTCATCTCATGTGCATGAATTTCACGCATATCTATAATCATACCAGGGAAAACAGGTGTCATTATGTTCTATAATCATACCAGGGAAAACAGGTGTCATTATGTTACCAACCATAACAATGCAATATTCTGTGGAAATCCTTCAAAATCACCAGCAATTTGCATGTTTCTATCTCCCCAAATGGGTAATTTAATCACCACAAAACGGTGGAATCACCAGTCGACCTGATCCAGCGTGGACTGCTTCGAGATGAAGAAACGCCGACCTTGTGGCATTTTTTTCATCCAACAAAAAAGGCTGCAGGTAGAAAGGATCCTTAAATATAGAACAACTGCCAAGTACGGCAGGATCTATCAAAATGTCTGCAGCTTTGTGGTAAGAGTTGCAGACCTGATTTTCAAGGACAAAAAAAAATAGATACTAGGTAGAATTGTCACACCCATGTTCCCCAAACAAGCCAACCATTGCAGGCCGGTTGACAACACACAGCTCAGGCAATGAAGAAAACAAAAATATAGCAGCTGCTCCATTCCAATATCTGCTGGGGTTTTAAGTTCCATGACTTTCTTTGACCACCAGTTTGGGTCTTAAACCGCGACTTTTGGTGGCAAAACATCCAAACAATTGAAGCTACCAAGGCTGATCAAATTATTTGGCCCAAGCAGCTGAACTGCGGAAGAGGTTTGCCATCACTACCTGCCACTACCTCGAGTTTGGAAGCTTCAGCTCCAAATGGAGAAAGCTGTGGGCCATCGTCATGACTTTGCCTGTAGGGAAAAATGTGTACATATAGATAAATACATATAGACAAATTTGAATGTGTATTTATATATTCACACCAAAAGTCTTTTTCTGAATTCATAATATCATTTAGACATTTCGAGTTGCGATTCACGGTTCAATGTAAGATGTAACATATGAATATATGAATGTATGATCCTTACATCAAACAAGGGGCTTTTTTCGTCCAACATTCCATCAACAACTGCCAAATCCCAACAGCTAAGATAGGGACCACCAAGACTAGTGCAGGGTACAGTTCCACCTGGCCCGTTGAATTCTGATGGATCCACTGTCAACTTGGCGGAAATGCCATAAAACCTCCCCACCTGCATGTGGTGATCACGGCCCATACAAATGACCTTCCTGGGCAGTGCTGGGCCACCTCCATACCTCAGGTCACACCAATGGCCAGCGTGAAATGTTAGAAATTGTGTTACAAATCCCCAAAAAATCTCCTCAAATTCTCTGGAATCATCTTGGTTACAGTAAACTGGCATAGAAATCTTGCCTTCCAATTTTTTGGTAGACCAAGTTTTGAAAGCAAGCTTCCTCGGTGAATTTCTCGGGCACTCACCAGGACAAGCACTAGGTATCCAGGCCATTCGACTAAGCGCAGCCACATCTCTTCTGGGATCAGCTCCTTGGTTGGTCCAAGTTGAAAATAATTCAAGCCGACCTCCAAAAAATGTAAAGATTGCAACATTTTAGATGCATAAATTAATCAAATTTCAATGATGTACAACAAGAAAGAATCTTTCTCCCACAATAGGAGCCAAAAGGAAACATTCGCCTAGTAATACTCCCTGAACATGTATACGTGCAGGACACACCTATTGTAACCATAGTTGAAGCAACATCCCTATCCTACACTGGAAATGGGGTATGTCGAATCTCAGATTTCGACGTGAACGATCTCAAGCAGTGAACGAAGGGTCACTCAAACAGCCACTCAACGACGGCATGGCTCAAAAACAGTACTCTAATCATAGCAAGCATCGAAATCCAAATGTTCCACCAAGTTCATCTTCAACTCACCCTGCGTGGACAGGGAAGATATTCAAAAGATGATTTTGCTCACCATTTCAATGCAGAACGCCGATTCTCATATCTCCGTTTGAGACCAACCATTTAGCTACAAGCATCTGTTCTATCAGAACCGTATTTGCATAATGACCCCTGCAACTCAAAACTACACTTGAAAGGTATACAACCCTTACGACTTCATTTAGCTTTCAAGCCCATAGTCAACCCCAAGCAATTTTCAATCTCCAACTCTCTCCACCCACAACAAAAAAAACACTCACAATAAGTGGTCTAAGTGAAACAAAAATCGAGGTACATTCCAAACTCCTGGTGGTCAAAGAGTCAAAAAATCTCGATAGGTGCCTTATGCTCTCCTTCCAAATCGGAATTGTCGATCTCTGGAGGTCGAGCTGGTAAAGTTTGATAGCCAGGACCTAAAAAACAACAATAAAACGAAGAAATACTCCCCCAAGATGTGAGGTTTAAAGTTTAAATGTATTTCAATCTACTGTATTGGCACAAAAAAATTGCTGATTGAAATATCTAGGAGCTTCACTTCCTTGACTTGCTTGACTTGGGAGGTTTGCTTAAAGCTTGGAATGATGAGATGATGATCTCTACTCGTCTTGTTGAAACGCGTCAAATGTAGAGATGTTTCTGTTGGGCGTCAACTGACTCAAATGCGCATAATAAATACAGACAGATTGCAGGGTGGAAGAATTGCATCACATTTTACTTCAATATGTCCACAGAATATCTGCATGAACTACATGTTCTACTCTCAGTATTGGTTGGCAACAGGCTCCAAAAGTCCACATTCACAGGTTGGATGACAATACACCCGCATGACCCACCACTTTTGAGCCCTCAGTTACCGCACGCTCACCAAAAAAAAGCTCGTCGGTACCTGAGGCTATAGGGAAGGTCCATTCTGGACAATAAAAGCGAAGAAAAATATCATCCCCCATACTATTGGCTTGATGACCATCCCATCCCCCATGATATCGAAATAAACGGGAGTTTATTGGACTCTAGCACATATGACCTCAGCAACATCCATATACAATGTCCTCAGCTGCTGTAGTTTGACGAGATCTGTTTAAGCTTGGCCTAGACCAAGTCTTGGCCTCTTGCTAGCATCACAATTGCCAATGTTTACGTAGCCTTCATGCGACTTCATTCGGTGAAAAGGACTCATCAGCCACTAGGGGAGGAGTTCATTGGAGCTCCGGACGTGCTGCGACGTTGGTGCCGAAGAGAGGCAGTGAGACCTCAAGTTGGAAGGGCCGTATCCTCCCTGCTCCTGCCGAAAAACCGTCGCTTGATGTCCAGACATGGAAAATCACCATGTTGTGATAGTGTTGATGGAAGAAATCCTGCACCACCTGAGATGTATAAAAACGTATAAAAACCTGTGAATAATGAGTTGAACTGCCTTTCAACTGGTGCCGGATTTCTTCCATCAACAGTACCTTCCAAGTGCCCTGACTCCAGAGTCACCCGAATGGCACCGTTCGCGGTCTGGCAAAACAAAAACCAAGCGGATCCAATTGGCCACGTTGTCTCCATGCTGAGTTACTCCTGTTTCTACCTTTAGCAAACGCAAAAAACAAGGATGGCAACAAGTCCAAATGACTGGCATCATGAATGACAATGCCATTTCGACCTCTGACCCCTTCCGAAGCATTCAAGGTGTGCCTCGGGGTCAGAAGGGTTACAGTAGACCACCCACATGGATCAGGTTGGGTTTGCAGCAAAACAGAAGGCTCAGCTTCTCAGATTGAAGAAACATCAGGTCACTATGCATATGTCCATCAAGTAGGATCAGATTCAATCACTGAGATTTCCCACGAGGATGCAACCCGACGACGTGTAGGCAAACTCCTGAAAGCGTCATTTGCTTTTCAATGTCCACTGCAAAGCGATTCATTCCCAGCACAACAGGATTGAGGTAACCACCAGCCAGTGTAGGACTTCCACACTTGTAGCCACTTGTGGGAAATGCAATACCTTCGGGAAAACCGGCATGACAAAGGAAAGCATCCCTGCATATTGCCATGATCTTATCGGCAAATTTCGGATGACCATGATGGGCAGCTTTTTGGAACTCAGCATCATGCCAGGTGCATCCTTCTTGAAGTGAAGGATTGCGCAACATGATATCCTGCACACCAGAGTTTTCAGAGAACCCCAGAACTTCTCCATCCAATCCCTACACATTCAGGTGTGTCACACAGGCCACACATTCTAGTTGCATAGTTTACATGCATTGTTTCTGCGCAAGAATAATCAACAAACAACATCTAAAATGTTGGAAGTTCTTCCTTCCTCCTCTACCAAAATCTACTGAAACATACTAAAAGTATGAATTCCAAACCTTCCTACATCCCCTTCTCCTCGTTTCCTCGTTTCCTCTATTGGCTTTCTTTTTAACGGCGGCCTCACAGACTGCTCGTTCGCGTTGTGGTGCTGGCACCTGTGAGATGCAAGTCTCAAAAATCGTTGGAGCCACAGATACAGAAATCCAATGCTTTAAAAAATGTAATGTATCAATGTATCAATACTTGAAAATCACAAGTACTATATAAGCACTCACTGTATCCAAATGTCACATCAAAGATTTTGATGTGATCACATATGAAAAAACTCTCGCCGGTCTCGCAATGTGGCGATACAAACCTGGTATGACCAACCGGTTGGGTCTCCGCACCAATTGGAAGGTACACAGTAACTTGTTTAAGCCTTGGAGGCTTAGAGCCACATATCCGATGAACATGGAGGGTTTATGAATTTTTGATGCTCCAGTCTTGAAGGGGTTAGGTTAGGAGTGTTAATCAGGCGTTTCACCTGCAACTTTCTGCCTGCAATTTCCCACCAAACCATCAATTTGTGGAGAGTTCCTGGGCTGCGGACTCGCCATGTTGCGTAAGGCCCACCTAATAGCACGGAGAAAACTCTGAAATCATAACTCACCTACCTAGGAAACGAAGGGAAATCATGTTCCCACCTTGAAGACAGGGACAAGTTGGCTCCCAGGTACTTTTGAAAGTATGCATACGTCAGATCAAAATTCCTTAGATCCCCGACTCATAGAAACGATCGTAGGACAAAGGTTGAGAGGTGTTGCCAAGCAACTCCTTACGGAACGTGTCAGGAACTCACGAACTCACAGCTGTGAAATCCCATCAAAAACACTTGAGGCTCACTTGTTGGTGGCCACTTGATTCATTCGCATTTTTTCCTATTGAGGATAGTTTCCTACTTACAGATAACTTTCCTAATTCCAGGATGCTTGTACTTTGGTTCCAGCATCACCCAACTCGGGTCCTGTTTCAACTCAGCAATCCGGGACCAGTTGCGATGTTGAGCTTCCTGGGAAGGTCGAAAAAAACACGTCTGATGAGTCTGATGTCTATCTTCCAAACCTTCCTGGGTCTGATGTTGGGGGAGGGTGACTGCTGACAACATCAGGTCTGTAAGTGTGCTGTTCAAAGTCCCCTGTTCACTGGTCTGTACATGATCGTTTGCAAGGATAATCCTCATGAAAAGGAACTCTTGGAATAGCTCAACTGTTCGGGAACAAGAAGAGTTGCTGATATCTCCGTGTGAAACTGCGAAACTCACCTCCTCTGACAGATTGTTTCTGAGGAGGCATCTGATTCCCCCCCCGAACCCGCTGCCTGACGAAGGTGCTCGTCGGCTGGAAGATACTTGTCATCCTGCGATCTGAAATGGTCTGGTGGATTCCTACAAGGGGCATTGTTATTGGCAAAGACCATTACCACAATGATTTACACCCCTGAAATGAAACATGGAACCTGAAAATCAGCCCCTGGAAAAGGAGATTCCTATTCGAAACTTTGGGAGAGTATATGATTTATCCCAATGCCATGGTCTCCACCACTTCCCTGCCTCGCGGATGCCATGCTCCACTAGCTGTTGCACTTCCAATTCACTGAGGAGTCCATCGTCATTTGTATCAAACATATCAAACCTCAGCTGCTCTGCCAGTGAATCCGGTTCGGGTCCAAATTGGCAACAGTGAGACAGAAGTCGGCCGAAAGCCCAAAGGCAAAATATCCCACAGCCGAAAGCCGAGAATCGAAAGCCGAAGGCAGAAAACCCAAGGCCCAAAGCCAAAAGCCCAGACACCCGACGAGAACACGGACGGAGGATGATAAGAAGTTATTTAAACCCAACAAGTCCACCCTGATGAATGTCAACTGAAGTGAGAACTCACAGCTCCCCAGTCGATGAAAGATGAAAAACACATGCAAGGCAGAGCCAAGCTCAGAAAGCCGACTACCCAAATCTGAAACCCGGAAGCCGAAAGCCGGAAGCCAACAGCAAACACCTAAAAAGAACGCGGACAGAGGAAGCAGGATGATCGAGGACGGGAAATTTTGGAAAGCGATGTGTTGCTATACGACCATGGCCATTTCATGCATTGGTGGAAGGCAAAAGGGGAGAAATTGCAAAAAATGTGTGTAGAACTGGAAGGCATGGGGGGGGGACGAACATGTGAATATGACTCCGTGCTTGAAACTGACCCCGCACTTTTTTGAGTGGTGCTTGGAATGACTCTGGACCTTTGTGGGCTCAAAACGGTGCACTTGTCGGCCAAATATGTGTTTCAAGTGCTTGTTGTTTGAAAATGACCCCAAATCAGGGGTGTTTGGATACGACCCCCCCACCCTTTTGAAGGGACGAAGGTTTGCCACTTTCCATCTCTGTCTCGCAAGGATCTGGTTGTCAATGATAAGAAAATGACAAAACACAACAAGGCCAACTTCATGGATGTCAACTGAATGGGTTCCTCAATAGATCAGATGTAAGATGAAATAGGATGCAAATGAGCCGAAATCCGAAAGTCTGACGAATCAGAGTTCGAGAGATCCTCTCCGGATCGGGACTCGCAACAGTCGCTTGAAGTGTGACAGTGGTTCTTTTTCTCTCGGAAACCAACATGAAAAATATTGTTCCACCTTCTCCCATAAGAACCTTATCTATATTCCCGACTGACATCTGTTTCTGGGAAGCCCTACACAAAACGGATCTTTTCATCATCGGATGACATGAGCTGACAACACAAGGCCAAGGCCTCGGAGTGCCAAATCCGGAAAGTTGCTGGTCATGGTGGATGACAGATTTGGAAGACGAGCTCCAGGAAGAAAAATCAACAAGAGCAAATGGCATGTTCCAAATTTTGAGATGTGAATCTAGAATACAAGTCAACAGTGGACATCTACAGTTTAAAAAGGTTCATGGGATTGAAGCTATGTTGAAGACTCCACATTCCCGCCATCTACCAATTGAGCTTCAAACACAACAAAACTCTTTAAAATTCCTCAGCAGCACGAGGACGCAGCGCTTTCGGTGCATGTATGTCAGCATGCGATACCATCGATCGGGATTTTTGCAACAAGACTTGAACTACATTCGAAAGAGCCTGGCTTTCCGAGACACATGTCTTGGGTGCACTTGTCGTTGCAAGTTGGCCCCCTGTTCATAGAGTACACTTCCTGTAGATGTTGTATCATCAATGAAGCAATGCATTTACCAAATCTAAAATCATCTAAAATCTATCCCATCAAACCTTTCTATAAAATCCAATTGATACTGTTGATGAAAGAAATCCTGCAACCAGTTGATTTGGGTGGTTTCGGTTTATATCCCATTATTTACAGGGTGTACAGATACATCCCAGGTGATGATCTTCCACACCGAGGTGCAGCTTCCCGGAGCCATCGGCGTCGAACATCCGAAAGGCCGACTCCGAAACGGACGAAGGCAGGTCCTGCGGGGTCTTCCCCCCGCCATGGATCGTGGCATGGTGAAAATGATGGTTGAAACTGCTACATCATGGTTGAAAATGATGTGAAAATGGGGGATACTGTTACATAAACAAAAAGAAGGAAAGGTTTGATCATGGTTTTTTTGATGAAGTTGAGAAGATGAGACCTACATTTTTTGGTATTCATCTCTGTGATCAAATGCATGAGAATATGGCAAAAGACCACCCTTTTGGGGGATTCTATGGCCTGCTCTCCCAGTTGGAAAAACCCATGCGTAAATGTCCACTGCCTGAAGTTCTGCAAAGAGACTGTAGAAGCCCTTCTTGTCAAGCTCTTCTTCTCCTTCTCCAGTGGCCTGATGCAACGGGATCTCAGGGCAATCCCCAGATGTTTCAGGTTATGACATCCCAGCGCAGCAAGATCTTGGACTCCAAGGAACGATTTCCCCAACATTTTCACCGATGGCAGCTGGAAAGTTCTCCATGGCCTCTAGAAATTTCTTTCGTAGGAATTGCACGTGAGATGGTGCCCAACCTTTGAAAGGCTTTGAGGCGTGTGCGACTGGTGTTGAGATAACCAAGAGAACGTATCGACCAAATCAAAAGGTTCAAGTCAAAGATGTAAGTGCATGAAATAATATGTGTAAAGTCAGATATAATATCTATGATATCATATCTATGTATAATCTTGATTGACATATTAAGAAAAAATACGGTATATGTATCACGTATACACATATACATATATTTAATGATTGTTCCTACGAGGAAGAGAGGAAAGATGGGTTTCATCTAATTCTGAGGGGTGACCCGGTCACCAATCACTCTAAAACTTGTAACTCTGGAAGGTTCACGGATGGCAATTCACCTTCCAGCCCTCCAAGCCCTCGGATGCCCCCCACGATCTAATAGCAAATTCATGGTGTCGAAGTACCAATCCTCTCCCAGCCTTGACAAATGCAGAGTTGTGAGCCAAGTATGCCTTTTTCTATGGTTCCAAAAAGATGATGTAGTCATGAACACCTGTGAATGACTACGTCCTGATCACAGCGTTTGACCTTCCAAATTATGTGCCAAATCTCGGATTGCTGTGAATATACGGTGTCTAGTTGAGTGTGATCACCTTTCCCTGGAGTCTAGTGAAGCTCTCAACATCCCCCTTGGGTCATTTCCACTTGAAGTGAAAATTAATCCTTGAGGATCACGTCTCAAACATCCTTAGGCAAGCCACGCATCGCTCGACCGGGAAGAGGTAATGAAGCCACGCAACGTGGGGTGCAGCCTGCTAACGATGGCTCATGTGTTTCCAAGTACCTTTTTGAAGTGGCTGGAGTGGATGGAGAGTGGCTGTTGCTATCTTCATCTTCTCTAATGAACTCTGACAACAAGTGGTCTATGAATATCGATGTCTATCAGTAGGTATACAGTATCTATATTTGGTTTTACCTGACATGACAGCTATGACTCTCATTGGTTATGAGAGCAAGGGCCCAAAGAGAAACGGATCAAAGGAACCAATCTGAAACATTCTGAAACCCAGTTTCAAGCTTTTCAAACGACCATGCCACCATGACGCCTATGAATTCATATGTCATATCCTGACTTCTTTTCACCTTTCCTGCCGCTGGCCACAAGCAGTCGGCCTGGGAGTGCTCGTACACGTCCCCATGGCGACCTGTCAAAAAACTTGGGGATCTCGCAACAGGGGACTTCCAGAATCTGCTACGAATGGTTTGTTTATATTCCTTCTATCAAGAAATGAATGAATTTCGATCCCCTCATTTTAAGATACATCTGCTAGATCCTGTTGGGTCCATTTCAATGTGATGACACTCAGCCATCTCAGCCATTAATTTCCAAAGTCTTCCCACAGCATCTGTACCTTCACGTGGCCTGGACTGGGCCAACAACGCCTGGGACGATGGCATTGATGACTAAAATGACTATTTACAGTAGCCATTGCTAGTGTTCGAGAAAAAACCCTTTTGGATACTGAAAGTCTTGCTTTTTGGTGGACATGATTGGAGTTGAAGCACCATCATTTTCAACAAGCACGGATTCCAGTGCTTTCCGGTAAGCTTGAGCTTGGCACCATGTCGGTACCCCTCGAGTCTGAGGGGCACCAGTTCTACTTTTCTTGAAGACTGGACCAGCCGGTTGAGCCAAGTGGGCCACGGAAGTAGCCAAGCTGGGAAGCTGTGAAGCTGCACAGATTTTCAGCTAGCGACAATGATGGTCACCAGGAGAAGGGACAAGGAACATGAAAATTATCAACCAAGAAGAAGAAGAAGAAGCAACGACAACAACAAAAACAACAAAAACAAAAACAACCAGAATCACAACCACCAGAACCCACTACCACGACGCCCACAACGTCCAGCCCAGCCCCCATGCATGACAACAATCCATACAGTGCCGGTGTTTTGCACATGTTTCGTCGAACGCACTGTTTACAGGTTTCTTAAGCAGCTGCTGGTGACAGCACTGGTGCCGTTGCCGGCGCTGGCGCTGGTGCTGCCAGAGCCTCGCAAAATCTGACAGTCCATTTCACTATCCCAAAAACTCGGTATCTAGGAGGGAACATAGAAAAATGAAACAGGAATATCTGCAAGATGTGTGAATTCAAGTTAAATGTGTGTCAACCGTCCATTCTTTATGACGAATGTGACTCTAATACAGCACTGTAGCAAAGCCTATTGAAAAGAATCAAAGCCTAGTATGACACCATATTTTGCCTGAAAAACTAACTCAGTTGTTGCTGTGAAGGCCGGTGCCCTTCCAAAGTTGCTTCACCTACATGGACCATCCATTTGAATCTCATAGACCATTTTGCATTGTTGGCGGCCAATGTCTCTCATCTTGCTCTTTGAAACTCGGGAGGTTCGGGCTCTAAAATACGTCCATTTCAAGATCCAAAAAAAAACACACACAACATTCACTTCAAAACTATTTCCGAACCCCACAAAAACGATCACCAATCTGAAATCTAAAAACAAAAAAAATGTACTCCTGGACCCGTTAAACCCCACCTGAAAGGCTTGAGCATCCAAAGTGGCATTTCCTGAAAGGTCATGGTGCAATATGGTTCAAGATACCATGGTGGGAAAGGATACAGGAGGGGACCGGGGAACATATAATATAAATATACTATATCATGTATGTAAATATGCGTAAATATGTATATATTTGTATACATATGTATACCTATTGACTAAGAAGTGTCTGTTTGTGGGATCTCTTTGTCTTGGTCTCGCAGTTTAGAGTTTTGTAAAAAAAAATGGCTCCAAATGAAGTCCAGTTGGATGCAACCGTCATTATCAACACCAACCAGAATCTTGTTATTCGGTGTGTATACATAACAGTAACAGAAAGGGATGATAGCAATAAACATCTTGAATTGGCTTTTCTTCTATGGCAACTTCATATTGACAATAACAAGGTCACGCCGCTGTTAGCGGCCCCGTGGATTCCATGCATTTTTTTTAATGCATTTTCTTCATTTTGTGAACCCTTACAGTACTTTGTTGGATTTCTCTTTTTGGCACATGTCAAAATTCCGTGTATTTTCCAATACTTTAACTTGATTTTGTGAAATTTACAGTGTGTTTTCCGCTTCCTGTTTCTCAAGCCGCAGCGGCAGGCAGTTTTTTTGGGGTCGTTTTTTCAGCGACGTTGTGTCAATCGCCAAAAGCAACATGGAGGACAAAGGAAGAAAGTAGAGAAAACATAAGGACACCCTACATTTATACCAACATCCCACACACTACCCATAATCTTGCGTAGCATCAAATATGTAAGCAAGTTCACGGAACGTCAACATCATTCCCCACACCCACACCCCACCGCATCTTCTTGCGTAGCATGAAACATGCGTCAAAAAACAAACACATCCCAGATCCATGGACTCCACATGCGCCATCCACCCTGCCTAGGGTGATCACTGAATGACCTGGTGGAACCTGTCGTGGCAAAAAATAAGTGGTCATTCATCTCCTACAGACTGCAAGTTAGAAGGGGCTTTTAAATTGTCACAATAGAATATACATCAGAGTACTGTACTACAATGCATATCATATATTTATATAGTATGTTTTTTTTCTAGAGAGAGAGAGAGAGAGAGATTCTAGATTGCTTTTTAGTTGAAGATTAGGATTTCTTCTATCATTGTGTTGAAAGAAGGAAGTCAAAGACTCCTCCGCGCCTTCAAGACACCATCTGTTCCCCATGCACCGCTGTGGGACTGGCAGTCCTGCTCCATCACAAACTGGTACGAAAGAGCTCTGAGCTGAGGACACACTATACGCACATGTTTAAAGAGTTTGTTGGATCTACTACTGTACATAAGAATACATAAGACCTAAATTCAGATTATGGATGAATTTGTTGTAATTGTAATTCAAATTCAAAACAGTGCGATTTCAACGTTCACGTCATGTTATGGTTTTCATCAACACTCGGACCTGCTAGAACACTAAAGTCAGCATATGCCTATGTCATGATGTGTGCAATGGGCCTATGAAAATGGTTGACATCCTCAGGCATTTTTGCGTTTCAAAACTTCAACTACTAGCACCCCTGGCTGTCCGGGGGTAGGCCGCAACGCAGCTCGCATTTCGGTTGTGGGCATTCCGCTGTTGGCTTGCACCTGTGACAACAAAACAAAGTCCGAAGGAACACTGTGCCAGAATAAATCTGAAAATAGGTAACAGGAGATGGTTGAGATCTAATTAGTTGAGGCAATTCTGCGAAAATTCCACGTAGTTGAGATCTTGATTGACAAATAGTTCAAGATCCACCAGTAAGCTCCGCCAAGTTGCTTCCATTCACAAGTGGGATTTGCGCAGTTCGTTTGGCAATCCTGGAGACGTGAAAGCGTGTGCGACAAATCTACGTGGAACATTTGCGACTTTTTGCATCCAAATCTAGACATTCAGTCAGAAGGAGACCCAGCACGTTGAATATTTGGCACTCCCAGCAGTGCCTCTGGGGGATCACCTTTCTGAAAAATGTTGGCCCAATGTTGTCATGATGCTGATTCTTCTTTCCGACTTTTTACCACTGGCTTTGGAAAGTCATGGGTTTTAGGCCTTCTGTTGACTCTGTTGGTTGGGTTGACATGCCCATTTGAAGATGAAATTTCCCTTCAAAAGTTGGGCCGTTTGCGCTTGGCGTCCTGCTTGCAGTCCACATGGCAGACAGGCTCCCCACAAACCTCAGAGATTTCCGTTCTGAAGAGCAGAAGTTTCATCATAAGGATCTGCCGGTCCCTCCCAACACACTCCTAGAATCAAAACTTTCAAACTACTCTGCTCCACTTTCAGAAGTTTTGAAGAAAACAAGAAGTAGGACACAACTTTCCAACTGTGCTTTCTATATATTTTTTCTTTATATCGAACGAACCTGCTCGGAGTCTTTGGGTTTCCCTACTGTTTTGCACTTCCCGCAGTTCTCACCATTTGCGCAAGGTTTCTCAGGACCTCAGCAAACCATAGCTACACAGCTACAACGGGAAGGGTGATTTCACAGTTGGAATGTCCCGAGCATGTCACAGATCACTGCACACCGTGGAGCTTCGCAGGTCTGTAACGGTGAGAAGCAGAGGGTTGGGTTCCAAAGCTTGGTTTGTTGATAAGGGGTTTTCTAGAAAGGTTACTTACAATTCCTACAACCAGGTGGTATCCCCCCAACCTTTGAACCTGGTTGAATTTGTGCTTGATATTTTACCAAGCTTTCAAATTCCATGTTGGAGGATTCCTTTGATCCTACGAGGTAACATAGCAACATCGCCAAAAATCTTTTGATGAGGTTGGACACCAGGGAGCATCCTCAATCAACTGGAGGATGTTTGTTTAAAAATCAGAAATGCAATTCCAGTCGGACAGAGTCTTGGTCATCATACTGCAAACGCCATTGTTGAATGGGCCCAAAACCACTGGAAGAACCTCATTTACAGTCACTGGAAACATCTTGGGATTGCTATTTTTGTTGCCAGCCTTTAACAGCCTTGTCCACTTCAAGTACATTTATATAGATTATCGTTGAGAAATTTTTGGCTTCAAAATTCTATCTTCAGCCTATCGCTTCTCTAAAGTCATTTAACAGGAAACCTGACATGACCCCACTTCACATATGCCTGAACACACTTCTCCGCGTTCACGGGTCGACAGGTCGTCTGACATTTTGGAGGTGCGCAGACTGGTTCACAAACCTCAACGGGAGCGGCGTTCCGTGGGGAGCTGCCCCAGTAGAGTTGGCTGCCCATCCGACATTGAGGAGTGGATTTTTGCTTTTGGTGTTGAAAATGACAAGAAACCATCCAGCCATCCCAGCTTTTTTTGTTTGGCACTATCCTGGTATCCCCATCGTTTTAGAAAGAAACCCCACACCCTGGATGATGCTTGTTGGACAAAAAGATAGCTTAGCAAGATAATTTTTCCAGTGATGGCCTCCTGACATGCTGTACCAAGGCATTTCCACAGGCACCTTGGCAAAAGCGGCAGAGGTGTGGAAAGATCGCACAGAAAATCACGGGTGTTTCATTGGAAACTGCTCCCAACCTGTAACAATCTGGTATCTTGTATGCTCTTCCAACTTGAATCTGGTCAAGTAATCACAGCCCAAGACCAAAGTCTCGCATCCTTCTGTTTATAATATTAATTTCCAAGCCTGAAGATCCCTTGAGAAGGAATATTCTAGTTTTGGCCAAGTCTTTTTGTTACCATAATCTTTTCTATTCAAACCAGGCCTCAAAATCCACAGAGATTCATGATGGAAAAACATCAGCAGTTTCAGCGGCTGGGCTTCCTGAACTCGGGGTTGCAAGACGCTGTTGAGGAGTTCCCCATTGACCTCGGAAAGCACTAGGGCGGTTTCCGTACGGGAAAGGCCCGTGAGATTTCGAACACATCGAAACTTGTGAAACTCAAAGTTGAAACAAAAAACGAATCAAGAAAGCTCTCGAATGCCACACAGTTGCACTTACTGTAAAAATTATGCAGTAACGACAATGCCTGAAACTTTGATTCAGCCTGCTGAACCTATTTATCCTGAGATCATCCTTGGCTTTCGCCACTTCCGTACACCATGCTTTGGGGTTTATTACGATATGTTCGTCGCAACTGAGCTTGCAGCGAGTCTTTCCAAATGCCCTGGCCAATTCGGAAATACGATGTTTCAAAGAACAGATGTGGTATGCTTGCAGTGGCATGCTGCACCTTCACCACCGCCGCGCTGGACTCAGACCATGGCGCGGGACGTGAGGTCTTCAATCGATTGCATTCTGCAATGCAAACCTTGGGCATTTGTGGCATTCAGAGGGAAGGATAGGGAAGGCAGGATACCTAGAGATGATTCAGAATTCTTGCTGGAAATCTATGTAGATCACAAAAAGGTTTGCTTGACGGATGAGACAACCTTAAGCGGTGTGAGTAAAGCCAAACTAAGACCCCCAGATCACCTTGCAAAGAGGATGGGCCAAGGGGGGGCGTCAAAGATATCAAATCAGTTGTACGAATCCAAGCTTTTTTCACATCATGTGTGAACCGTAACCAACTTAATCAACCAGCCTCAAATGATTTGGGATGTCACCGCATTGCACTAGGCAGTGACCACCAGGATGGCGACTCACGTTCTTGTAGGCTTGAAAAGGGTATGTCATCTTGGCATGCACCTTTCACTCATGACAAACACTTAGGCTTCTTCGTTACCTTTTTGAATCTTCATCCCCATTTTCTACATGGTCGTTTTTCTCAGGGTGACACCAGAGTTGCCACAATGGTCCACTTCATTGTCCTGTCCAAAACTCGGGAAACTTGACAGGCCACACATAGCCAAAATAGAAAGACTAATTGAGAATCCTTGATGGGAAATACCAAAGCACCTTAAAAGTATAGAGTCACAGGAGCATATTTTTGGATGAGACATCCTCACAATACTAAATTACTCCTGATTTCGATGGTGATTTGAGATGTTCATACACCAACTGGAAGTCTTGTGAATGTGTGTCTTCCCAAACCTGATACTGAGGACAGCAGAAACCTCTCCTAATCTCATAGCAAAGGCTTCAGCAACTCATGGATAATTGGTGGTTGCATATGCCCAAGTGATAATCCGTAGGGGATCCTTAGAAATTGTAGACCACCAACATGAACCACCAATGAAACGGTGATTAGGATGAAGATTGGATTAACAACTATTGTTTTTTTGCCATTTCATCCTATCCAGAAGGCATAACAATGATAAACTCTTTCTTCAGATGTTGGGCACTGCTAGAACCACCCATCCAGCCAACCACCCTCATCCACCCCTGTGTTTTCTTGCCTAAGTGCTGTGGGGAGTTTGGGAGGGCAACGCTTCACCCCCTCAACCCCATTCAGCTTGAAGCCAAAACAGCAAGCAGTAACACTCAGTAGCCATGAAATCATGCAATTTCTTCCAGCAATAGACCTTATCAGAATGGACTAATTGCGTGAAGTCACTCATAGTTTGAGTGAGTAGATGACTGCAGCAATTTCATGGTACATGCCAAAATGACTCAGGTAGAGAAATACCCTGAAAGCTCCTCCCGGACATGATATGCTACAAGAGTTCGAAATGTCCTGCCTTTGGTATGACCCAACTGCTTCCACATACCCAGTCCAAATGAAAACGGAAGGACTCGATAGCTATTAATTCTGTTTCCCAGCAAAAAAATGTCATATCATATAATATCCACAATCCAAATTTTCAATGCAAGTAATCTTGGATGCAGATGAAGAGACACGACGAAGACATGTATCACCAGTCTTTTCGCACGCTCCATTGGTCTTTTGACACGGCCATGGTAATGGACTGCCATCTCAGGCACCTCTGCCCTCACCAGCGACTTGCACCCCTGATGGAAAGTAGTACAGTAGTACTCTCTTGACAGTTTGACGTGTGGAAAAGAAATCGTTCAAGTTGGAAACAAAGGCCAGACCCAGCACTTGAATCATGTAGAAGGTTTCTGATGTAAGTGTTGGGTGAAAGAAGCCACAGAAAGAGCGCATAGCTTTGTGTTCTGTGTTATCCAGTGTGTTGAGACATCACCTGTTACTTCTCACATCATGAATCAAGGCTCAAGACACGAGACAAAGAATTGATCATCCCAAACCTTCCACGTGCTCGCTTGGGAGGTTCCGGTTCCGCAGGGCCTGCCATCTTGTGATTCTGAACTTGCTGTGGAAATTCCCACCGTGCAGCTTTTAAGGCACCTGCAGCTGGGATGTGTGCAGGCTCAAAACCACCACCTGGCGATTGGAAGATCTGAATGTCCTAAAATGATGGACACGAACCCTCGAGATACATGTGGGCAAAAAAGAAAGGGAATAGTGCAAGGTCTGAAACGGGCGAACACAGAAATTACCTCAAGTAAGGCCTCAAGTAAGTCATTTTCTTTAAAGGTTGAGTTCCGTCCCTCTTTGCCTCCTGGCTCATCTCCGTCTCTGCCTGACTTGAGTCTCCCCAGACTTCTTTGCTTCGAAAAACTGTCCCGATTTTCGAAGTTTTGCCCTTGCCCTTAGACTCTC
The DNA here is from genome assembly GCA_000507305.1 of Breviolum minutum Mf 1.05b.01. NCBI lineage: Eukaryota > Dinophyceae > Suessiales > Symbiodiniaceae > Breviolum > Breviolum minutum. The sequence continues at coordinate 35,616 of DF239711.1, read as the reverse complement.
TCCAAAAGAATGCACTGCAATATTCTTTGCCGATTCTGAAATACAAGCCAGCTAATCATCACATATGCCTCCAAAATGAATTGATGATACAAATGCACCTTGTTTGGTATGAGGTTCTCTCACTTCTTTGCAGATTTCCCTTGTTGTTTTTGTCTGATCAAAAGCTTGAAAAGGCAAACCCGAGACTAAAATCAATCTGGCCTCCATCACCACCTTTCCAACCTGCCAGCTTCTGAGACCATTAACTTCAACGTCCCCTTTAAAAGGAAACACATTACATAGCTCACATATAGTTGGACATGTTGAAGCCTTTGCGGAACAATATTTGATTTTCTTAATGGAGTTGATAGAACTCATCTTGCAAATAAAGCCAAGACTATCCTGAAATGCATGTCGTCTCACTCGTCCCCGCTATCCACAATTATTCATCATCAATCTCTTTTTGCCGAGTTCGTGCACAGCTGTTCCTTGGCCGGTTTTGGCCAATTCTTACAAGGCTAATGGAGTCTTCTACCAGGCATCTCAAGAAGCTTATATACCTTCGAAAAACCTTGCATCATACTTAAGGCGGAGAGGTGAATAAAAGCTTGCATGGTTCTGAGTAACCTAGTATAACCGAAAGAAATGATATGCAAGACCCTGATTACGTGTTAAAGGCTGCAACCTTCTACAAAAACGTTTGACAGCAGCGAAACAAAAAAAAGCAGCTGCAGCTGCAAAATGTAGCTTTCATGACTGGTTTCATAAGACTTCCAATGAATTTCCATTTCTTCAAGAAACGCCTTGAACTCTTGGACTCTCAGTAGACAGCGATGTACAAATTATTTGCTGGAGCTACAGCATCAGAAGAAACCTGAAGGACCCTAAAGATGTCGATTCAAGATGTCCTTTGCGAAAGTCTAGGGAATGGAAAGAACTTCAGGACTGGAAACTGGAAACCTACCACTAGACTTGTGACTCATGGACTGGATTGGCACATTGATGAATGAACACGTGAGTCACAGGACATTCAAAAAAACGTGGAAATGCGCGATGGATTTTTTCAAAAAGAGATCCCAAAAAAGTATTCTGTAATTCCTCCAGAGCCGATTAAGCGATCAAATATTTGGTGCATATATGTGTGTATATATATATATATTATACAAATATACACTTATTCCTACATTGCAGTTGAGTACACCCAAAGTCGAATTCTTGGTGATAAAATGATAAGCCGAGCTCCGTCGGTCACGTGCGGGGGTTCAGGGCCGGGTGGGGCCCCAGTGCACCGGTGGCAAAGAAGGGTGAAACCGAGCAAAAATCTGAGGTTTAACGAAATCCTACTGTAGCTGGTAAGACCACAGTTACACATATGAGCTCATGTGCGTATATTTATAGTACTTGTTGCATATGTTCATATTCATGCAAAATAAAGTACTTCTATGGCAAACTTTTGATATGCTGTTTGTGTGCAGCTTCATGGCATCAATGAACAAGCCGGCAAAACACGAGAGATTTGCCTTTCCTAGCTGAAAAATGGTTTGAATCGTGGAGGATACATTGATTGCTGCGGCAAGTGCAGTCGAGACTGAAGTCACAAATTCTTCGACTGTGTGGAAACTGTGCAGTCCAAGAGGTCCATCCAATGGAATCAGGATTTCACTGTATCACTTCTTTTGAAGCCTAGCGCATAGCTGTCCCTACACTTGGCCTGGACGTTCCACGCAACCGAATTGCCGTTCAGCCATCACTTGCCCATGGACATGCCAGCAGAGGACATGTTACGTTGAGAGGCTCCAGAACGTGCCATTGTCTCCATTTGCTCCCTGCGGATCTTTGGTGACATGATTTTGGGGGATGTCAATCTCAAACCTCAGTGAAATTACCTGAGTTTTTGCTTCAAAGTTGCAAGGAAACCGTAACCCCAAAGATAGAATTTTGCACATATTCCATTGATTCCACCACTGATTCTCTAAAGTGTAAAAAATCTGGTCTTTTTTGTAAAGGATCAATCAGCTTGCTTGCAAATTGCAGACGATTTCCTGCCTCTCTCCTCAAGGACGTCCTTTCATTCTACTATGTATCTTGAAGGATGGCGTATCAATTTCAGAGGTTGAAGTGTTCAACTTGAAATTCAGCTCTTGTTGTCTTGTTCTGCTTATGTCTTGTCAATTTCCCATCCTTTCCCAGTTCTCTCTCTCCCACCAGCCTCATGGAATCAGCCTGTTGCCGCTGTAGACGATCTTCCTCCTCCATACGGATGCGCATGCCGTTCACCAGGCCTCAAAACACTTCCAAGACAAAGTCCTGTTGCATTGATGTAACTCCGAAGATGCCCTCCCTCCACCAATCCTTCCAACGATTGAGGTCCAAGGTGCATGTGTAGAAGTCAATCGGATCCAACTCGTTGTCACCATCCGTGTCCTTTGACATCAAACTCTGAGAGCGTTTTACTGACAGTTGTCCCAAGGGTCGGTTGGTTGGTTGCTGGAACGCCATCCCCAAATCCCCAAACTGTGCCAAGGTTCTAAGGTACTCAGCATTGCCTGAATCTCTTGTGGTGACCTCGGTGAGGTCAACCACGCATATCTGACAGTCTGACAGTTTGATCTCTCGCAGCTTTCGTTCCCTTACCTTGAATCAATCTCCAGCATGCCTTGACTCAAACAGATTTCGACAAGACACTCCTTGGCTCCAATGATACGTGCCACATTCTGCATGTTCTCGAAAGAGATCGTGCCTCGTCCCGGTGCTTTTAACACTCACAAAAAAAAGTAGGGACTGGCCATCCACACTGTTGGCAATATCATCTCGTCTAACTATTCCAAAGGACATTGATTCCAAGAGAAGTGAAAGTATGTTCAAATGAGAGGCCCATTCTGGCTTAAAAATGCCACCTGCATGCAGTCACTTCCCTCAACTGGAGCCTGATGCATCATTGTCGAAAAGTTCGAAAATGCCCATGATGTCATCCACCTTGTCAGAGGGACTGAGCTTCGCAGTCATCCTCCTGGTTTTGTTTGGCACAAGGTCAAGGAGTGAAACGGAGATGTTGTAAATGGATGATACTGTTGGTGGAAGAAATCCTGCACAACATCTATGAAACCCTGTAAATAATCGAATATCTACCATATCAACTCATTCAGGATTTCTTCCATCAACAGTACCTTTGCTGCATAGCCGCTAGACTTTGTTATCACTCCAAGCTGAAAGAAACAGCATCTCCCGAAACTAAACCTACCAATAGGCCAATAGGGTTGATAGATAATGATAAATAGGTATCATCCTTATTAACCAGTTGCAATATGTTGAAAATATCTTTAAGTGCAAGAATTTCATGACACATGATTCATATCATCCACAACTTCGGGGAAAATTTCACCATTCTCTCAACTCCGAGGGCTCTTGAAGAACTCATCAAAGTTGATCTTGTCAGTACCCAAGAGGACGGAGATATTGTCCTCAAGGCTGGCACCACAAAAAGGGGAAGGGAACCGATGAACCCCCGCCGAAACTATCACACCAAAAAACAAACGATCTGCTTCAAAAAGTGGCGTCAGGGTATTGCCTTCGAAATCCTCTAGACAAACGACATTGCAAATACATGCATCATGTCTGTATTAATATATCTTTCAAAATCTATCTATATATATATACACACTTATTCATGTTATATATGCAAAATGTACAAGGAAATAGCAGCATATGTGGGTATGTCAGAATCAAATCAACATGTCATTCAAAAAACAAGTGGAAGTGTTTCGAGCATTCCGCACACCTCCATTGGAATACCCAGCGCCACTGCTGCACCTGGGGCAAGACACAGCTCCCTCTGTGGAAGTTGTTTTGTTCAGACCCAATGGTTAGTCAAGGATTGGACCAAAGGATGGGATTTTGAAAAACAATGATGGGCGCCAGAGCATTTAAAGTCCCTCTGCACCTTGCAACTCCTCGGCATCGATCACACCGCTATTGTCCTGGTGCGAATTTGCCATCGTGGTGCGAATTTGATAGAAGGTATGTGGCACTCTTCAGTGGAAGTGGATGCTCAGGGGCTAGAGATTTTTGCTTAGATCCAACACACTGGTTGTGGGGGGGGTTCTGGGTCTCATTGGCACCTCATCGATCATATCAAAGGCTCTCTTCATGTCCAGGACCTGCAAGGAGTGATTTGGGCCTAAGAGATAGTGAGACTTGTGAACTAATCTCTATTCAAGTGGACTATGATGGAAAACAAATGGAAACTGGTTCTGCCAGACATGATAGCTCGTTTGAGGAGCATTCCAATAGGTGGAGTGAACGCTCAGCTTACTTCTTAAACACCTGTCCGTTCCACCACCACCTCATGCACGGTGATCTCGCCCGGGATGCAGTAAGGCTGTGGGTCAAAGGTCGAGGATGCCATTGTCACGGACGGATGCCTTGTTTATGGGGATCTCGTCTTCACACTTCGTCGAAGAGACGAGAATTTTTTCGTCTTGAGCACAAAATGTCGGCAATGCTTCGTGGTGGGTTACACCCATGAAATAAACAAAAAAAAACAGCAGCGATGGAAAAAATGCATACGGCAGAATTGCTCATCGCTATATCGGAGTATGATGAAAATACACACAACACGCGACACGCTCTTCAAGATGAGCCCAGTTTTTTGGCAGTTTTATGTGCAAGGGGACTTGCTTGTCCACAACAGAGGATACCAAGAATCGCAACCGGCCAAGAAAATGATAAGAATCATGCCCCTTTCACATATTGTCAAAGATCCTAGTTGAACTTCATCCGCATAAACTCTATGTTACCCAACTCAAATCTCTGCATGTGCCCCAAAAAACAAAAACTCAAGAATTTTACTGGATAGACTTGTGGTGAAGGGGGAAAACTGTGAACATTTGATAATATATTTCCCCCTTCAACACAAATGACCAGAGAGGAGTCAGCATTGCCACCCGCGCCTCCACCGCCACTTCCACCTCGGCCACCACCACGGCCTTCGAGTTCACAACGATTCAATGCTCAATGCCACAATAGCTGGATGATTTGGAACATATCCTGATCATATCCTGATCATACCATTATCCAATCTTGGACATTCATATGTCCCCAATCTTGGAAAAATCTCAAGTCAACAGAAATTTGCAAAGGGACTACCTTTTCGAGTGATGCTATCTGACACAGCTCGACACACTTAATGTATGCTTACGTCACAAAATCGTTCCACATGTGTGATCTTTGGAGCCCTTGTTCAAATCTCTCACAACATGCTGGAACTGGACCTCGTCCTCGTCCCCATCCACCACCATCATCTCCTTTATCTCCTTTTCCTCAGCTTAGCTGAATTCTATAACTTATGAGCTGAAAGGTTTTGGGGAGGCTTCCCTCGAGGCGAAACAGCATCTGGGTCACAGGCCTCCACCCCAACCACCACCTGGAATCAGCACTCCAAATCGCTCCCTTCCAACCATCATCATCTACTATAGCTACTCGAATATCTTCAATAGGATCAAGATAAATATTCCTTCGGTGACAAAAGTTACAGAATCTTTCCAAATGAATCGTATCAAAAAATATGTATACAGGAAGTTAGACAAAGATAAATCACAAACTCTCTGATAGATTCATGTGTCATTCAATGGTGCTTTGTAGGAAATGACTTCCTGCGGCTCAGTGAGTTGCATCTCCCAGCGCGCACCTCCACCACCCCATCCACCACCTGGCAGGATCACAGGCCACATGTGCATAGCATTGCTCGTGGGAAACCCGTGGCATTTTGAGGCAACAATCTGATATGATGGAAAGTCTCTGCATGATACTATTCATTTGCATCGGACCGCATTTTATTGTGTCAATTCACATCTTTAGTGAGAAAAATTGATCTTTAGGCTGGAGAAAGGCTTCACTGGAGTTAGTGAACAATAAAAGCATTCGAGATCTCGGACGCCTCTGGAACCGAGGATCTCCATGATACGCGCTTTGGCTTCTCTGACACTATCCTGAAAAATCAGACACAAATGGTGAGATCTTTGATTACCTGCTGGGTTGATCGGTGGCCATACTCTGAAGATACACTTGAAAGTTCGCAGTATCGTTGTACAATGTTGTACAGCATTGATCATCAATGAACAGTGCTTTGCTGGACAACAGCAAGACCTTCTTTGTCATTGATGATTATGACTTCCAATGATATTTTGAATATTTCGATGTTTATCAAAAATTAGATCCCAAAAACGGTTGCAGAACACGAAAAGAATATGCAGACTAGCCCGACACTGTACTGCAAAATACACAAGAAGAATATAAGAACCAACGCAAGGCCGGCGGAAAATCAACTCATTCTAGGACATCTTGGTGGTTTGTAACGTTGAGATACACTCATTTCGGGACGTGAAACCTTGGAATCTGCCATGAAACCGCTGCCAAACGGTCCTCTTTCCCGGAAATGGTGACACGTTGGTTGTCTGGATCCACATCGATCCGCGCCTGCAAAAAAGTAGTTGTTCATGGGAAAAATTGAGGAACAAAAACAAAAACCGTAAGTATCGTTGGGTAGTAATTATGTTTACAACGCTGTTGGTGGAAGAGATCCTGCAAAAGATCGGAAGGCATATTGACTACGTACCAACTGGTGCTGCCGATTTCTTCCATCAAGAGTATCCTGTATCATTTCACGTTGACCTCTCCATAGAACTTGCAGTCTAGTAGTTTTGGTCAGTTGTGGAGTCATATGCTCTGCTGGACAAAATCGGCACTTTTCTCACCATCGGCTGGACGCTGGGTTTTTGGGAGATCCACTTTGACCAGCTGAAGCACCACGGCCGCGGCCTCGCAAAGATACCTTTGACAGCCCAAAGTGATTGTGATGTCATCAGATATCATCCCCACTACCATTGACTTAAAGTGAACCTGGATCACATGTTAAAGCTGTGAAGGCAACTATGTTCCAAACAACAAACACTGTCAAAATTCATCCAACCAAAAAAGATCAACAAGTTCAACAAGTTCATGAAGCTTAGAAAGCAATGTGCTCCCGAATATCAATCATTAATTTGTCCAAAAAAAAAATGGCTTCTGAAGCAAAGGATTTCCGAACAACTTCTTCAGTCTCGTGCCCAAGTCCACGGCCACGGCCACGACTTCCACGTCCACGACTCGTTGCAAGCAACTTCTGTGGTCTAAAGGGGATGCCTGCTTTTTGGCAGTGCATTTTGGAGGCCTTGTGTTCCTGGCATTTTTGTTGATGCGAAAATGGCAGAGGACAAAATTGAAAAAAAAAAAAAGGGCATTGAAATCACACAACTTTTGGAGGAATTCAAGACTGCGGGGGGGGGGTTCCACTTCCTCCTTACCAATAACTTAGACTGATTTTTGTTGACCTACTTTTTTCCCAAAAAAAAGATCTTGGTGCATCATAGGCTCTGTCATCTGATCCTTGGACGTGAAGGCCTGGAGTTGCACCGAGGTTTGAAGGACGGGGATGATGGGTACATAAACCCCTATTATTGGGTTGATGACCATCCGATACTATATGGAAATAATAGAAGTTTGGAAGCACAAGTGTTGCTTTTAAGCTACCCTCCCATACAGTAGATGCCAAATGCAGTGCATGCATCTAAATGTCATGTTGACTCAACTATACTTGCCCTTCAAGCCCAGCATGCAGGCCTTGCAACAAATGTCACACCAGAAATCGAAACCAGCCTTGGGATGGTTTTAAACAAAAGTGATGTATCCAAAGAAAACTCTTCGCAACATGCCCAAGACAACATTCCCAAGAAATACCGAATAGCTACCAATAAGCTGACCAGTTACCACTCAGTTACCAACGGACATCAACTCTAAGAAAAATCTTGTTCAAACAATATCCAAGCAACCCAACGTGCCACCGTGGCATCAGTGAGATGCCAAAAGTGACACTTACCAACAGGTCGTTTACAGCCACCACGTTGGTGAAAATCTTTGCACCGTGGGATGTTCAGACCTGAAACCAAATCTGGAAGCAACATGAATCTGAAGTATGTACAGTAGATTGTGATAGTATGTTCCGGTTCGGTATAACAACATATATGAGAGTTATACAAGTATTCAAAGAAATACTGGAATATGTCACACACACTCACATTGTCGGAAATCTGACCATTTCTTGCCTGCTATCACATCTGCCAACTTCTTGCTATATTCGCGCTTTGGCAGTTCTCGCAACACTTGAGCTCGTTCATCATGGGTGAGCTTGCTCGGGCTCACGTGCAGAAATTTACAATCCTCAAATTTGCATTTGCCCTCAAAGTAACGGAAGCACACGGCATTCCGGGCAGCCCGGTCCTGAGGGGAAAAAGGTGATGATGCAACACTTAGGGTCATGATCAAAGAATTGCCATGATCAGAAATTGAGGATCCATCAGCTTTCTTTTGATTCATGTTGGCTCCAGCTCAAACTTCTGGCTGTCCCTGCGACCTGTCCTTTCTTTTTTTCTTGGGAACTTCTGCCACTTCCTCTTCAACTGGAATTTTCTCACGGATTCTCTTGGATGTGGAATTGTTCCCAGAAGGCTTGGAAGGTACATCTTCTTCTGAAACTGGGTCCTCCTGGCTGGGTCAAGTCTTAGCATGTTTGATTTACATAGGTCTATACGGAACATGGATTTCTGTACTTCCTGAAGTTTTGCTGCAGAATTCACCCTGTCCTCAAGTTCCTCTTCTTCATCTTCCTCCAAAGCGCCAATCTGGTCATCCAGGTTGTTCAGGGAGACCATGGCCAGCCGCCAGTCTACATGGTCTGGATTTTTGGCGGAATCTTTCAGTGGATAGAACGATGTTCCTGCGGATTCCTGCGTATGCAATTTCCCATTTGTAGAAGATAGCCATGATGCACATTGTTTCCCTAGAATCTTCACCATCATGGCTCCATCATTTCGAGCAACTCTGAAGGCTTCTTAACAGAATAGTTCTCATTTGCGTCAATTGATTAATCTGCACGGCCTTGGAACTATGACTTCATGGCCATTGGAGTCCTAAATTTTGAACAAAGAGCTGTTCGAAATGCCCTCATGTCAGGATGGTTGGCGCTTGTATGTCATGTTTCAATCACATTAAACTACGAAATATCTGAATCTCAATCAATATCCCTCACCCAAAAATCGAGGGTTGCATCTTTCAAACAACCACAGACTCATCAGGACTGGGTGTTCTTTCAAGGTCCTTACGTTTGTCTCACCTACCTCGCAAAGAGAAATGAGTTGTCGAGTTGTAATGAAATAATCACCAATGTTGAAGGTTTTTATCTTGTTGCCAATCACATCTTAAGAAACAACTTAGTATCACAAAGGTCAATATTGTTCATCATAAAATCCTCTGGATCCCCATCATGACAACTTCACATCTTCATCATCCCTGCCTGGGTGGAAGCTTGAAGTTCTCGAATCGTTGAACCACCTGGTTCACGTGAGGTGGTAGTCATGTCCCATTCTCTGCGTGGAGTTGTATAGATTTCTGTGCTCAAATCTAAAATCGCTGATGCATAATCTTGCACTTCGCAGTGAAGTAGTTGCTATGGTGAAGCAAATTCCCTGGAAAATTCGTGGAAAACTAACAAGAACTGGAGAGTCAGGCAAGCTTCAAGCATGGCGATTGTACCTTTACCAATGATGGCCCACCCAGATTCTCGTGAATGTAGCTTGATCACCGCATGCTCGCGGTCCTCAGAAAGCTTCTTGGCAGATCGACCCAAAAGCATCAAAAAAAGGGAATTCCCATAACGTACGGGATATTTTGAAAATCCTCGTTGGGGAGATTTCGATCCACGTGCCGGTACGATCTGTACCTATCGATCGTATTACAGAAACATTGTCTCACCATTTGTCCGGCATGCAAAGAACCAAAACGGTGCCTTCTTCGATTCGAACATTTAAATCAGGTATCGGTATGAGGAAGACATGAAAAGAACTTCCACGCACCTCTATAAAATTGTACACATACCGTATGTAACCAGACCAGTCCGTCATTGACCAAATTGTCGTAGGGATATTTCAACTTCCGCTCCGGATCTCATCCTCTTGAATAACTGTTTGATGGCTCAAGTGCTTCATTCAGAATAGTCATAACAATAGAAATCATCAAAAATCAACATCTCGAACCCAATGGACCAACCAACCCTTGGTCCAGCCGGGAGCCCCCACCCAACGCTGCAAGGAATTTCGGATGCGATTTCGCACCTGTTCCACAGACCTGCCGGTGTTTCAGTATTCAAACCTTGCGGCAGAAAATTCCTTCGTCCCTTTCCATTCGACGATCCAAACCAAACATTCCCCTTCAATGAACACAACAAGCCGTTCGCTAGGGATATGAACGAACCTATGCTTCACAATGCACCAAGCGTGAGGTGATAGTATGTGATAGTCTTATCCATTCTTTGCGGCAAGTTGAGATCTGATTTCCTACCGTAGCTTCCAGTCTTGGCAAGCCTAGGGTTGCCACACATCCACATCGTAGCGGCTCCTCGATCCTCAGAGTCTATGGCACCTTCTGTGGGAGAGTCCAAAGGGTGAATTTGTCCTGAAACTATTCGTGTTCGCACGAGGCCAGTATATCCATGTATACGAATACATCAGAAATAATAGATGTATATACATACTGTACTGTACATTTATCTGTCAGAATGTTTCCGAGAAGGAATGGAACAATGAGCCAAAAGATAAATCAAGTGCATTCGCCCATCAGCAGCGTTTGGATGGATACAAGGCATCATTCCCTCATCCACCAAGAGCCCAGACCAACGCGATAACGGCGCCCGCGTTTTGCAGTCGCATCAGCTCGCGATCATCATCACCCGCCACCCAATCCACCTAAGCCGCACTCAGAGTCATCGAATTGCAAAAGGCGATGAACATATGGCCTGCCGGCCTGCTACACTCTACTTCTCTGGGAGGCAGCGTCATCTACTGCAAGGCGACTTGAAACAGTTTAGAAATCGAGAGATATACCAGACCTACTTGTGACTCGATGATTTTTGAGTCCATGCATCCGTTCTTTCAAGCAATATCCAGCAAGACCCGTCAACCCAGGGAAATTTTTGAGCATCTTGGCAGACTCTGGAGGCAGCTCAATAGTGTCACATTCCTCGCAGTCAGGGCAGTGAGTCAGGAGGGTGACTGCAAATTACTGGTGCCCCGGGAAAAAAAAAGGGAAAACTATTCTACAGTCCCAACAAAAATGGAAATTCAAATATCAGAGTGCATTTTTAAATGGATCTCGAAAACCTAAGTCATTTATTTTGGAGTGAAAGAAACGAAAGAAACACCTCCAGTCTTCTCCGCTCCTGTGGAAAGTAGAAATGCAAGATCTTCTGAAGCTCCGCCTTGGCATGTCGTACCTTCCGTTAACGCTTGTCATGGAGGATTTGCCGTCTTGGCTCCAGGCAATAACAGGGTAGCTAAGTATAGCTTCCAGAATGGTCTCATCAGTTGACAGGGTATCTTGATGATGACTATTATCCCCTCAAAGTGATACCTGGAACTCAAGCTTGGTGCTGTTGAAAAGGAATTTCTATCTTTTTTTGAGGAATCATGCTCACTGGAGGGAATGACCTTTGAGAGAAAGTATATATAATATATATGATAAGCATGTGATCTTAGCATCAACCACATTCACAGAAGGTACGCTTTTTCGTCCCATCTCGCTCAAAATCCCTGCATCTTCCCACCTCATCTGGGCCACCGCGGAAGTCTGCTCGGTTAGACCCTTCTGCAATGGTCACCTGCTTCGAAAAATGGCATCAACAAAAACTGAGCGAAAACTGCTTCAAGCGATGTTGACCTAGCTTCAAATGGTTGAAATCCAATTTCTTTTGATAGGGGTTGCAGCCTCTCAGGTGGAGGCTTTCGACCATCAGTAGGATGTTTCTATTGTTAAGTTGGTTCATAGATGCCTGCAGAATTCAAGCATCGGATCAGGAAAAAGAAAAAAAAATGTCATGGCACATGGTGTTCAATAATCCAAGATACTTCATACTTCTCATCTCCATCCCAGCATTTCTATTCGAGTCGGCAAAGAAAAGACTGACATGGAGATCACCAAACGATCCAAAACTGAAGGTCTAGCAGCAAGGAGCTTTAACGCTCTCAATGTTCTTTTAGGTTTGTTTTCTGAAAGCACTCGGGTCTTAGGAACAGCCTTACTTCACAAAGTCAATGCATGACATCAAGAATTCAAGTAGAAACAAGTACAGTCAGATCACCAATTTGTGACATAAAAAATACTGAAATCACCAAAAGTTTGCACAACATGGTGACCAACAAACAATTAAACCCGGATGAGCCTGAGCTCCAGTGTTCTGCATTAAAAAGCTCAGGTCTCGCTGAAAGTCGGAATAAGCCTTCGGTATTTCCAGGCTTAGGAAGCTGCCCCAGGGGGGTTTGGTAAGGATCGCACACTTCCAGTAAAAAGTCAACAGTCTTGGGGTCTAGGGTAAAAGCTAAATCAAGCATGTGGGAAATCCTGTATCTTCACCATGGCTGGATCTGGTTTGCGTAGTTTTACTTGCTGGTACCTGTCCAAGCAAACAGAAAGTCTGATCTAGGCCTAAGTTGACTCAAAGATATATCGATAAATGTACAGTCTACATATTGGAGGACTAGGAGGATCATGCAAATTGTAGAGTTTTTTCGGAGACTATCTGGTGATCCAACTTTTTCAACCATCCTAACCTTTCGCCTATAACTGTTTCGCATGGGGAAAAGGTGGGTAGAGTCATATATATATATGTGTATATATATATAATCGGTATTAATTGGTGGATAGTTACATTACAAATGATTCATCAATTCAAACCTTAACTCTCAGATGTCCCTCGCACCTTAGGTGGCATCTTGGCAAACATGCCTCAGTGAGACATCAAACATCTCTCCATCAAGACACGACACGCTCAGTTTAAAAATGACCTGCACTCATTACCTTCTGAATGGTGACAAATGATAGTCCAACCTGCTATACACATGAGTCTTTTATTTGGCCAACATCCTGACAGAGAACTTGGAGTTACAGCATACTTCAAAGAAATTACTGAATTATATATAACATTCCAAATGATGTGACGTGCGTTGTTTCGATATTCTTTGTTGGAGGATCAAATCCACCATTTAAACAACTTAGATGTCAAAAAAAAAAGCGCAGAATCTGACCCCACCTGGCATCAAGGCCAAAAACTCTGCTCCCTCTCCAGTGCTTCGGCGCTCAATGAGGGCTTTCGCCTAGTTCCCAAAGACAGCATCTAAAAATACATAGAGGAATGGAAACATATCAAACCTGCAAGATGTCCAAACTACAAATCAAGAACCTGACTTTAGTCAGACGTTCCCCTGAACTTTTGAACTCTCAACTTCTCAACAAAAAGCAAAAGAAGGCAAACCAATCGAAATTCATGTACGAAATTCTGAAACAACATCTACCCAAATAACACCCAAAAAAAACTAATGTATATATATATATATATGAGGTTTCAAATTTAGGGATTTCTTCGTTTTTTAAACAAGGGATTTCTTTTCGTTTCGTCATCCAGTCATCCCCGCCTCTTGAATGGCGCCAGAAAGCCCTGTGAGTCGGATACCAGTGCCCTGGTCGTTCTTGCAAACCTGCACTTTTCAAAAGGCAAATAGATGATTCGGTGGTGGAAGTTTTGGAAAAACCCATAGAATTCTTATGGATGGGATTTTTAGATATGATATGTATATATAATACAGCAACACATTGGAAGATGCAGTCTTTTGCAGTTTCCCAGCATTTCAATCCGGTAGGCTTAAAGCTCAGTTATCTACAGGTCTTCCATTGCAATGCCCAGCAGTTGTCTGAGTGTTGTCAGCAATACCCTATCTTCTTCAACAAGCCACTAGACCGAACCAAGCCACGTTGGCCGTAAGACCAGTTTGATCTTGCAATTGTCTCAGCGCGCTGTCATTGATGACTTGATTCCTTGGCAAGTGCGCAGGTCAGATTGTGAGCCAAGCCTTCAGCCATGTTTCTTCTTCCTACTTGAAGACTACGAATTCATCATCATCTTCCATGTCTTCAAAGCTACTTCTTAGTGAGGATCCTTGGATCCTTGACCACCTGTCAAATTTCCATTCAGGTGTCATATCATGAACCTGGATTCTATGAAATGCCACAGCCAGCTTTTTTCGAGGTACACAATGTTGGCAGGCACACTCACTGTGAGTGTATCCACAGTAGTGATATCTTCCATCCTCAGGATCGCAAACGGTGGTGCATCCAGCATCGCCCATACGTTCAAGGATCTTCAAACTCTTCCACCACATGACTTCAAAGCTCTGTGTGTGTATATATATATATATACATACATATATACGTGCGGCAGCTCATGGCTTCCTTTTGATTTTTGTGATATTTCGTTGAGTAGCTCTTCCTCAATCTTCTCCTTTGCATCAAGCGCCTCGTGAAAGAGTGGCCGCCGCCAGAGTGGATTTCAAAAGCATGATCACTTGGTGCCACTTATTTAAAACAAACTGAAAATTGAAATATTCAAAATGCGAATCAAAAAATGGGCACTAAGACTTCCCATGTGTTTGTCCTGCTGAAATCTCATATTTCATCAAGCCCTTGGTCCTTGTCATGACTGTTGTCTTTACTCCAGATCCGCGCTGAGCGAGCATCCAACCTCGTTGCGGACCCACGAGCATCCACGATGACATGGTTTCAGATTTCGGATTCAATGATTGCCCACGGTTTCATATGCCAGTGAAAATCGAAGGTGAAGTTTGGAATCATCCAAGCCTAAAAGATGTGATACTCCCAATAGTTCCTGTTACTGGGTGAAGGAGCATCCAATTGCGAAAGGAAACAAAAGGTTCCATCTCCCGTTTCCATCTCGAGGGGCTCAATCCGGACGTTCATGTCCTGCTCAATCCGCGCTTTGATTTTGGCCAAGTGCCCCATGGACATCGGCTCAATATTCCTGAGTAGGATTGTCAAAGTCAGTACTGCCGTACTATTGCATAAAATCACTTCGTCAGCTTTGCAGTTTATGCTCCACAATATGTGTTCTGGCAGTTCCGAGCTTATAGGCAGCAAAAACTCATGTCCCAGGGTGCCCTGTAAGACGTATATACCTTCACTCACTGATCAGCTCAGGATCTTGATGAGCACCGCTCCATCCAACTGTGCCAGCACATCCTAGCGAGTTACCAAAAGGTTGGGTAACTTTGGATTTTGTATCTTGGGTCACAAAGCTGAAGTACCACGCCTTGGGTTCCTCACCCATCAGGACACCATTGATGGCCTCCTTACACCTGAAAAGAAAAATCTGGAGAAACGAAAACAAAATTTGCTCCAAAACAACAGCATTCTCTCTTGGTATGCCTTAGTGGAACAACATTCTCCCACTTTCATCCAATTTGGCTTTTCAAAGCTGAACTTGTCGCACCTGGCGATCTGTTCCTTCGTCCCTTGGATGACCACTTTCCGCAGGCTTGGGTCATCATTGTCACCTGCTCGTTGCGGCCCGGCACACCCACAGCTTGAACCTGTTGAAACACCTTCAAGCTGCCTAGGGATACTAAGTGCACAAAGCAAGCTTCCGTTGGATAGTCCCAAATGGTTTCATACTTGCATATGTAGGATGGCTGCATGAGCATTCATACGAGCTTGATTGTGACAGGTGATCCAACACACATTCCAATCGGACCTCGCTTGTTAGGCGTTATGATCTTGCATTTGGTGCCTTCCTGCAGTGCTACAAGTTGCCACCAATGCTGCAGAAAAGCAAATTTCTTCCATAGCGAGAAGCAGACTTCCACAGTCTATTGTGACAACAACAAGAAGAAAAAATATGAACAATAAGTTTCCACCCATTTGTTGTATTATCATATCCAACCTGGTATCGCAAATTGCCAGCAATCCTCAAGATCTCCTGCAAATCTCGGATGTTGCAACCTCCCCGGCCCACGATTCGACCAATGTCTCGGTCATCCACATCCATCTCCTCCGTTTCACCGCCCAAGCCTGAAGCACAAGCAAACTGAGTCCCACCAGAAAACAAATGAGGATATTAGTTGTTATGATGTTGCCAAATAAAAATAGAGTTCAGGAACTTCAGGGACTTGAAATGTCAAAAACCAAAGTCGCAATGCAAATCCAAAATTCGGTTGCAGACAAGAAACCGTATGTAGCACCTCCACCTCCACCATAACCTCCACCTCCACCGCCTCCTCCACCATAACCTCCACCTTTGCCACCATACTTGCCACCCATAGCAGCAGCTGGAAGAATTCTCAAAAATCCAGATGTGTTTGTGGGTTACATTGGCTGACATAGGTAAGCATAGGCCTTCGGGTCAATCTCAAAGACTCTATTGGCTTGAAGCATTGCGTTATGTTATGATACTTTCAAACCACGTAGATAGATAGTAGTAATAGGCAATAGGATGCAATAGGTATTACTTTGCTGCAACGCTATTTTTACTTGGCTGAAAACAGCCGAATGCAGAAGTTCTTTCTTTAAATTCGTTGCTCATCAGCATGCTGGAGAATCCACGGCTGCAAAGTCAGCAAAGACTTCAGCCAAATGTCACATTGCAAGTGGATCTATCCGATTTCACCTAACATCCATCCCACTCCAACATCTCATCTGGACCAAACCCACCCAATTCACTCTTTTCACTGCCACATGATAGCGCACAAGCACACAGCGTCTGCGTAGCTGATTCTGGCAGCTTTCGAACCTACACGGCTGGACAACCATGAGATTTCGAACACTGGATCTGATATCACTGACACAGTCAGAAATTCCTTTGATCAATCTCCCAAACATCCATCTTGGTGACACCATGCCTTGGCACACAGCCATCAAAGAGATCTCATCTTTTCCTTAAAGATCTTCCGGTAGGCCATACGTGCCTTGCAATCATTGGATCTACAAAAGTGCAATCAATCCAAGCTTCTGTCCTCAAAACAGAAAATTTTGAATCTGAGCAATTTAAGACCATTCCGGAAGGCAACAACTTCAATCGATTTTATATTTCAAAGCGGAAACAACCACCTCTTCGTGACAGCGCGAATGTCCCAAAGCTTCCACCAATGCTACGGAGTTCAACTGGTCCAAGGGATACCTTGAGCGGATGCCGCCTTGAGAAACTGAGGCTACAAATATAGAAACGAAAATAATTATTAAATCTCTTGGAGAACATCAGAAGCTTACAAATTCGAAGTAGCACTACTGATTCTTTAGATGTAGAGGCATGAATCTTGTGCGCTCCATAAGATCAAAGCCAAATGCAAAAAGAAACACCGCTTTTTGTTCCTTAGTGCTTGACTAGCGATCTGCATACCTATGGTACAAAGCTTGTTTCCATTTGTTGTTTTTGTTGTGCTGTGCTGAGATCAAAGCGGTGGAGATCTCAGAATCCTACGCTTCTTGAGTTTCTGCCACTTTCCGGATGCCACTCATCTATACCCAAAGATTCACCACAAAAGCCATGACTAATGCAAGCAGCAGACTCCATTTCCCTCAAGTACTTCAGTAGCCAAGTCGTCTGTTCCCATGCCCCGCCTCAGTCTGAGAGTCACCCAACTCTTGGCAACGTGAGAAAAATATGTGTATAAGGCTTTTCCTTGAACTTTTGACTTCCCTGCCCAGACACTTTTGAAACAGGCACTGATGGCAACATTGTAGCAAGCCATATTGGGTTCCTCCCAGGCAACGAGTTCAAAAAGTGAAGATGGATCCCCATCAGATTCTTCACCACCAGCCTTTTTGAGAGAACCTCTTGAAAGAACACAAGCTAAGGAAGTTGCAGAAAAGGTGCAGGTTTACCAAAATCTAGTGTCAAATGGAACCCTTGTGGCCAGAACAACGACCTGCCTGACTCCTTTGGAGGAGTGAAGCTAGTAAAGCCAGGGCCTTTCAGATTTGGGAAAAGGGCTTGGGATTCCAAGCGTCCGGTATGATTGAATGTAAAAAGGGACGAAGTCTGGGATGATCAGTGTTCGAGAGTTCATAGATTAATAATATAGATGTTTGCTGCTTGCTGGTATTATTTTTGCAAAAAAAAGCGAGCAACTTGCATCCTGCACATGGCGCACCTGCTGCCACTGCATGGACTGCTCACAAGCTCCAATTGCTGCAGCATGCGCTGGGACATCTGCTGAAGCACCTTGGTGGATATTTTTCTGTTCAGACATGTATATGGAATATGTAAGCGGAACATCTAAAATCAGATACATATACAGTATGTGTGTCGTATAATTGTATGTGTATATATTTATATATTTCGAATAGCGTCATATTCCCCCAATCTACAAATCAAAGACATTCATCTGCTAGCAAGTTCAATCTGTGCATGAAGGTAGTGCTTGTCTGGAAACTAACGTCACTGGACAGCAACACGTTTTTTTAGGACCATGCACTTCTGCACTTCTTTCGCTGAGGTCCGCTGAATGACTACACTCAAATCACTACTGTGGTTTCGCAGACATGAGAACACCAGGTGTGTTCTACGGGTTTTTTGCGTCCACGCGAGGACGGCGACCTTCGCAACAAAACCCCTTGTGACAGCTAAGGCTGGACGACTTTGGCAACAAGAAATC
The DNA here is from genome assembly GCA_000507305.1 of Breviolum minutum Mf 1.05b.01. Lineage (NCBI taxonomy): Eukaryota > Dinophyceae > Suessiales > Symbiodiniaceae > Breviolum > Breviolum minutum. The sequence continues at coordinate 17,056 of DF239711.1, read as the reverse complement.
CACATCTTGACACTGTCACCACTCTCGTAGAGGCTGCCAAAAATCAAGGGGGAAGTGAGCCAAGGCTGCCGACCACAGCAACCCCCTCGACCAACCCCTATTTCAACCAGTAAGTGCTCCAGCCGACGGCTTGGAACTTCCCCATATCCTGGGATCCAAGGCACCGCTACGGCTGGTGCCGGCTTCGCAGGTCCCGCAACTTCCTACCGGCCTCCATCGAATATCACAGCACTGCGTCTCACGTCGTCCTTTGCTGCCTCTTCAGCTGATGATCACTTCAGGCACTCGCTTCAGATTCGGCCTGAAGGCACCTGACCAGTTCTGGTTCAGCAGACTCTTCTTGTCCTAACCACCTGCGCCTCAGAACTCGAGGCTCACAGTATTGGTGACAATCCTCTGGACGCATCGTCACACCCATGGGACCACAGTCACATGGAACGCATTGGGTCAATCCTCTTTTCTCCTGTCAGGACAATGAGGCTGCCTCAAATGACATGACATGACTTTTTGACTTCCAATGAACATGACAAGAGAAAAATCACAAGTTTTTTTTCAGCAACTAAAGGTGGAGGCAATGACCAGAATTCCTTTCATTTCCCCCCCCCCGTCATATTCCCATCTGCTTGCCTCTGAACTGGGTGACCGGGTGCTTATCTCCGGCGTGGCAGTCTGGGTTGCATCTCCAGGCACCAGAAGGCCGGCAGAAGAACCCTCCACGAAGATGATCCTGGAAGTCATCATCATCATCATCATCATCATCATCATCATCATCATCATCATCATCATCATCATCATCATCATCATCATCATCATCATCGACTGTC
>DF239711.1:0-13938 GCA_000507305.1 Breviolum minutum Mf 1.05b.01 | reverse complement strand
TACATCTACTATCTACATCATCTACATCATCATCATCATCATCATCATCATCATCATCATCATCATCATCATCATCATCATCATCATCATCATCATCACCATCATCATCATCATCATCATCATCGTCATCGTCATTGTCATCATCATCATCGTCAAATCAACATAAACGTTGCAAGCTGTGTGATGAAAAATCAGTACCTCCACAGCAGAGACGGCTTGTGGAAAAGGATGGCCAGTCTTGACCGGCTTCGGACGATCCGCTTCGTGGGATGACATGCATTAGACTTGATGGGCTGGGGAACTTGCAGGAGTCGCCGAGTCATCCAAGCGTTGGTATGATGCAGGTTGGCCAGTGTGGCTCAAGTACCCTGCCAAGTTCTTGAACATAAAAAGGACCAAACCATCCTTCCGCAAGAAACATGCCACTGGGCACGGGACGCGTTCTTAAGTTCTTAAGTTCTTGCCTTCTCATATCTATTTCTAGAGGTGATGCCGACAGACTCCTGCTGCTAGTGCCCTCGATTCGCCCAGGTCGCGTTCAATTGACGTGGATTTGGATGCAAAGTCAATGCGACTGATGCTACCACGAAAAGTGATATAAGCTATCCTATTGCAGCCTTAAATAAGTGCGTCTCCTGCCTTTGAACTTCCAACTTCATCTTTACTACATTCAGAAAAACTGCAGCTCCAACAACCAAACTGTTTATCAATCGCATCCAGCTCTGCAGCTGATGGCAACCATTCTACCATCGGTTACATCACCTGCTTTAAGCACCCGCATACATCATCTTTTTCGCCTGGCTAAGCCGCTGACGTCGTCGTTGACGTCTGTGGAGTCGTTGTATCAATACAAATGATGAAAGCGTTTCGGATTTCTTGGCCAACCACCATCTAAACAGTGACTAAAACTTCTTTTCCATATAATACAACACCATGATCTCGGATGTTTTTTACACTCTATTCAATTCCTATCTGAGTGATTCCCAATGGTGTGTTCCTGTTGTCCTGCCTTCTGTCGGCGCTTCTTTTCAGTGCGATCGCATAAGTGGCAGAACGCACATAAGGCCCCGTTCTTACCTCTGAAAGCAAACTTTGGGCAACAAAGAAACAGAAGAGGAATGGGACAGCTGGCAGCCAGAACCAACAACATTGCTGGTCTGAAAATATCCTATCTTTTGGGGGCGGCATCCAACAAGTCTTTGGACAGCAAAGCGAACGCTAAAGAGTCATTGACAGGAATTGCCATCATAGGTTGGAAAATGCACAGACAAACTAAACTGATAACGCACTTAGTTTCCATGAAAAATAACAAGACGTTGGACTTTCCAAAGCTGGCATTTACTCCACGCCCGCCATAGCATTTGCACAGGAAGCCATAGAACAAAAAACCAAGACCTAACAACAGAACTTCATTGATTTTCTAAGTTCAAATCGACAAAAACTGTGCAACCACAAAAATTCCACCATGTTTTTTCCACCAAAACTTGGTGTTTTTGCGAGTCACAGCCTTTGGCATACATGAAGGCACAAGGCTTGCACTCCCCTGCGCCATGCCCACGCGAACCGANGATCATATATATATATTATTATATATCTATATATAATAATTCTATAAAACAAAACTACATAACTCTCGTTTTGGTTTCAAAGAATAGAAAACCCAACAGAAAAAAAAACGAAAACAATGAAAAGAAAAAAGTACACCTTTGAATGTGACACATGAAAATTCGCCTGAGGCCAATCCACAGGCGACTCCCAAACCTGGCCATTGGGGATCCAGGGGATTTCATTCCAACAGGCCACGGGACCCCGAGATTTAACGGCTGGAGCCTTAAGAAAAAAATGGCTCCTTGGAAAAAGAGAAACATCCACAAACCCATCATTTTTTGAGGTTCCCCATCTTAGTTTTTGGGGGTGTAGTATCATCTGCGTGCCCTACATTTTATCAACCAAGCAGTACTTTTTGTTGGGTGGCTCAAGTGACGATTCCTACAAACCACTAAGCAGGTTGGTGTGTAGAAAACCTTCAGCATCCCACATCCTTCATCCTTCCAGTTTAGGAAAGTCTGATAATCTGTCACCAACAAAAATGATCTATCAGATTGGAAGGCCTGTCGCGAAGTCTCGAAGATTCCAACTTGTTCTGGAGTGCCTGGTAAATGGTGTTTACACCCGCCCTCCGTGCAAGCAAAGTCTGAAGCAGTCGTGTCCAAAATGGCCAAAACATGAAGATGTCCAGGATTTTCTCTTTTCAGCTACACATCACATGAGAAGGCCCATGTCATCCTGAAAATACACTTGTGTCTGAACAGAAGTCATGGCTCTCAAGACAGTCACCATGCCTGGCATGGTTGGAAAAAGGGAGTCCTGCAGGTCTCTTTGTGTTCCTTCATTTCTCTGCATTAAAAACCATGATCTTCTTGGATATCTCATTGAGAGAAGAGGTTTGGACACCCCATGTACACGCCCACCAAACGAAAAAAGTACTGTACCGGTATCAATACCAAAATGACAAACTGTGCAGGCGCACAAACCCTTGTCCTCCAAGCAAATGACCATTTTGGAACTTGAGGAGGCTGATTGCGAGTCTTCATCCTGAAAGTCAATGATAAATCGGCTCTTTGATCTAAGTGCCCACCAGAAATATGTCATTATGAACCACTGGGACAAATGGCAGGCTTGCAGGAAATCACTTCCCCCCAGCCTGCCAGAGTTCGCGGAATTTTCCCACTTGTCGTGCGGGGCAGCTGACCATGGCAGGCCCCTGGGTGAGGCACTCAGAGGTGAAAAGCTGATCCGGAGGCGGTTTTGCCGAGGTTCCGGCCAATTGTCCAGGGCTGGTGACATGAATAAAGGTATTGCGCACCTGTTGTATTGAATGGCTGAGCTTGGGATGAAACTGGGGAAAATACTCAGGTTACAAAGGGTTACCCCTTCACCTTCTACATTTCAAATGCCGCTTTCATGTCAAAACTTCATATCTTGAAGCGATGTTTGGGGATCTTTCACATTCATCCCTTGGCAAACTCGTGAACTTCTTGTCTTTCACTATCTGCCAAAACATGAAGCATTGACCGCCTTTGACAATAGAAACCTGCAACCTTTCCAAAAAAAGACTAATCGGTCGCACATCCTAACTTTTTTCGGACCAGAGTTTTCAACTGGGCTCAAAAAAATATAACAGTTCTCAAAAAGCTAGGGAGTATCGGCCTGAACGGCTTCTGGCGGGTAGGAGGTCAGGTCCTTAGGTGGATTCAAAAAAATCAATCCCACGCAAATCCAAGGGTGGCGTGGGAAACCTGTCATTTCACCATTTTCAGGTTTATTCGGTCTGCTCCAATACAGGAACCAAGCAGTACCAAGTAGAAACATACATGTAACTTGCTAGGAATGTCGAGCAAAGTATACTGAATACTATGTGAAATTACGATCAATTTGGGATGACCTAACTTTCAAAGAAATGCCCTCTGACACCAAGAGACTTCGGTGCCAGGAATGCTGATTTCCATGTTCTTCAATCTGCAAGCACCGCTGTAATGATGATCATGCAGGATCTGCTGTTAGTTTGAACATGAACCGTTTGCAAAATCTTAAGGCACTACTACAGGGCGAGTTTCAAACATATGAAAGTACATGTGCATATATGTATATATATATATACACATGTGTGTGTATATTAATATTAATATGATTATGTTGTGCTATTGGTAGTAATTAGTACTGGTATCCTGCCATGGGCTACTAGTTGAGTCTTTTCTTCCTGGTAACAGATTACAAATATTGGGTATATAAATTGCAAGCCAAGATTGCAACAAAAAATGGACATCAAAGACATCAGACATCTAGCAATCGGAACAAAACCCATTGTGGGTCACCCAGTTGAAGTTGCGGGACCCCGATGGCCTGTAGCTATGGTTGCTCTGGTCTGACATGTCCATAGATAACTCCTGTGGCCATTTTTATGTTCATTTCAGTTTTCTGAGTTTCTTGTTGCCTCAAAATCAACACCTTTATCTTTTCGCATCCGGCTCCTTCTCCGGCCACCGGCCAAAATTCAGGGCCTCACCTGCAGTAGCGACTCCCAAAACAACCGCTGCGAGCCATGCCACCATGCAAAACGAAAACAAAAAAAGAAGGACGGACATCGGCCAAGGTCCTCCCAAAAGAAACATCATAATCTGATGAATTTATGAATTTGATCATTTGATATCAAATTCCTCTTCATTCTAAGGTCACAAAAATCCTTCATCTGGTCAGAATTGCTTGACACCCGGTGAAGGTCCGCCTGCCAGTTCCATTGTTCGCCCCAAAAAACTCGTGTCAGCTCAGCTCGTTTCAGGCAACAACGGCTGCAGTAAAGCCGTCCACATGCAAGTGGCATTTGCATCCTTGATGGTCAAAATATCCGACTATTTCTGCGCAGGGAATGACTAAATCAATTTAAACACTCTCTCTTTGATAGGATATTGACTAGATCAAGTGGTGTAGGATGTTGTTAACCATCAGCAGCAGCAACACCAGGTATATAATTATGTTAGAAACAGAATCGACCATCTGTAAACAAATAGGGATTCTTCATTTCAGGTCCATGACAAGCAGTGATTTTTCCCAAACCTCCAAGCCAACCTGCAGAAAGGCCGAAGAGCTGGATCTCCAATTCCTCCAGATTTGCAAGAATCTAAGAATGGTAAAAGACTGGAAACCTGTCCCATAACATCTTTTAGAGTAAAACATCAAAACATCCAGCATGGTCGTCCACATAAATTTGCAGAATCTTCTGATCTTCATTCCCAGGTGAAGACCTTATTCTGCAGACGGCAGACTGATGGGTTTTAGGGCCACCACCCAAGAGTCTCAAGAAAGTCATACACCAACCTCCCTTCCCATGATTTCAATCAGAAACCGTTCTCAGAAACCCAAGTACCAAATGTAAATCAATATCAACTATTGTTCATCATCATTACATTGCAAAATATCAATGGCGAAACATCAATTGCAACACAAAAATGACGTCAGAAGAATCCCAAAATTTCAGGACTCCCGGACTCCCGGACTCCAGCACGGGCTTGCCTTGAGCTACCTGGACCTTCATTTCAAGGCACCCAATTGACTCCTAAGGAATGAAGAAAGATTTCGAAAATTAAAAACTGGCAAAGTACCATGCCATTTCAACTCTTCATGTGGTCTGAAGGTCGATTTCTGTACTGAAAAAATCACAGGACTTGAAGGATCCGCCAAATATGGGGATGCGGGTACCACAAATATATGGATGCTACTTGTACCATCTGATATGTGCATTTTATGCTTCTTTCGAATTGGGGTTAATGAGATAAATGATCTTAAATGCTAAGAACTTTCCGTCTCTTTTCCATTTCTTAATCACAACCGCAGAGGTTGAGTGCTATCAAAAGTCGGGCCTTTGGAGGTCTAGGTGGTGTGATGTCATCAAAGCCAATCAAAACTGCGGCCAAAGTCACTTGCCATTTACCACGAGCCGCACTGCCGCAATTGGGCCGCAGCCCTCAAAGCGTGCCCTGGGTCGTCGATGCACCTGTGGGTCTAATCGTTTGTCAGTTCACAGACACTATGAGTTGGGGGCACAAAAGAGATCATCTTCTAATCTTCTCTCACGTGTCATCTGCTCAGATCCTGTACGAGGATAAGAGCAAAAAGGACGGTAAGGTCCAGCATCTCAACAAAAACAAGCAAGGTTTACAAGCTAGGCAGGAAGGACCACTGACTGACAAGAAGGCTATATACACAAACCCAAAGCTCGCGAATGTGCCTAAAGTCCTCTTCCCCAGCATCTCGCCCGGCACCTTGGAACACAGATCCGCAAGAATTTATCAACTTCACATAGTGAAGCAGATCTTCCGGTGATCTTCCTTCATTTTTAGCTCCGCAGGTGCCACCCATCAAAGGCATCTCTGATCTTCCCACCGCTGCAACAACCATCCCTGGCATCTTCTGAGGAGACCCACCTTTCCCACAAAGACATTATGCACACAGCTGGCCATGCATGTGGCGCAAGAGCCCTCGAGTTTTGCGCCTATTCCAAACCAAAAACGGAGATGATCGATTCTCAAGTTGTACCTGTTAGTCCATCATGTTCTGCTGACAAGTCTTCTACGTGTCAAAGCTTGTGTCACAATGCAAATGATGCTTTGAACTTTGTAAGATTGTAACGAATAACATCCATGTATGCATGAGCACCGTCGCATCACAAGTTGACAATGAGAAAGGCATCTTGATTTGAGTAGGTGCTCTTTGTGCTGTTTGTCGTTGCTGCTTCGAAGTATCGCTCACTTTTCTCCGTTTGATATCAGTAAAGAGCAGACATGCATAGCATCATAAGGTCGTTATTGCAAAAATGACTGCCTACAATGTTACAAAAACAGAGAAAAAAACAAGCAATAAATCAAACCGCCAATGCTCCTTGGTTTCACCCTGGGTGCTCGCACAATGGTCAACAAAGCTTGTCAACCAGCAAACTTCAGAGGCCCTTTGTACCAAAAGCCACTGGTGTGTTTCCACCGGTGGGTCGAGCCCGTGAAACAGCAAATTCTCCAGAGACACAAACAGTTGTGTTTTTCTTCATTGGGGTATACAATCCTTTCAACAACAATGAATCAAAACATATCAAAACAGCAAGGATCGAATCCAGCTGGAGAAGATTATTTTTTTTCGCAGAGTCTCTGCCAGAAAAAAATTCATCTGTGGGCTTGTTGATTACCTCCAACTCTGGATTGAGGAGACATTGCATCCGCCTGAAGATGACGTTCTGCTTCTTGCAAAATATGCTTGGTGTTCTCCTCCTTCGGATCGGGTCGGAAAAAAACCGTTCGGAAGAGAACCTTGGTTTTCAAATGGCAAAAAAGACATTGAAATACTGGGTTGCCACAGAAATCGTAGCAAGGACGAAGTGTGTTTTTGGGGTATGTGCCATGTTTTTTTAATCGATATTATCAGTATCAGTATCCAAAAGCAAAAACTAAAAAACCACAGTCCTGGCGCCGTAGGTTTTCACGTGCTGCATCTCTCATCGCTAAAGCCTCCTGAAGCATGATATCATGTACATGTTGAAATTCCTTGGTGGTTTTCTGTCCAAATCGCATTTTTGTCAGGGAAATGTCCCCCAGAAACCCAAGCCGCCTTCTCTCTGCGTTCATGCTGCTGTGCCAACGCAGCCTCCTTGTCCTTGGTTCAGGGTTTACATAACGCGTCTTAGAACATCCACTGGCGCTTGGCAGTCCCAAAAAAAAAAATACAATTTCAATGGCAGTTGTCTCTTTCGGCCAGTGCATTGCTCAATCTCTGGTACAAATGCGAAGCCACCTGCGCAGGTTCTCCAGTGATGTACTATGATGAAGAATCAAGAATGGAAAACTTTGAGTCACAATGTGATCGCACCTGTTCTTCGTGCTGCAGTCGTTGCTGTGCATTTTGCAAAGCAAAGCGTAGCTGTTGACCATCCAATGAAACCTGGCTGTGTTCTGGTCAGCAAATGCTATGCCGAACCCAAAAAACTCAAACCTACTCAGAATGCAAGGAATGCGCTACCAGCAACTACCAATGCTTTTGGTCAACCATCACACACTTTGATCTAGCTCATGCAGCCCTTGAGCCCAAGCATTTTGAAAGGGCCCCCTTCTTCACAAGAAAACCACTGAAGCTACACAAAACAATCGAAATTGTACAAGAAAATCCTTCCCAACAACCTAAAAAGTCCATCCCAACATTTTCTTAGAATCTCTTGGAATCCCAACCTGTGTATTGAGTTGCTGTAGCCTTCGTTGTTCCTCCTGCAGTCGTTGTCTCTCCTGTTGCAACTGCTGGGCTTCCCGTAGCTCCGCACCACGCAGCTCGTGGCGTTGGGCCTGCAGCGTGGTGATGCCCAAACGCCGGGCACCCAACTCCTGGCCAAAAAAACGCTCGGGGTTTCATAGCGGAAGAATTCATGAAAAAGATTCCCGGATTTTGGAAGATTCGCCGCTTTTAAAAGGTCTGAAAAAAAAAAACATTGAAAAAAAAAAGCCGAAAGAATCTGGCAATCTGAATCATAAAAATGGACCCATCAAAAGCATTCAAAAGCAAGCAACACAATGACGCCTTCAACCTGCCACTCCATGCCCTAAGAGGTGTGCCTGGCAGGCCAAATGCACCCGAGCACGATGTTCTGCGGCAGTTTGCTGGGCGTGGCAGGCAGCCTGGAAAAGATTCAAAGAAATGATGCCATGTTTTTTCAAATTAGACTACCACTACAGGTATTCAAATTCTCAATCACAGATTGAATCAAGAAAAATCATCAATTTGCTGGACTCATAGAGCTAAACAGACTGAGATCAACCGATGCCTTTGCCTTTTCTCACTGAAGCAATTCAGGTAACGATACTTTGGTGATGCGACGTGTTGTCGCATCAATACATACACACTGGACAAGAGCACGGGCAACCGCAACTTCTTCTGCGTCCATTTGCATGATGAGCCGCTCATCAAAGGTCAGCTTTGCTTTGGAGGTGTGCAAAACAGTACGTACCTCCCATCTAACTCCATGCTTCAAATTCCCAGGTTGCAAATATTCAAAGTCATCAATACGTGCTACCACTACAAGTATACCGCGGTCTGTCACTTCCTGTAGTGCTTCTGGACCTCCAAGGTAGTCACTTCTCGAGCGCTCGAACCAGCGAAGAACATCATGCACCGAGGGGCATGGAGATGCGAATTCTTCCCTTGCTGGTACCACAGTGACACGGGGCTCTTTGGTAAAGGCAGGCCATTCAGATGAGAAGCTGGGCAGCCCAGCAGCTTCACCAGAACGAACAACAAAAAGCTGGGCAGAGACGCACACGGCATCTGTGAGGGAACTCACTCGCCAGAGCTGCCAGTTTTCTGAATCCTCCGTGTGATCAGGATGCTTCTAAAATGGTGTGTAAATAGTGTGTTGTATGCTGAGTACTGTAGGCTGGAAAGAAATTTTGGAACTGACACTTTGAAAGAAAACACATTGAGTCGTTCGAAGAAAACACATACAAACGTCTGACTTTGGACTTGGTCTGATAAGAACCCTGAACTACCTGGTTGCCTGCCAGCCTTTGCAACACTTGAAAGATCCTGGCAAGAGTCCTCCTCCAACCAAAGTTGAACTGTCAAGACATCTCCAAGCTTTGCGGCACTTCGATAGCGGGCCTCTTTGGCCCCCACAATGACACTTTGCCCCCCAGTCATCTCATTGAGGGCTCGCTGAAAGAAACGGAAGTAGTTTGCGTAGAACACCACACCAAAGCAGTCTGTGTCCTCAATGTATATCGAAAACTTTGTTTCAAAACCAGGACTCTTCTGGCTGCTTCGTCGTGGCAGCAGTGACCTTTTCCAACCTTTCCTGGCCACAGAGAAACCAGAGAAAAGTAGACCGGCACTTGTTTTCAAGTGACATCTCGCCTTCATCTTCTTTGCATGCTTTGGAAATGAAGATAGAATAGAGTCAGGCACGACCGACCCAGACAATCGATGTTTCATTGGCAAAAACTGCAGAGGCTGAGCTCCAGCCATGCTGCAAATCTTCAACGGGTTTGTTCCCAATAGCTAAAAATAACCTTTGTCATGATATGACTCTCACTCATAAAGTCAACCTAATGGCAAGATATAATTTGACTGCATGTGGTGTTGGCCAATACATGTTGCAAGTTATAAGATTCTAGAGTTTTTGTGTCTGATATTTGGCGATTCAGCCACCAACTTATCAGGCTTTCGAGATATCAAAATTGCAGGCAGGCTCCGAGCCTAATCCAAGCTCCTGAAATTTGACATGGGAGTTTCATACACCTACTAGCAAGTACTTCGTGTGCAAATTCTACCTGGATTCAACATGAATCAATCTTGAGAGCTAGAAACTATACCAATCAACTCCCATGCCGATTCAGTTCTCCGCCTGACGAAGCATTTCCATGTCAGCAGTTAGCGCATCCTGTTCCTCTCGTGCTTGTTGGGTCAGCTGTCTCAATTGCACCTACAGTGGTCCGGTGTTTCGGTGGCAATGAAATCTAGAAAGAGATGGTCCAACCCCATTTCATACAGTGGACAAGAATACACCTTGACAACTTAACATACCATCAATAGCCTCGTATGCAGCAGCAAAGCGCTCTGCAATTAGGGCTTGCTGCTCGGGGACAGTGCTTGCCACCCGGGAGTCTAAAGCCATGGGTTTTACTCGGGATGTCCCGATTGAATCCAACTGATTTCAAGCTGCGCTGAACTTCTGAAGGTCTGCACTCTTTTGCTTCTGCGTGCTTCGACTAGTCTAGACCGACAGTCATCACAAATGCCTCAAAATCTTACAGTAAGGCCTACAATACACACTTTCATGTGCTAAGCTCTGCAGTCAACATAATCCTTTTGAGCCAACTTCTTCTGGAACGCCACAGGCCATGCCTTCCATACCGCATGTGCAGAATCTTGACTTGCGACTTGAGAGTCTTCAACCGACCCCTCAAGGGGGTTGATATGAAGGGGGATTAAGTTAAATGATTGTGCCCATTTAAAAGCAAAAAACAGGGTGGGCACAATGACATCTTCTTGAATTAAATAGGTGATAGTTGTGGCAGCGGATGGGGATTAGATCCAGTCATACAAGTCGACGAAAGACCATGTACACATACATGCATAGTCATGTGGCATAAAAATGTGGTACAAAATTGTTGTACAACAATTGCGGGAATCTCAACCTATTGGCTCTTTCTACATCCAAATTCCATGTTTCCGAACAAGAGGAAGAAATTCGAACTGATCGCGACAGATAACCTGACCTTCCGATTTCAACCTCTGAGTCTTCGCGCCCAAGCGATTTAATAACCAGAGGGAGTATGGCCAGCGACCTCCTAAACCTGTCAAAAAGCATGGCCAAGGGAGCAAAACTGAGCAACTTGAGTAGTATATCAAGTGATTCTCCAAAAAACAGAAACTCCAAGAGCGAGCGCCACAACTAAAATCAATGAGATTTCTGAATGTATGAAAATGCTGCCATCTATGGCTTTCTCAGTGTTGTTTTTGCCAAGGTTTTGGAGCCACGCCTCCCGAGATGATCGCAGCAGTGGTGGCATGAAGATTTTGCTGCAATCCTGGAGCTTGAGATGTTCAACTTCCTTTACTCCCTTTGAAAGGAGACACCAACCATAGACAAGGAGGGACTAAACAAATAAAAGTAAGCTAATGAAACAAGCTAATGAAACAACCTTGGACCTTTGAAAATAAACAGCAGATGCTGTAGAAATCTCGCTCCCCACAGCTCTCACCTCTCTGGGGCATTTCTTCGAAGAGAGCTAAAGCCCTGATCCAATGTGCAGCTTTGGCACAAGATTGCATGGCACAGCTCCAGCCTCAGATTTCGGAAACGAAAACCCAAAAATCTGAAGGCAACAAAAATAAGGAAATTCAAAAAAAAAACACTAATTGCAAACAATCCACAACCACAAAAAACACTTCAGATGATGCCAAAATCAAACTTACTTCTCAAACCCCTATCAACAAATCTGCCAAAATCTACCACGTTTCAGATAAGCTCATTGGTTTTTGGCCATGTTTAAATCAAGATGCTCACCTCATCAGCTCCCATTACTTTGGTGTCCTCAAGCAGCATCAATGCTTCGATCCAACGACCACTGCGTTCGCAGCCGCGCATGGCACTGTTCAACACAACCACCTCAGCTGTCACTCCAAAGCGGGTTTCGGGGAGAAGCACCTGAAAACCTGGGATTGGATGCATCTGACCCAGTTTCCATGCGCAAGTTGAGCAATTAAGCAGATCGCTTTTTGTGTGCTTTCGTGGGTAAACTCGAAGCTTCAAAGACCCTTGATTTGGATTTGAAAAGCTTCAAACAGATCTCTTGCGGATACCTTCCATGCGGCTGAGTTTGCCCTGAGACTCACACATTGACTTGGAGCTTCACAGTACGAAGCTCTTGAAGCAACGCTAGGGCCTTGTCCTTGCAAGGGAAAGATCGGTGCACGGTGCACTGGACATGCAATGAGTTGAAGATTTAGATGCACTGTTGCAAATGACAGGGAATCACAGATTGGGCGTCTCGAAACCAGGCTCCATGAACCACTGGAACAACACATTGGAAAAATGCTCCAAACCAAAACAGCTTGAAAGACCCAAGATTGAGACTGGATCAACAGAAACAGCAAAAGTGCAATGAAAGCGGCCCAAAGAGCAGCCACAGCACATGCATTGATTGCAGTTCCACAAGTCACCTCATGCTTGCTGCTAGTGCAACTGTCAACCCGTTCCAAGTTTCAAATTACAGTACTGTAGTATTTCAAGACATGCAGCCATATGGGGAACATCTCCAAGGTACCTCAAATCCTCCCATCTTTCGTTCCAGCTCCACCCTTTCCTCCTTTTTTGTACATGTTGATCTTCGCATCCATTCACCCCTGGTTACTTTGATCTTATCCCATAGCCGCAGTGATCACCGAGCAACCGTGGTTTGTCTGAGTTTCAATCGATGCATGGTCCCCGTTAGCAGCTCAAGGCCCCGTTGCCATTGCTGGCCACGGACACCTTTAAAAAAACAGGGTACAAATCCGGCAGGGAAGAGCTAACATCCATGTAGTGCCAACAAAAGGTTCCAAAAAGAAATGAAGTGGGAACTGAAAGATCTAAAAAGATGCGACCACTCCTACAATGACATCCTGCCACAGACTGCTTTTAGGACTTCTTCAAGTCAACATTCGTGGCACAACCCACTACTCAATGCCTCTAGCCTCCTCACTTTCAAAGCTTAGAATTGCTGTGATGAGATATTGAAGTGGAATCACCATATCGTGCCTGCTCCGACAGAACATGATGATGATGATGATGATGATGATGATGATGATGATGATGATGATGATGATGATGATGATGATGATGTTGGATGGATGGATGTGCTAGCAGAAGGTCAAAGCACTTGCACCACAATAGCCCATCAAACTGAAGTATCAGCCCTTAGCACCACATATTTGGTAGGTTTCCCAGCAGGCTGCAGCTGCCGCGCCCAACACGAATGCATTTGGTGCCACCTTCCGTGATGGCATCGCCTCCAGAAACTGCATAGCCTTTCCTGGCATCTTTGAAAAGGGACCATCTTCAGGATTGCCAAACTTTGGGGAAAATTTTGCTATGGATTCGGATGATAGGTTTAATGAGGTTTCAACATCAACAACTCCCGCCCAAACATCTGGTGGATAAGTCTTTTTGGCAAAGCGGCAAACCAACAGCTTTTCTGTTTCCACCCAAACCTGGAAGCGTCGCGCTGGAGCAGGCAGCAATGAGAGCGCCAAAGGTAAACTCATCCCATTGAATCTGACACCTGGGCTCACGGATTCTGTGGGGAACCCTACAAAATTATAGCAGCAGACTCCAATTTGTTCAATATATTCTCATTGGATGCCAGACACTTTCGCGTGTGATTCCAGGTGCTCTTAGTACTTTTAATTTTGGCATACCAAAGTCTTGGAAATGGCATCATAATAATTAACAGGGGTTACCCAAACACAACAACAATATCACAAGGTATATGTTGATGGAAAGGGGACACGATGATGAAAAGCAACACAAACACAACGTCTTGCGTTTCACAAGGAAAAACCGTATGTCTGTTTTTCTTGAGCCAAATATGATTCGAGGGTATGCACATGGTTTCATGTGTAACCCGGCTTGGAAATGAATTATGGAAAAGGTATGACCACAACAGTATATATACAGGTTATATACAGGGTGGGTTAGGTGCCATAAATCTTGACTCCCCCCTCACCGCTTCAACCGGTATCTAAACTGTACAAGAGCGCTGAAGCAGCTCCTTGTGGTTCCACCTACGCAATGTCATAAATGAGTCAAGCCTTTTCTAGCTGACTAGGAAGTTCTGTACGGATTCCTAATAATGCCAAAGCTGCCGTCCA
>DF239710.1:143880-269952 GCA_000507305.1 Breviolum minutum Mf 1.05b.01 | reverse complement strand
AAAAAAAAGTAATAGTTTGATTTAGACTATTTGTTGGGGTGCGTCCTGCCCCTTTAAGCCATCTGAGGATCTGATCTGTTCGCGTCTATCGATAGCTCAATTGCCAAGGGCAATTGAAGGAGAAGCCCGAGCCTTCATCTCCTGTCGTACACCAGCCAAACCACCATCAAATGCTGGTGCTTCCACGGCAAAGGCCTGACCTAACGAAATCGCACAACAACACAACAAGGGCAGGTCAATCTCGTCAATTCACTTTCAGCATGTTTTGGTGGTGAATGATGTGGCCTGATTCATCTCGATAGACTCGGTACGCACTTGCCTCACACTGCAAGTCCAAGCAGTTTTCCGACGCTCAAGAATTTCTATATGTCACGTTCGGGCCGTCTCGAACCGGCTCGCATGATCTTTCTCAAATGCTTAGGCGTTTACTCTGCGTAGCAACGACCAGTCCTGCTGCATGCAGACGGACAAGAAGTCATGATCAAGGTCCAGCAAACCAAAGGACTCAAAGTATGTTCATGTCCTTTCATGTCCTTTCCAAGTATGTTCAAAATGTTATTTCTTTTCATGTCTGTAATTCTCTTCTTGAAGCAATTTTAAAAAAACATGTGGCTTTTTTCAAGCATTGCTCCTCAGCTTCACTGGGCTCTCTGGCCTTGGACATTCAAGATACCATCTTTGAAGGAATGTTGCTTCAAAGAGCCGAAAAAAAAACAAAGCTTTTTATTACAATTCCTTTACATTGCCTTCAACCAGAAACGAACAAGATTACTTCGAGGACATGCGCTTGCCTGCAACGGCTTCAAGGGAGCTGGCAGCAGCTGAGATACCAAGTCCTTCAAAACAGCACTTCAGTCTTGCAAAATCTCGTTTCTGCTCTAGTGTTCCTCCAGAGGCAAGAAAGACAAATCCGGAATGGTCCTGCAGCCCGGTGAGAGGCATTTCAGGCACCTGGAACAGTTGAAAAACTTCTCAAAAAACCAGGAAAGATTCCTTGCCTTGAAGTTTTCAAACAGTCAGTTCCAATGCGCAACTTTGAGGTATGGACATATGAGCCTCCCTTCTCCAAACTCAATACGTCCCAATAATCCCGCTGGGTCAACACCTGAAGGGGTTCTGAGACGAAAACGTCAAGCTAATTGAATCCTAAAGGGTCAAAACGTGAAACATTGTGAAACTACAACAGAGAATGCTGCTGTTGGTGCCTTTGCATTCTCAGGATCAATGGTGTATTCAGAGACCTGCAGGTTGAATCTAATTCTATATAATATATATATATTCGGGCGTCACACCTTGCGGCCAAAGCTTTGCAAAGCTTTGAGGGCTAGACACCACTGAAGACTGCTCGGGGTCTCCAGGGCAGGAGCTTGAAAGCAAAGCCTCAAAGTGCAACTGGAGGTGATGGGAGTTCCTCAGGACAGTGCTAACTCTTCTATTATTGGACGGGCGCGCCTAATGTCCACCTTGTCCTCAATCGCGTTTCATCTCCAGGAACCTGCTAAGGCACATAATCAGCTTGTCAGATCACATCACACGGAGCAGGAAGGAGGAACGATGCTGCGCCATAGCACTTGTGTCACAAAATTCTTGACAACGACTCTAAACAAAGCTGGAGGATTTGATAGAGAGTGTCGTCATTCTATTTCGTGTACCAACGACTCTAAACAAAGCTGGAGGATTTGATAGAGAGTGTCGTCATTCTATTTCGTGTACCTCCTCTACACTGTGCAGGTCAATGAAAGCGTCAGTGAAGAGGATGTTCCTGAGGGCAAAAGTCGTGTGGCGGAGAGTGCAGCATTTCACGAGTGCAACTTGCTCATTGACTCTCATTTGTCAGTTGCAGAGGCCAGGGCCCAATGACAGAATTTCCGGAGAGCATCTCTACATTGGCTCTGTAGCTCGCCTGGCCACATGTGAACTTAACAGAGGCAGAATCTGTTGCGCGGAACCAAATCGATGGATATCTGCACAGCATAAAATGGAGTAAGCCAAGTAACCCTTGCAGAAAATCGTGTATTGAAAAATCTCATCTGAAAGGAAGATTTCTTGACATGCCAACAATGCCTTGCCCTTCAGCTGATTCAGAGGATCTGTAAAGCTCACATCCTGAAACTGTATGCAAGTGCTCATATGTCAGGTAGAAAAGTTGCTCATCAAATGCTGATGCATCCAACCACTGCTTGCTGTTTATGCCAAATTCTTCGAACACATACAAACGGTCCTCTGAATAAAAGTCTGCCTCGTGCGGCAGATGCGGGTAGCTATGTGAGTCACAGGCTTGTCTGTTTGAAAGAAATTTGAAAACTGACAGAAATGCAAGTACCATCAATCGCCCACATTCAAACTTTTTTGTGCCTCAAAAGGCCGGAAGAAGCTTCTGTATTCCCGGGCCTTCGTGCATCCAACGAAAGCACAGGAGCAGTGAAAAGAATCAAGTAATTCGCGAAAGCATCTATAGATCATTATAGTTCATTAAAGATCCTTCCAAAATCATCGCATCAAAAACTTCCGGGAGTGCCGTCAAGTCACCAGGCAGGCTTTCAAGGCCTTGCAGGAGTGAAGCATATGTTCTGTGCAAAGCTCCAAAGCTTCAGGCTGTTTGGTCTATGTATCCTGGTAGCTTCTATGCACAGTATTCAATTTTGGAGAGACGGCAGATTCTCCTGCCTCCCGCTTCTCCTCAAACGTGCCAGAGCTGGCTGCACAAGATGCCTTGCCTCAAGTCATTTCGAGTCTTGAGAAGTATATTGCAAGTTATATAGTATATCGGCTATAAAGTTATAAAGTTATAAAGGTCACGATTTTCGCAGTTCTTATGCGACCAGTCGTGTCTCAAGCGTTCGAGATTTCAGCCCTGTGCCAAGCAAGTTGTCCCTGGATCTGCTGAGCCAGCCAGCCTGCAGTACATCAAGCAGTAGAAAGGCAAGACTTCATAAAACTAAATCACAGCAGCTTGTGAGCCTGAGAAGTGACGAAAGCGCATGGCCTGGACTCTCTACATGTTATGGGCGGAAGAAAAAGCTGTCAGAACCGATCATAGGAAGAGTGCACAATATTTGAAGATACATCCATCAGAAAGCTCTGAAAGGAAACGAAGGACACAACTCATTCGTAGGAACACTACAATCTGAACAAATTTGCATTTGAAGAGAAAGATTGTCTACCATTATTCCTGAATTCATTGCAATTGAAAAGACTCGCGAAAAGCTGGAATAGAATTGGCACCTCACCATTGCAGCGAGTGCTGCTAGGAGAAGCAGCCTGCTGGTTGCAAAATCTTTGAATTCCAAAGATTACAGCATGCATCAAGTGACGTGCAAAGCCACAGCTGCTTGCAAATGCTTCGTTTCATTTGATGCTGTACAGTACGTTTCCTTTCCCGAACACTGCACGAACCCACGGTCTATCGTCTTTAGCGCAGGGTTGCCTGCTGCGATGCCGGGTAGGCATTCCTTGTGGCAATGCCAGAGTGTCGAAGTTCTTTGGGGTTTTGGCCGTTTTCCAGAGAGCTCAGAAATGTCTGAGTTCAACAAAGCACTACACTCCTGGCGGCACCATCTTTGCTGCGCACACAGCTTCAAGGGAATGTGTATCTGTTAGAGCATGGTCTGGGAATACATGTTGAACCTTCAAAGAAAGTAGTGGCAAAGCGGTGGACTTCGTGAGGCGGATGAATTTAAGCTTTTAGGATACATGGCGTTTGGTTTCTCACAGCTTGGAGCCGTCCGCTCCTCAAACAGCTGCGGCGTCAAGAAGGACCACGGCATGCTGAAATCAACAAGCCTCACTTCTTGAATTCAGCCAAGTTTCTCCATGCCCACTTGCTCCCCTGTGACACCTTTTTCTTCGAGAGATTTGGAGCAGTCATCGTTAACAGCTCAAGATCTCTCGAGCTAGGCTGCGATATGTTCAAGACCCGACCACATTGCCAACTGTCAAAGTGTATGAAATTCTCAGGACAAACATGCATTCATTGTCCGTTCTATGAACTGCTCATCTGGAAGCAGGCATCACTTTTCTGGACGAAAGTGGTTGCCGCCCCATGAAAATGAAGGCAATGCGTGCCGCCGGACCGGCAGATTCATGGCTGCTCTGCATGCCAGCTTGAACTTGTGGGTCTGATGCTTCGGGAGGGGAAGACTTCAATGACTATGAATTATGAATAAATTTGATATAGATCTGTGTAGAGATACGATATTTCATCGCATTTTATTATATACAATCCTTGTGGGCAAGATTGCAAGAATCTTCCAATGAAAACGTGTCGTGGCCACGAAAGACCTTGGCAGACCTTGGCCTCTGAGATTTGGCCTCTGCTTTGATTTTCTTAGAACTGAAAATGCAATTTGTTTCTCTGTTTCTTTTTTTGGGAGCCGGAATTATCAACTTTTTTCTTACGAATTCCTGTCTCTCAAATAGTTTTCAGCTCAGGTCAAGTAGATCAGCAGTGTCTGCCTCCCAGAATGCAGAAACTGTTCCGAAATTGTGCGTGCTGAATCTGCAGTCAGGTAATGACTTGAGTGGCGAAGCAAAATCCACGGACCAGCACAGAAAGACTCTGAGATCAAGAAAGAATCGGCCTGTTTAGATGCACCCTTGGGTGAGGCTGACTTGCCTTTCACAACCAAAACGCTTCTATCTTGGATAGAAGACGTCCAATATCAGGAAGATTCGAGAATATTATCAAAGGATCACATCAAAGCATCTAGACCATGCGAACATTCACTATTAAAAGCGATTCTCAAGAGATGCTTCTGAGACAGTACCCACAAGCCTTCAGGGCACTCGTCCGACCTTGATGAAAATTGGGACGGTGCTGTCAGCATTCACAGCAACCATCGAACTACGAAGTAAAATGATGTAAAATGTATATCACAGATCTCCTGAGGGCCGGTCATGCCACTGGCATTAGTCGAGGCATCTGCAATGTCTGAGGCTTGCTTCTGGCAGAAACCTGCCAAAGTCAAGAGCGCTGCTGTGTCGCTACAGCTGATGTCCACCCATCTGACCTTTCACATGCTTTGACAAAACACTTCTGGTTGCTGCTCCATGGATGTTAAATTGTAGACGTAGTAAAACAGGTGAAACCTGTCTTTCAACAAACGCTTGTAGTTACGCAGAAAAAGCAGAAAGAAAGTGAACCAATAGAGTGTAGTCTCCACCCACCCTGAGACTGCTGATCAGTCCTGCGCAAGGTGCAGGCACTGGTTCGCTTTTGGGTTCTGGTGCGTCATCAAGTTTAAAAGCAGCATCCAAACCACAGTTGTCCAGGATCTGATTGATCCTTGGTTGACTCAGGCTTTGATGTCGACGAGTAAACAGAGGTACAGTATGTCTATTATAAATACATAGATATATAGATATATATATTCTAAACTTGAAGCTGAGCCAAGAGGCAAGAAGTTCCACAGCACAAATCATGAATCAACACAAGACCGGTTTACGCAGCAAACTGGATGCAGACCAGGAGACTCTCCGGCAAGGGCACGCAGCCTTCAAAAAGCTGCAATATGTTTCAAGGTCAATCCTCAAAAAGTGAAAACGATGTATATAAAAAATCAAAGATTATAGATATTATTATAGATATTCTATAGTATTCAATTCGATACGTGTATAACATATACAGTATATATAATTATATATATATATATACACATGTGTATACTTATACAAATCTCATCTTGTAAAAATATGTTTAAAAAATAGTCTCAAAGACAAACTCTGGCGTCGCCTTTCCAAAGACAACTCTGCAATGTCCCACGGCTCGGCCACGGCCAAGTCGACTGCACGCTGACGTGCAGCTGCTACGGCAATGCTGCAAACGCGCCGCTGTTCTCGCCATGGCATCTCTGCCAGGATCTCCTGGTCATCTCTGTCAGGAAAAAATCAATAAGGATTCTGAAGGTTTGTTCCTTGCATGTCTGCCTCATTACAGAAAAGTATTGAGAAGATTATTCAATGAATGTCGATTCCTGTAGAATACTCGAATCTTAGAGGCCGCCATGACCTCAGATGCTTGGCTCCTGAGGCGGGGTGAATGCTAAAGCTCCCAGCAGAGCTGCTGCCTCTCCAGCGCAGGGCCGCTCCTCTGGCGCCTGGAAATGCGATTGAAAGTTTTATGCCTTCAGCATTTCCAATCTTCTAGGATTCAGATCTGCATGGCGTTGGGCCATGAGCAATAGCTGTATGAAGGTCTTTGCATCGATCCTCTGCCATGAGCCAATGGAGTAACAACCACAGGCGCGCAACAGAGGCATCCAACAGCCTTTCAGCACATCTCAGAGAGAGAGAGAGAGAAGATTTGGCTGAAATGCTTAGAACTTGATTGTGGGACATTGGTGTAAGACAAGTTGTCAGCGAGGAAAAACCAAGAACAACTCTTGGGAAGCTCAAGTGCTGTGTGCTCGGCTGTTGAGGTGACATAGCCAGAGCACCACTACCTGTATGGTGGAGTCAGGAGAACCGATTGACTTCCACAAACTTGTATCAAGCTGTATGAAGGGTCAGAGCTTACACCGCAGACACTGAGAACTCTACCATGAACCCGAGGCCGTGCAAGCCACACGTATCAGACAACACTGCTGGCATTCTCCAAAAACTCAAGTACATAACTTGAAGCCCGCCTTGTGCAAACCCAGAAACCAAAGAGGAGAGGAACGAGGCCAACAACCAAACATCTGCCTTGAGATCAGTGGGCAAGGGAGAGGATCTGATAGAATTTGACATGTTTTTGCAGATCTTTCTCATCAATGTAATATGTTTCTGACATCTTCCGACAAACCAGTCAGTATGCCACGTCGCCTCTGGTTTCAATGCATCATCCGTGCCTCGCGCATGTTGTGCATGTTCAGCATCAGCGACTCCCCCCATGTATACTATGATAGTGTATACATGTCCATACTGTGTTCGATTCGGAAATCATTTCGTCCCACCCTCATTTAAAAGAAATAGCAACGGAGCTTCTGAGCTCACTTTCGTGAGACTTGCGTTCGCCCATCTTGTACAGGATGCTGCAGATATCAAGACATGACAGATCATTGAGGCTGAGATTCCGGCTACCACGCGCCTGTGGTCACACATTTCTAAAAACTCAGTCATGAAGCAAAAACAAACAGAATGGTTTTAACAAATTAAAAAAAATAAAACAGAAAATAAAAACGTTTTTGTTCATGTTCCAAAACTAAACAGAAAGAGAAAGTTGATGACGTTTCAAGTTCATCCAGCTCTCCCAATCTGTCGGCCTCTGGAGGTGCCTCTTGTTTTCTCCAACGTGTGCGTTTTTTCCATTCAGAGGCGGCCACGGGGAGCAGCGCTGCACGGCAGAAGTCATGCAACTTCCAGAGGCCATCATGGCCTGACAGAATGTTGTCGTAAAAACCGAAGTGGAAGTTGCAATGACTTTCAATGACTTTCTAAATTTGTAAATTTTGTAAAAGTAGGTTGCAATTTGGCAATTTTTAATTTGAGAAATCAAAAAAAATAACACATCTTTTTGCTGTCACTTCTACATTCCTCTGCAGTTGAGAGAGTTTTCCAGTCCGAAAACACTGATTTGGCTTGTTGAACAGAGCCAAAGTAGTTGGTTTGGATCTTAGTAATACTTAGTAGTTCCCCATGCAGGAGTTGATCTCAGTTTAGAATTCCATTCCCAACATTTACACATCTGAATATGTATGAATCGACATGGTGACATGGTATGTAATTTGATTGCTGACCCCCTCTTAAGCTGCCTCGAAGGATGCCAGTAGCATCAAATCCACCGTACCTTGAACGGAGCCACAACCAGAATCAGAAGGGAGTATTTCTCAAGTCACTGCTATCTCTCCATGGGAGGACGTGTCAGGTCACAAGATTCCGAGATTGTGAAGATGCCCAAGACCGAAAGCCAGCTCTTGGCCAACGTCAGCAACTTCGCGTGAAGGCAAAGAGGAGCCTTGGTTTGCAACTCCCGAATCCATCGAATCCATCGAATCCATCGAATCCATGCACTGTGGCCCCATGTGACCCTTGCCATCTTGCCGCCTTGCTAAACAGATCTGAGGCTGTGACCGGAAGTGTGAGTGGCCAAGTCAAACACGCAAGGCTCACACAGCAAAAGCTTTGAGTGGATGGCTCCTGCACAAAACATACAAGTTTGTAAGTAAAATCAAGTAAAATCAACCAACAAGTTGAACCAATTGTGGAATGCAACTGGCTCTTAGGATCCGTAAAGATCAGTGTATTCCAAGATCATCTCGAACGTACAACGCTAAGAGCAGTTCCTTCATTCTGCACGAGGACACCATGACACCGCACTATGTTTGGATGCCGGCCTGCGTATGTGGGATGGCATGATAGTCTCAGAGAACGACTTGAACCCCTAGAATCTCGCCAAGTACTTTTCGAACTTCACAAGTTAAACTTGACTTCAAGAATCTTCGAGAGCAATCAGTGTGTTTAGTTGTCGCTCATCTTTCTATTTTTTGAGTCAACGACCGAGTTTGTAGCACAAAACAAGGACACCGTGGCGCCTGCGCGCTCCGCAAAGTCTGCCTCGCGTTGCACAGCCTCCAGTGCCTCCAGGGACACGAGGCCCGAGGAACTGCCAGGCGATGCACAGAGTCGGCGGATGTCAAACGCTGCTCCTGCAAAAAACGAGGGCGCAGGTTCGTTCTTTGCCCTTCTCACTTCTCACTTTGATATTAGCCTCGAGCAAGTCCTGAAACAAGGCAGTGCACCCGGCTTCTCTGACTATCCTGCCAGGAAGCATTCAGATTCTTACACATCGAGCCTTCCATGATCGACTTTGCATGAGAGTTTTCTGACTTTCCTAGTCAGGAATTCCACTTGCTACGCGAAACTTGAGAGAAGTCTCCCGTTTTTGGCGTTCTTGCTGCATGTTTCAACAAATAGATTTATGTTGATGCTTTTTTCTCTTCTTTTGTATCTCCTGGCGGGGTTGCTGTACGAGCACAGCACCCTCATCCGTGGCAAACCGCAGCTCAGGTCCAACCTAGGTTTCGTCTAAGTCTTCCAAAGATGACAAAAGCACGTCAAAGGCTTCAATCCGAGAGAATAGCAACGTCCTTTCAAAAAGAAAGCAATGAACGTCAAAGAGCCCTTCAAGATGTTAATTTTGCATTCGGCCTTACTTCTGAGTGAATTCACACTGAATTCGGATCGAGCTCTGCCGAGTACGATACAGAAAGAATTTGCTGTTTGCTTTTATATCTTGCCCTTGTGCGCCAAGCCACCATGAGGCACTGGTGCCGTCCATGCTGTAGCGGCAATGATTTGAAATGGCAATCTGTTGCAGTGGAATCCTTGAACTGCCTTTTGCTCAAGTCTGGAGGGACATCAAGGCGCAATTCAACAGGACAAAAATGAGTCAAGACTGATCTTCCCGTCAACAGAGTTGAAGCAAAAGTTGCAGAAACACTTTTGGCTTCTCGCTGTGGTCACACACAGTTGTAGTCGAAGAGTGATGCATTTGCACGTTGTGCACATGCTCCGTGTAACTATGTCATGGGTCTGTACGGAATGTTCATGGCTATCTTTGACTAAGATCTCAATGATTCAGACTTTTTTGTGGCACTGAACAGAAGCCTTACTACATGGAGGTTCTTTTGAGAATGAAGCATCCCAAGCTGTGCAAAGGCGATCTTGGAAATTGCAGAGGTTGCATTTCTGTGCACACAATCCGAAACTTCAGAAGCAACGGTGCAAGTCCAAGCGGCACCTCAAAATTCCCTAAAATAGTGCGCTGGTCACCGGTCCCATTGGCTTGGGAATGGAGCTTTGTCGCCTTGGACCGCAATGATAGTGTGCAAAATCTGACATGTTCAACAATTCAATCAAATCATAGCAAAAAGTAGGAAAATTCAAGAAGTTCTTTCATTTCTTTCAATCTTTTGCCGAGAAAAAGCTGCTCAGGCTCGCACTCAGCCTCCATGATATCGGAGACTCGGACCTGATGTTTGCAGTGCCAGTGTCTTGAGAGAGGTTGCAATCGCCTTTGGGAATTGATTTTACAAGATTCACGGCAACCTTCCAAAAGCTTCAGGGAATGTTCTGCTCACATTGAAATATGAGTTGCAACCTGCCACAGGCCGCGGTATTGAATACGGTCTATGGAATGGCATTATGCAAGTCGAGTATCTCTCGCGCTGCTGGGTCCAGGCTGCATTGCGGGTGCCTGCATTGTGGCGCTCTTTCAAAACATGTTCAAGGCATATCTGCCTGTCTTTCTGCCCTCTGCCCTACCTCTCCCCTGCCTCTCCCCTCCTTACTACCTCCCTCGGAGCAGTGCCTGGCTTTCTGGTGGTACAACGCTCCTTGGTGATCGCTGCGTCGCTGTGACACCGGCTTCCCTTTTTAAATTCTTTACTGCTTAATACTTTTTAATACTGTTCCGGTCTTCTCTTCGACAAGCCACAGCAAGCTTCGTGAGAAATTGTAAGAGCTGTGCGTGGAGGTGATACCATCAAGTAGCAGAAACTGCAGTCGATATGAACCACTCTGAGACCAGCACAGAGACTCTGCATCAGGCACCTAAATGAATCCACACCATCCTTGAAACATTCTAATCTATTTGAATAATATGTGTATATTCTGAGTTCTGAATACTTTGAAAGCTCTAAAGATATTCCTCTGTTTTCACTTGTCTTCCGGACTTAATGTTTGTTGAGAGTATGTGTGCTGATCCTGGATCAAGGATCTTGGATTCCAAACCGCGTAGCCAGCTGTGGGCAAACCCCCTAAAAGTCTGCAACTGCTTCGTGGGACTGGACCCACCTGCAACGGCAAAGAAATTCAAAACAGATTCACCGAAGGGTCTTTGAAATCTGAAGAAAACAGCAAGCCCATCCAAACCTCAACGAAATGTACCAAATGATGTCAAATGATCGCAAATGATGTCTAAATCCCATTATATATAATATATATACTATATTAATATAAAGTGCAATTCAAACTTGTGCTTTCTGACCCGCCTTGGCTCGGATCAAGTTGATGGCGTGGCTAACAGCTGCATCTTTGTCAGCCAAATCTGCCATCGTTGACCTGATTCTGAAATAGCCTAACATAGCAGCATAGCTGTCTAATGTCAGTCTCGACGAGATTCCCAAAATGACAGGTTGCAAATGTGCATAAAATCCAGCCATGATGCTGATCAGTTTTTGTCTCTTGCCGCATGTCCAGGATGATTTGCTGCAATTTGTCCTTCACTTCCAAAAGGAACCTTGGACTTGGAGCAAAGTCTGGCGAACTGGGAAATTGTAGGTTCACCGGGCAGTGTACTGGGTTTATCCGTTTATCGGTTTATCTCGGTATTTTCTGGTATTTTAAGTGCTTTCTCTATCTTTCTCTCAGTTTCTGGTCTAAAATCTCATCCCAGGAGCTCTTGGATCCTTCGCAGCGCCTCGTCTGGCAAAGAATGGATCTTGTACTTCACCTCATGCGCCACATTGACGCTGACGCCACATCTCCACACTTCTCACCATCACTAAAGTCCGAAACAGAAATCTAGAAAACTGTGCCTGGTAGACTACTTCGTCAATTAGGATCTTGCTGTCCTGGTGTCATCCCATGACGAAGGCAGCTCGTGCAGCACGAGGAATTGTGGGGCATATGTATGCCGTATGCCTAGACTTTTCTATATCATTCTATATCTGTCGATTGACTAGAGACAGATAGTTACAAGACTCGGTACACGTAGATGGGAAGTGTGACAAAAACAGGTCCACTCCTCAGGCGGCATACCAGGTCGGCTGACCCATGCGAACATGTCTGAAGTGTCTTGCGCATTGGCAACGTTGAGCCTCCAATCACGACAATAGGTAAAAGGAGCACCAAGCAAAGGTGAAGAGTCAGGAGGTATCAACAAGGCACGAGATTTACATTCAATGCCAGGACTAATTGAAAGCATGTCTGCGGGACTGCTACTTTTCATTGCTTGGAGTCTTTGTTGTTCTAAGATCAGAATCATAAGTTCCGGCATTAATCCAATCGCCCCCGTCGACTTTCTTCATCCTGCCCGTTTGCGAGCCTCACGTTGTACACAGGGACCATCTCTTTGAGCGCTTCAAACATGTTCATTGCTGAGGCCCTCAGGTTGACAGAACGTGAAAGAAATTGGGCATTCGCACCTGAGAGCCGAATGAATCGTGCCCTCGTCTCAACAAACAGGTACTGTGATACAGGATTTTCAAGATTGATGACACGAGAAGGAATTAGGAACAATGCTTCAGTTGCTGACGATGATCGTCATCATGCAGAGGATGATGAGGATGATGAGGATGGTGAGGATGGTGAGGATGATGATGATGATGATGATGATGATGATGATGATCATCATGGATGATGCAGCAATGGTGCACAGTGAACATGTCAGACAAAGGCAAAGAAACTCCGAGGCTCCAGCCCTCCACTTCCCAATCTTCCACTTCTGGACGTTGTGATGATGGGGTTGTCAAACTCAGCCGCCTGAATGGTTTTTTAAGAAGGAAGTGTCAGCAAAGGTATACGGGTAGTTGGATAGCAGAAGATTCATGCATCTCTTCGACTTGCGGTCAAGTTGTCACTAGACATAAACCGCTGACGATTGCATCAAGCTGTCACTGTTTTTTTCTGAGACATCTGTCGCTTCGCCGCTTCACTGAGTACCAAACACAATGGAAGGAGGCAATGAGGCCGAGGCCTCCAAGACCTCCGGTGACCTGAAGCAGGGCTGTTTACTTGAAGCCGAAACGAGAATGGCTGGCTACCTGAGAAGCATAGAGGGTAAGAATTGGAGAATTGGAGAGTGAAAGTAAGGCCCAAACCATCATCTTGCCAATAGCCCCTTGGTGGGCACGCCCCACCTACACCTACACCACCACCTAACACCTTTTGGAGCCACACCATTCATCATGTTGCTGCCGAATCAACATGCTCCAAGGCCCTCTGTCCCAAGACAAGCTTATGTTTAGACAGAGCTGAATACATCAGATGCACAACCTTCTGTGGACATTTTGGGAGCAATCAATCCTAAAGTGCCTGGAAAATGCCTGGACAATAGCAAATATGTTCTCTTTGCTTTTCTTCACATCAGAAGCTCTCCGGAGCACAAGACTGCGATGAGCCACATTGGGCTTGCCATAAATGCTGTCTTGACTCTACTGCTCCCTCTTCAATCAATGCGATGAGCGCGCTTTCACCGCGGTTCACATGTTATCTGTGACGCCAATGCTCTAAAAAATCTGCTTCCAAAGTCTTGGCAGTCTGAGCACTTAAGCATCACGCAAGTCTCTCAAGTCAACAACTTCGGTATCACTTTCAGCCTGTGAGTCTGCAGTCGCCGACCTTACATGGGGAGTCCAGTTGGAGTGATAGGTTGGAAAGGTGGGCCTGCGTGCCCGGTGTTTTCATTCCAGACTAGAACTTACGATTCTAAATCTTTCCTGCAGGCTTTTGATCTTGCATGGCAAAACATCTGTAACAAACCTCACAGGACTGCAAATGGTTGATTCTCCAATGGAAAAAACTTTATCTTTACAAACTTCTCCCAACTCTACAGATTGCATCTCGTTCCTGACGTCTGTGGACAAGGTTTTTTGCCACTGTTCGAATGACATCCAAAGGCTGGCTGCTTTCATCATTAAGCAACCATCAAAAAAAATGTGCTCGGACTTATCAAGGGCTTGGGTGCTTGTTTTCAGCACCTTCAGCAAGCGTGGCAAGAACTTCAGCACATTCAGGACCTGCAGGTTTCATGTGGGTCCAGGACAGGCCACCACAACACTGCTGATGAATAGCTGAAAAAATCCACTCGCTCACAGATACCCAGAATGAAGTCAAGTCCACCTGAAAAGACTATCATGGCAAAAATGGTGTGAAACTGCGCCATCGCGGTAGGCAGGAGGTGTCCCCAAAATGGCATTTTCTCAAAGGCCTCAATCCGAAACCTGAAGTCATATGCCACACGGACTCTCCAGCAGGTGGATTTCATCAATGTCCTTTCTGAAGCCATTTTTGAAGCTTCTGACTGATCTTTCTCGTCAGATTTGCTCGGTGCGCTTGGCACCACAGACACCGGCTCCTTTGATCCTGTCCTACGACCTGAAGTTGACTCTTTTGCAACTGGAGTGGACTCTTTTGATCCCTTCCTCTTGCTACTTATACGCACGGCAGCCATTTCTTGAACTTCTTGCTCCGTCAACAAGTTCAATGTTGGGAATATATTAACGCCAACTTGCCATAAGGCGCAACTCAGCAAATCTTCGCTGATTTCAGCAAGTAGCACAATCAGCAGAAGCCTGATTTCTGGCCTATCTAAACTCAAATGTGTCCCAATGCAAAGTCGAACCAAAAGCAAGGCCCCAATGGCTCCAAAACGTGGATATCCCATGCAATAGCCTGACTCTCTCAGCAGTCTACTGCTGTTGTTTGGCTTTCTCCAACCACGAGTGATGACATAGAGGAAGCGGTCAAGTCCACCAAGACGAACAGTCACGTTCCAGAAGACACCGCTGATAACTGGCAGCAAGATGTCCCAATTTTTGGAATTCTCCAGGTTGTCGACGTAAAGCATTGTCAACCGTGCTCCTTCCAGGGAAGGATGGGGAATTGCTTGGACTTGCAAGACTTGCAGCGTTGAAGCCTGCTCACAAGTCTGAAGTTCTAAGGATCTCTTGAAACATCTTCAAACTATGGCGCACTAGTTTCCATAAAAATTGCAATACATCCGACATCGGAGGGCTCATCTTAATGTCAATGAGAAATGACAAGTGACCGAATACGCTCCCAACTCAACTATGAATGCGCGTGTGTCATCTTAAGGATACTTCTCCTTGCCGATTTACTCATTCCTTGACAATATGCAGCTATTGGGTCCTTTGAAGACTAAAACCGAATTTGTTTGCAGGAACGGGGAATAGGTTTTCGGGGAACTTCACTGTCAAGGATTGATCTGACAGTATCTGACAAAGAATTATAAAAGCAAATCGCAAGTGACAATGACTATATAATGAATTGGCCCGCTCCTTCTGCCATAGCATGTAGATTACAGATGGCCATTGAAACTACAAGACCTTGATTGGTTCCAAAGTAGCCCTCACGGACTTCCTTGTTTGTCACATACTCCCTCGCGAAGACTCTTGAGACCAATGCAGTACCAAGCAGCTCGTAGACACTCAGCAAAAACGGCATCACAAAGCCCAGCCAAGGACCAATCAGTCTTCTGAGTACAATGTAGCTGGCAACCACTGCAAGGAAACCAATGATGGGGAACAAAATCGCTGAGGGGCCAATCTTAAAAGCATAGCTGTTGCTCACGGTAGGCGGTGCAAGCAGCAAGGAAATCATAGCCCCAAGAGGGAACATTAAAATGTTTCCAAGACCATAAATTGGTAGAATTCCAAAATGTTCTTCTGCTTCACCAACATTCACGCAAATGACGAAGGCGTAAGCAGACAACCAGCATGCATGCACTAAATAGGGAAAAAGGGCTGCTCGCC
This sequence comes from Breviolum minutum Mf 1.05b.01, assembly GCA_000507305.1. Lineage (NCBI taxonomy): Eukaryota > Dinophyceae > Suessiales > Symbiodiniaceae > Breviolum > Breviolum minutum. The sequence goes on along the minus strand of DF239710.1, from coordinate 254,479 downwards.
GTGCGCCCCATCGATCACCTTCCTCCATATACTTCAATGCCTGCCTCAAATTTTGCCCAGGCTGAAGCGACCACAACACCAAGTTTCGGAGGATTGGTACCGACATGAAGTGAATGGGCACGTAGAACACAAATAACCAGCCAAGGTATCTCAGCAGTAGTGTTGACCAAACCTTTTTTGGGAATCCAGGAATTCCAAGTTCAGAGGCGCTCAGGGTTATGAGCCCAACAAAAATGAAGCTGCTGGAAAGAAGTGATGCTAAAAAAGTCCCTCGAACAGTTGGGAGACACAATTTTGCTTCACCCAAGCCATCAGTTGCACCTTTGCAAGACTCTTCTATGCTGCATCTGATACCTGCAGCCTTTTTTGTCAAGAAAAGGGATCTCTTCCTCTCAGATCGACTCTGTTCATCCTTTTCGCCTGGTTTGGGAGACCTCGGAGAAGTCTGGGACTTCGGAGACGCAGCTGACTCGGGTGGCACCGATGGCGGTTCTTCTTTCGGCGGCGGAGCTTCCGTGAAAGACGTTGGTTCCTGGACATCAATCGGCTGAACCCTGGCCGGCCTTCGACTGGCGAGAGAACTGTCCATGACAGCCCCTAAAGCTCTTTGCCGACTCACAGCACTCCTATAGAGGCCATTGGCTTTGGAAAAAGGAACACATGTTGTTCAACATCCTTGAGAAAAACAGCACAGTGTTGCACAAAGCGGACTAACGCAAAAGAGCAGTAAGTAATCATATTGTCATATTGCAATCATAAAAACATACAAAAACTCAATCATATCAACCACTTCTTTTCAGAACCCGCAGAACTGGCCAGGAATTTTGAAGCTCGCATTCCGATTTTGCAATTGACTCAAAACTGTGAGGTTCTAACTTTGAAAATCCTCCAGCCATCCAAGCTTCGGGCTTCTCTTCCTTCTCTTTCTGTTGGTCTTGTCCTGCGCCTGAGGCATGTGGACTGAAAAAACTCACCAATCCATAATCCATGTCTACCGCATCATTCGTGCCAAGATATCCCAAGCAAACAATGGTTTGCGTTGGCAAAGCAATGCTTTTTGCCATTTTTTGCCTGCGTGTGTCAAGCAAACGTACCCCAAGAGTCCTGAACTTGCAGCGACCGTCGGAGTATCTGTCTCCATTTCTTCCGCAGGTTTCCCATCCAGCCGCTTCTCAACATGTGTCATCTCCTTAGGTGAGAGATCGAAGTGAAGTGACATTGTGCAGGCTTCCGCTTCCTGTTGGCGCGGGTCTCTTTTGCAACTCCTCTAAAGCTCTTTGACATTTATGCACAATGCACCCCTGTCTCTTTTCAGATCCAATCATGGTTTCCATATCTTTTACTAGCAACTCCTTTGGACATTCCTGCAGGACGACGACCCTCTTGGAGTCCTCCAACCTTCCTAACTTGCAGTTTCTAATGCACGGGGAAACACCACTCTCAAAGCAACGCTGAAAATTCTGCCCAGGTTCAATCTCTTGGGGCCTTAGCTGAGCTGCGGTTCTGTAACTTGTATCCTCTCTGATAGCATTCCGCAGTGCGTTGAAAGGAAACGCATTCTGCACGTTATTGCTGCTACGATCGATCTCCTAAAAAAATATCTCCCATGGGCGAGAAGAAGAGGGGTGTCGGGGTGTCAGGTACTGCAGGCCAGCTCCAGTTCAGCCAGGGAACTCTACTGCATAACCTCAGGTTCCAATTCTTCAGCCAACGACTCCCTCACCACCAAACTCCGCCAATAAAAAAATGATACGCGAGAGCTTGGTTCTCAAGACAACCAAACCCTCGTAATATGCAGTAATTGCATGTGGGCATCTCTGACCGCTTTGCATGGTTTTCACTGTTTTCACAAATTGTTTTTCCAGTCTCAGGATATGTGCACTTATGCTTGGGGGTGGTCTTACTAGTTTTTGCCCTAGGAGTTTTGGCAATATTTTCCTGGCCAAGCAACCTAATTGAAGCGCAAGGTCCCTCGCGTCTGAGTGGGCGGCGTCAGGATTGGCCAGACTTTTCCGGTACCTGCGAGCCACGAAGCAAAATGCAAGCAATAGAACTGAATACAATGCAAGCAATTATTGAATACAAATGCGAAGCATCAGCCAAAAGGACGTGGCCAGGCACTCCAGACTGGAACACAATCAAAACATGTCGTCGTGTCGTCTATGAATGTCTATAGAGTCTATGATCCCTTCCCTTCCACACGTCGTTTAGAGGATGGCCTCACTACGGAAGAATACAATCGAGGCTGGACAGGCTTCACCCTTGGCTCGAAAAGGACTGAAATACTGTCAACAAATGTCAGCAAAATAATGTCAATATGTCCGAACTGTGGAGAACACAAAACACAAATCTTGCCCGTGACTTTTCCACAACACTTTCCACACGGGAAGGTATACATGGGAGAATATGTTCAAGTCTTTGGACAAGAGGCGGCTCGCTCTCTTCCTCTTTTTCCTCGTTCTTTTTGAAACAAGGAAGACGCCTTCGTACCTTCCGGAAGAGAGCGGAGATGCTACCAATCCTCAGCTGTTCACTCGTTGATTTCAAGCAGAGAGACGCAAAACTGCATCCGGTTTAGGCTTAAGACTCTTAAGCCAAAATAACTTTGACGGCAGAATGCAGAACACCAAGAGATGCTGCAGGATGCCTCCATGCTTTGCCAAGTATGCCAAGCAACTCTCCACTTGGTCCAATTGCCAGTAGCATTGCAGAGAAAAACACCAGGGAAGTGACGACAGACACAGAAATCACAAAGCAAATCACCATCCTAGGAGAGGGAAGAGCCCAAAAGCAATCAACAATCGTAGACCAATTGGCATCCAATTTTGGATTGTTGAGACCTCTCAAAAGCTTTGGAAACACGTCAAAATGCAAAGACTGGTGTTTCAAACTGCTATAGACATAGCAGCTAAGCATCCCAAACTTGACCAGGAAAAGACCTCATACCAGACTTGAGTGGGTGTATGAATCTTGGCAAGTTTCTTGATGAAGCCAATCCAGCTTCCAACAGCTTGAAGGGCTACTAAGCACGAAGAAACAAATCCTCTATCTTAAAAAATCGCTTCGACTTCCACTTCAGAACTGGACTGTAAGGCTGTACGTCGGAATATCTGTGATTCTCAGGTAAAAAACTGATGAATCCCCGCAAACTGCGTCTGAGCAGCTCCTGCAAAACATCATGAATAATGCTGCTCCAGCCTTTCAGTGCGATGACAAAGAGACTGCCAAAGAAACAAAGGACTTAGAAACATAAAAATGACGATATATCAAGAAGATTCAAGAAGCACAAAATATGAGAAGCACTGTGGCACAGTAGGCTACAAGTTCGTATGTTGTCAGGTCTGCAAGCTCCAAGCTCTTCTCAGCATTTTGTCAAGAGACTGATGAGATAGCTCCCGAAATCACAGACACCCCCATTTTTGTCACCTCAGCTGCTCTGTGAGACAAGTTCTGGGTCTAACTTGGCACGGCGCGCGTTGTGGTGCGCGATGCCAACGTACCAGTCTGACAGAATGTCGAGCCACGAAAACCAGCATCCCAAGGCATCATCACATTTGCATACATTTCTAATCTTTAAGCTGAAGATCCATGAACTGCACTCGGTCTTCCCGCTTTTCATCTGGACATTCCAAATATGCGTCGCCTGATGGACACGAACATAGACTTTCCCCAGTTTCTGCCTTTCAACTCTCATCCATACCTTCCCATCCCGCCTAAATGAATCACATAGTCGACAGATAGACCAATGACCATGACGTAGATGACAGCTTCACCAACGCTGGTCTTCCAGCCCATGCAGACGGAAAAAGCCAGCACAGAAGAGACCTTCACAAAAGCGGGTTGCGAAGTGGCTCAGGCCAAGGTTCAAGTATTTTCAAGTGTATTCCAACCAAGCGATCCGAATACATTGATGCAAAGAATCTCTTCAATGTAAACTTGTGAGTCTCCACTCTGACTTGGTCGATTGTAAGATGCCAACAATCACGATGATGCAGGACACGGAGATTCCGGCAAGAAGTATGTTGCCGGTTGCAAAGAGCAGTACCAGAAACGCTAGAAACCTCGAAAATACACCGCAGAACTCATGGCTTGCTTTCGAGTTGAAACGCAAATGATTGGCTCTTCTCAGACTCACCTGCGAAAGAATGCTACAGGTACGCAGCAACTCTGAAGACTCAAGACCAAGAAAAACATAGGCTCTCAGAACAGGCAACAGGGACAGCTTAATCCCGGCAAAGACCTCCTCGTTCATGGCCTCTTGCACGTAGAACCAATGAAAAGCAAACCTCAGCATGCCCAGCCCGGTGCTGACATTGTTTGATTATTCTGCATATTCAAGTCATTCAAGTCATTCGAGTCATTCAAGCCATTCAAGTCATTCAAGTCATTCAAGCCATTCAAGGCCAGAATTGCAGCGAAAAGTGTGAAGCATTGCTGAGACACTGAAGTACAACGACTATGTCAATGTTGAATGTCTTTCATTTCAAACTCCCTGTATTTTAATCATTACTGTGCTGGTGAAGTGCATATCTGTCGAGAAAATAGCATCTGAAAGGCCTGGAAGGTTCTCCTTGGCAGCAACAGATTGATGTTTAAAAATTCAAGTCGCATCCGGCTCTATGTCACACGAAAATGACATTGTGTTAACACCAACCGACTCAAACAATCAGAATGAAGCACCAGATTCTTCCTCACCTTTTTGGGTCGCAAATCCATTTACAAACCTGAAACAGGTCTAGCGCTCAAATATCAAAATGATCGTGGGAATTGCAATGGGCACTCAAATTAACAGCAATGCTTGACAAGTGCTTGCAATGCTGGAAATGCTCAACACTCTAGCGGCAGCCTCTCCCAGTCTTTATCCAGCTTGATGCCATCCTGGAATACAAAGCAAGATAATTGAATCTGAATCTTACAAGATGTACCAAGATCTACCAAGTATGTTTATGTGTTCATACCATTTGCCATTTGCAGTATTTTCCCTGCCATCTAATTCCCTGCATCTAACAACAAAATTTTGCATGTTTGGCATGTACGCAATCTCTCTTGACATCCCCAAAGGCCAAAAATTGCTTGCCTAGCGTCTATGTATGGAATCTCCCAGGTGGCTCTGAGTGCAACTTCAATCACAATTGCTCGAAGCACCAGAGAACCATCAATGCGATCGAAAAAGACCTTGCAGGTTCTGGGGTGAATTGCTGCCAAGTCCGAGAAATCATTTTGTACATTGCAACTGCGAAAATCAAGTCTCAGCCTCATCTTGAAAGTGCTCCATGTTGCGACTGCCCGCTTGGTACATCCTGAAGACAGAAGTCACTTGGAAGCCTACGTGTCGTCTGAGTCCTTTGCGTCTTTGGAAATGCTTTGCATTGTTTAGTGAGATTGCCGATTATCAACACTTTTAATCGTCCAACACCACATCCATGATTGCATTTCAAGCCACTTGTTTTGAGGAGACATGGGAGCTTCCAGGAACTGCACAAAATCAGAGTCCGAATCACAGCAGAAATTTCCTGAGTTTCCAAATGATACACTTCAATTGGTTCGCCGAGGCCTAGCATTGGGACAACAAGCCAAAGCAAGCCCACAATGAAATTTTCTGCGCATCATTTGCTTGCTGCATAGAAGTTGCTTGAAGGATACTCCTGACAAGTCCAGAGTTAGGAAAGATTCACAGAGAACTCATGTGTGGACAAAACCTCCCGTTTGGCTCGCAGTCGACTCAGGTTCTCCTTTCTTTCTTCACCAGCCTTTGTCATGTCGATGGCAGCATTCTTCATCTCCTCAACATGCAACACAATTTGGACTTTTCTTGGTTCCACTTGCCAGCAAGTACCAGCTGATCAGAACTTTCAATATGGAACATGATGAAAAATCAAACCGTAAGCCATAAGCTCCCAGCGGTCCATGCTTTGAAATCCTTCAAAACCTCAGATTTCTTTGTTGTCCTTGTGGCCCCCGCAAAGAAGTTAGAAATCCGGGAAGAAAGGATTGCAAACGAAAACAGTCCAGGTCTCTGATGGTTGTGGGAGTGTGCAACATCTCTGGATGTCCACGTTTAATCATGTGATCAGAGCTACTGTCAATACCGCAATGAAATAAACGTACTTAGAATTTCAGGTGTCCAAAGCTCCCAAATATCTATTGGCAAAGGATCTATTTGGTCTCAAAAGAGCTTCTGTATGTACTGATCATAACGGACTAGCACTTGAGGACAAGGCTTGTCTAAGCACGGAAGTGCACTCACTGGAGTGCCCATGCAGCGCTTGCAGTGGCAGTATTTGATGCAGAATATATTTTCCTCCTCATTTTTCCTTTGTCACTTGACTTGCTCTAGTCTTTTCAGGCTTGCCTATATGTATGAGCAAGAGATACGAAAGTCATGGATGACACCTCATGCTCTGTGAATGCTTTACTCACCTACAAATGCTCAGATTCAGATAACAAACTAAGATTCTCAGAGGTTTATCCGAGAGGTCGATGCAGAGAGGCAGGGTCTCTCTGCTAACGCCGAGCTGCACATTTCAGCGGCGCGTGACCTCCCAAATTCGATTCCGATGCCAGACGCAGCGACGCGGCGAGGTCCGTGAGGTCACCTTCACAACTCAAATGCCAAACCTGAGACCTCAAACTAGTCATTTTCAACCCAGTATTGCTGGAAGCTGGAAATCAAGCAAAGAAGCTCCAGTTACGTTCAAATCAGAATTCATGTCATTTGGGTCATATTGCACCTAGACAAAGATTTTGGCTGTGATGTCAAGCCTTCTTCTCGGTGTTCGTCAGACTCATCAGCCAATTCTTCTAGCAAGTCCTTGACAAAGCCAAAAACATTGGTTGATGCACCGTTGCTTTAAAATGTTTGTTCCGTTGCTTTCCTGACGTGCGTAACACAAAAAAAAGCAATGCCGTGCCTGTAAATATGAGTCAGCTACAGGGACCAGTCACAAACAAGCTAATCAACTAATCTGAAATTGTTCAACTTTAAAACCTATCTTGTACAGTACAGGGTTGATTTCATCATTTTTGGTGTTGTTGTTGAGGCGTTTAAAGATAATGAAGATCTTGATTTTATGTCAGGGTTCGGATTTAATATCGGCGAAAACCCCCAGGTTGTCTCTGAAATCCGACCCTAGTATAAAATCAAAAACGACCACAACAAAAGTACCTCTACAAAATCAGCTCACGCACACCTCAAGATGCATCCCACTACAAAATCAAAACCACTCATTCATCATCTCAAACATACTTCCAACATCCAAATATCGCTAAAAAACGATCAGAGGGAGGCCAACGGTGCGATGTTGTAGAGAAAATCCTGCGTAGAGGTTATATACATATATATTGCATTTATATTAGATGCAATAACCAGTATGATCAAAAAAAGATTCATTTATGTTGCAAACCAACTTATAGTGCCAAGCCACACAAAAATCTGTGAGAAGTGTTTGTAGACCTCGGCTGCAAAGCAAAACAAAGCTAGTGTTTGAGATGTGCGTAGAGAACGGACTACGAGAGCATTTGTCAAAACTTGCTGACTACCAGCACATTCAAAATGCGGGGCTGGGACAGAAACCAGTACATACGGCCCTAAACTCCACATGGCTGTTCTTTCAAATCAAGCTTCGCATTTGCTGGTCTTTTTGTTGATTTCGGTTCTCGTTCGTACGTCCGCCTGAGATTCGACCATCGATCAGTCAAAACGCTAAGCAATCACTTGAGCAGCTACTGACAATAGATTGATGATAGCTTTAATAGCTGGTAGCTCCAAAGCAAATGTTTGAGATATTTCATCAAAGTTAGACTTCCATAGAAACTTTAGCAAAGAAAGCCCTGCATTGCTGCTTAAACTTCATGCTGAACGGACATGCCAAGTCAACCAAGTCACTTGAGGCAAAAATGTCGACGTAATTTGGCTTCTGTCCCGCGCAGTTGAAGAAGCAATCATTGTAGTCAGGAGTCGTGCCACGATCAATAGGATCTGTAGCATTGACACCCACAACGATACGAACTTTCAGTCTGTAGGGATTGAACTTTTGTTCATATCGTTTAGCCAAGGTAGGCAGAAATCGTTCATAGTTGTCCTTGGACGAGAAGACTTGAGGCATTCTGGGATCCGGTGTCACATAGGAAGCCGTATACATGCAAAGGAAGGCAAAGAAGGCGAAGACCCCCAGAAGCGGCCACTTGAAGGACAGAACCTGGGACAAGAAAAACACTTCACAAAGGAGTCCAACTTTTAAGCGACAAAATCTAAATCTCAACCGTCTCAACCTGTCACTATGTCTTGGCATGTATCAGCATGTCCTCAAAAAGTTCAATGTGTCTTCACCTTGCTTTCTATTCAGTAGTCCAGCTTTATTTTCTGTAGCTCTTAGGAAGTCCATGGCTTCTCTGCATCAAGTCCAGAAGTCCAGGCATCAAGCGTCTTTCCTCCCAGTTGCTTTTAGTCAGTCTAGCTGAGTCTAGCTATCTAGAGTCTCCCAATGGATGCCAATGGTATCTGCATGAAAGTGGCAAACTTGAAGAACGAGTCGTGAAACCACCTTGGTAGCACTTTTTGCAGCATCAAAGATACCATATATGCAGCTCAGGAAATGTGACACGTCTGTGCAAGGTAGTTATCCTACGTTCTCCAACTGTGCAGAAGTGGTTTGACTGATGAACAAAGACACCCAGCCAAAAGATGTTGAAATGACTCTGAAATCGGTTGAAGCGAGAGACTTGTCCATGGGTCGCAGTGCTTCCGCCTGTCTGTGAGATAGCCATGTTGAGATCAAAGTCGGGTCCAATGGAGGGCAAAGGATCTTTTGTACACCTGTTGCATCTACAGAAACCTGTACAGTTTCCAGGTTCATGCTTTCTTCATAGTTCCAAGTATCAAATGAAAGCCTTCACTTGGTCAGTTTCGAACTGCTTGATTTGATAGCTTTCAATCAGCTGGGCTATTTAAGAAACTGTTCTTCTACTTCCACTCTCATATCTCCATTGCCCAAGCCTCAGAAGTTGCAGTTCCTTCAGCCTCCGCAGTCGGCTTGGGCTTGGATTTGAGTCTCTCGCTGGCACAGACCTCAATGTGACTCACGCAACCTCCCTGGACAATGGTCTCCACGCGGAAAAATTTCTGGCTGTGACTTTACGGACTTCACTCTTAAGTAAAGTCGTCCTGTAGCATGGACCGTATAGATGGAAAGTCGAAACTCGAAATAGTCAGTATGGCGTATGAGAGAAAAAAAACTCAGGCGAAACAACAGTGAAACCTGAAAAGTCTTGCCAACTAGTTCAAGCACTTTTATGCACTTTTCATGTTCTGGCAATGTCGCATTCTGCTAAGTCTTCAAATGCAAGCAATCGCCATGAATTTATGATCATATGGGATGCCTTGTGATTGACCAAAGCCCGGCTTTTTGCACGGAACTTTAGTGCAAGTCGCACATCTGCCAAAAATCTCTAGACATAGCACTGCACACCACAAAGTGTGCAAGTGCAAGAGCTGCCAATGAGTAGTCAAATTCGAGATTTCAAACCCAACATTTCAAACGGCGAGCAGAGACGTACTGGCTGTTTGCACAGGACCGGTACTGCCGCAATCTGGTTCTGGTCGCACCAGAAAGACCAGCTGCTTCAGACTGAGAGACACTCAACAAACATGCAACAAAAAGCAGTTTATCCCAAAGATGCCATCTGCAATTTCTTTCACAGGAACTTGCACTGTCTCTCTGCCAGGTATGAACCCTGTTACACTTTACAAAATCCAGTACATCAATGCTCCTCCAGTGGATCCTGTCCCAACGATCAGAAAGACTATGCACCTTTGCCGCTACCGCCCTTGCCGCTGCCACGGCGCCGAAAGCGCAAGCAAACGCTGCCAGGTTTAGGAAATGTGTCCTGCAAACGAAAAAAAATGTTTGATGTGGTTGGCTCTTACATTTACATGTTGCGTGGGGAGAGAGAGACAGAGAGAGAGGCGTTTTGTAATTACCGTTCACCCTCTTTCACTGAAACTACTCAGACTTAACTTCAGGGCAAAGTGGCTACAGTTCTTGAGGTCAATACGGTCATTTTGACAAACCTAACAAACCTAACTACCTTTTGCAATGTCATGCCTTGCCTCAATCCTCTCTGCCCAAAGCTCACAGTCAGGCTCTGCAAAGGACACTCCGCGGCAACTTTCCATCTCACTGCATTGCATCTGACACTGCTGCAAATCCAGAGAGGAAACTCTTGTGACTGGGCCATCTCCCTCACATGCCCGATCCCTTCCATCAACCACAGAGAAACCACGCAATAGAGTCAGGCCGTCGGTGGTACTACCCAGCGTGGTCGTGGTAGTCTCTGGACGTGTTGTAGTGATTGTGGTTGTTGTCACAACTGGTGTGGTGGTCGTTGTCACAACTGGTGTGGTGGTCGTTGTCACAGCTGGTGTGGTGGTCGTTGTCACAGCTGGTGTGGTGGTTGTCGTCGCAACTGGTGTGGTGGTTGTAGTGGTGACAACTGTCGTAGTGGTAGTGGTTGTAGTGGTGACCAACGTGGTTGTCGTTGTTGCTTCGGTAGTGGTGGTACAGCTACCAAGTGGGTGAAGCTCAGCATGGCCATTCTCTGTGGCAATGAGCCAGGCTTGAGCAAAGCTCTCCAACCAAGCCGGTTCATCAGCTGCAAAAAGAAGAACTGCATCAGCGGCAGGGCCAGTGGGATTGTTTCGATCTCCACAATCACCGTCTTGATTTCCACAGCACTGTCCCCTTTCACCTCTGCCAGGACTGCCACCACAGTACTCCCCTTCATTATTTGCCACTGCATCTTGGATGGTATCGGATTCCAACCACGCACAGCAATCATGCTCCGTTGCCAAGACGGGACCACCATTCCGTCCATTTTCACTGTATACGAGGCAGAGATCTGTATTCAACATCATCTCATGTCCATCAAAGCTGGTATCTCTGCCAATGTCACTCCTCTCCCACTGGTTCTTGCCAGCATTTCCACTCACGGCCAGTTCCGGAATCCAACCTTTGGCAAGCAGTGAAACGTAGTAGTTGTTGTTGAACCGCCTGGAGTTCTCTGGATCACTCCACCATCCATGGTACCCAGAATTGCTGACTTCTGCACGGCCGAGGGTGTGGACTCCCATCAGAGCAGCTGCTTGGGTCCAGGTGAGGCCAAGACCATCCAAGAAGTTTTCTTCCACGGCACCACAGCCACGTTCCGGATCAGGCAACCGACCCACGGCGAACGGACACGATGTAGCTGTGACTCGGCCAAAGCGGAAGCGTGAGCGGAAATCCAATGGAAGGGCTCCTGGATTGGTGGCGATATGCCTAGCTCTCGTAGACATTATCACTGCTTCAGCTGAAATCACCAAAAAATCTGCCAAGGATACGTCTGCGCAGAACTGCTGGTAGATGTCTAACAGTGCAACACCATGCTCACCTGATGCAAGACATCTAGCCAAACCACCGTTATCTGGGTCAGCCATGTCTGTGCAAGCGTCTGAGCCTCCTTGTCCATCTGCAAAGTCCATAAAGTCATGCCCAGCCATGCGTAGGACACAGCCTGCCCAATCAGCCTGTGGGCAGTTTGATGTAGTGCAGGTCACAGGAAGCGATTCCAATGCGCCACGCACTGCAGAGACAATTTGGTCGTAGTCTGCGAATGTCATGCATGTAGTAACCTGGGTTGCCCCTGGACAAGGCATCAGTTCGGCAGGAGTGACATTCAAAAGGTTGCGAACGCTGTGCACACTTGCAGTGCTTTGAAGCTGGTCACGGCGGCTACTTTGTTGGAGAAGCCACTGTCCGTCTGTCCGGACCTTGCGGACACAATCCTCCGCGACAGCAATGTCCACAAGCAACAGCGCGCACCATTTGACCAACTGCAACATGGTAGAGTCCGTCTAATCCTCTGGGAATTGATCTCAACCAAAATGGCTGCAGTTGCTCTTGGCTGCACAACGATTCCAGGGGCCTCAGAGCATCCTAAGCACTGACCTTGTTCTCAAAAGATGGAACTATTTGCTTCCCTGCATCTTCCTTGCAATTTGCTCCAGGATTCGACCAAAAGACATTGGCTCGGCTAATGTTCAAGCAATCGCTTACAGAACGAATATATGTCTTCACTCGATGGCCTTGCCTGTTCCAACTCAACTCAATGCTCTGAGGGGCCCTGCTATTGAAAGAAAAAAGCTGAAGTCAATGAAGAAATTCGAGATGATCAAGCAAGCCTTAGGTTTTTGTTTGAAAAGATTGGGAAACTTTGGAAAATTGTAGGGTCTCAAAGGAAAAACAGCAGAAGCTTTCACTGCAGGTCTTAAGAGCTATATAATTGAGCAAAAGGATGACAAGCATGGTCCTCATTTTTCATGTCTCAGATCACTCTCATCCACTTTCCAGGAGGCCAAGGCTCGCAAAATAATCCAAAGGTTCTAATTGACGGGAAGTTGGATGTTGCATTCCTTGGCACAGCAGAAAGAACCACCTTTTCAGACTCACTTCTACCGCGTCTTTCCGCAAGCTTCCTTTACTGCATCTTGGAGTATCGCGGTCATGGTAGAATTCAAAAGAATCTTTACCATCTTAGGCTCCTGACTGCTTTGAACGCACGAACAAAGAACTCTTCTAGACACGATAGATCCGTAATAATTGCCAATCTAGGGTGAATGTTGCCCTTGCTCGTGTACACGAGTACACGATGCACAATGTTGAGAACCCACACGCTGCTAGTGCAGCGCACTTCATGGACTCCACTGCTCTCTGGGTCCAAGCCGCGAGAAGAATGCAAAAAACGTTGTCAAGGAAGTGCACCTCAATCAAGCGTGAAGTCATTGACGCATGCAAGAAGTTCCATGCCTAAATCTTCATGAGTGAAAGAGCACTGTGAGACACACAGGACCTGGATCCATCAATGCTGCCTTTCCAGTCAACCCAACTATCAAAGCTCGCGATGGGATGAAACTGGATGAAATCAAAACAAAGAGAGGAACCTGAGGAAACATTTGAAAAAAAAGATTGCAGTACCAAATGAAAAATAGAGAATAGAATTCCAAGATTTACACACGCATCTTTTGACTTCCTGCAGCTCCGGTGGAACAAACTGGCTTCGTCTCAACCAAGCCAGGCAACAAGCAGGCTTTGGATGCATGGTGAGCTGCAGGGGACATGATGGCACCTGTGCATGTTGCAAAGCGTACACTCCCCACGTGAATCTCTGGCTTTAGATTGGGAGAAGGAATTGGGGCAACAGGTGGAGTCAAACTCGGAGTCTATCAGAAAAGGCAAACGGGAGAAAAGCAAAATGACATCATGCCAATCTGTTGGCTTTTAGCAAAGAATGCTGCAAAGGTGCTGAAATTTGTCGGACGCTTTTCTGCTTCCGCTTCAGCTTTTTCCTGGCCATAAGCATCCTGCGATCGAGATGCAGTTCCAGAGCCAATTTTATTTTGACATGTCTAAAACTGCCGCTCAAGCTTCAAAACAAGGTGCCTTGTTGTGGATTTTTCATGAATTTGCCATCAACTTCATCTCTACAAGAGTGGCTGCTGATCTCTTAAGTTGCGTAGGTGACAGCATTCCGTTGAAAATAGCAGATTGCAGTCCATGATAACGAAAGCATCATCAACTCCCACTCCAAGGATAATGAAGAGGCCGTTCAGGTGCAGCAATCCTTGCCAAACAGACCAGAACAAACGCCAAATAACAACAAAAACACTGCTCAGGCAATGAAAGTTGGAAAGTTGCTTCTGCCAGTTTTGTGCCGAAAATCCCATGTACCTTTGCTGGAACACTAGTGTGTAGAGCCTCAGAACCAGCTGCTTCCCAAGGAAACCAATATATATAGATAAGAAACAAGCTCTCACATTCCAATTTATGTAGNCCTAGCGTATATATATATATATACTTTGTACACGTTGTACAGGTTGTACACTTTGCTTTGTCTCCCTACACCTGTGCATCAGGGGACAAGCAAAAGTTCCGGACAAAAGCTCTATGTTACGCTGTCATGGTCACAGTATCTCAATGTGGTAAGCCAGGCAAGCAACAAGAGAGCTGGGCCAAAGGAGAACACGATCATAGCAATGATCTCAGAGAGCACCGGAATACAGGAATGTGTCTCAATCTGCTTTGCACAGCAAATTGATTTCAATATCTGACAAGTGAACAGAGTGCTGCAGCGTGCCAAATCTGAGCCCATCACACAAACACCTAAAAAGATTGATTTTGTCATGAATGATATGTAGGTCAGCATAAACAAAATGGACGCAGTGATCCAGATTGCATCTCGCGGAATGTTGTAGGCAATGTACCTTGGCTATGTAAGTCGTGCTTCATGTGCATTAATCGAAGACAAAATAGGAAAACAGGGCTTGTGCCATGTCTGTGTCAAGCAGCTAAAGCAGCTCCTGCAGCCTAGCATCTGTTTCAGTAGGGGACTTCCATTCTGCATACTATTTGCATCAAATGATATCCTTGGTTGTAGAAGTCGAGGAAGTGTGCATTTGAAGGCACTTCAGTCATTTCAAGCGCTGACCCTCACCACTCTCTCCAATTCTCAGCAAGCAATCTTTTGCTGCAAAGAGTCCTGAAGCCTGCACAAGTTGAACGAACAAACGAACAAACGAACGAACAACTAAAGAAATTGAACAAATTGAACAAAGGAATTTCACCTAAGCTCTCATTTTGATCAATTGGAACAGGTGGAATTTCAAACGCCTGGCTCTTCAGAATGTCAGAGTGTCCTGCCTTTTGCATTGTTGTCTTCATTCACCAACAAGTCGTTGTAGGTGTTGAAGATCCACTCCATGATATAGTCAGATGCCTTACTTGGCCAAACAAACTCCTTCCACAAATCAGCCCTCCACAACTGCTCTCCCTGTCCTCCGTGCGCCCTTGGTCTGCAGTCAGGCCCGTCCATTTAGGGTTCACATTCCTTGGCTTCACAAGGGCAAGCGGCAAGCATTCTTTTCAATACATTCACCATCCAAAGCTGGCCTTTTCCACAGCCCTTTGTGCAAACGTCTTGCAAAAAACAAGAAAAAAACATCAACTTTTAGTCAGGAGTACTGTATGGACACCAATAAATCAAGCTCGAGGCTCGACAGTGGGAAGCCAAAAAAAAACATGGAGTGCATTGATCTGACCTATAAAAGCAACGTGAGCTGCACAATCGAACCCTTTTTTCAAACGGACTTGCATCATCTTCCAGAAATGCTGCATCTCGTGAATGACACTGGTTGCATGCCAATTGTGCCTGGGTGTTGCGCTTCATACAAATCCCATCCTCTCGCACTTCGCAAGCGCCAGCTGCATCGTCACCAACCCTCAGAATTCACAATTTCTGGGCTGACATTGAATGTCCATTTTGAGCTTTGAGATACAATATCAACAGCACCCAAAGCTCAAAATGGACAAGGTTCCCCTTCTATGCACTTCTCATCATGATACCCGTTTATCCATTTACATTTAAACATCAAGAGTGTTGCTGTCGGTTCATCATACAACTTAGTCATTTTTTAGCAAGCAGCATCGGCACTGAGTGCAATCAAACCCACCTCCAAGACTCCAAGCCAAGGGGCACTGAAAATAGATTGGGAAATCTCTTCGGAAAAAGAAATAGCTGTTCCTGGGTTGCGACCAACTTATTATCAAACATCTCCGACAATCCGATGCCATACAAGAGCCATACATGATGAAAGTATAAAGGTCTACAAAGACTATTGAAGATACGGCTGGGCATGAGACTCACAAGTTTTGATGCCAGGATGGAAACTGTAGTATAAATGAATGCTTGGCATTGAAAGCTGAATACTGTGAGGACACCAGCCCTTCGAGTGCACACCTCTGCCTCTACCATTTCATTTCAATCTTTTTGGGGAAATCATCTGTCCCATCCACTTGCCATCAGCGAGACTGGACAAGTCAAGGTGCAGAACCAAGATTTTCTCCTGTGAATTGAATCCTGCACAAGTGTTTGGTGTTTTGATAAAGACCTTCAAGGACCACCAAGCATATGCAGTGAAACGTAGATCTCTTGTCTTGAGGAGTCCGATTCCGTGTTTGAGTTCTACACTTTTGCAGACAGAATTCAAGGATCCACCACTTCGCCTTCTGTAAATCTGAGCTAGCGGCAGCTGGCGCCACACTTTACAGATACACGATGAGAACGTGTCCAAATTTGCGTTAAAACATCATGAGGGCTTCAACATAGACATGACAAAGAAGCCACTTGAATTATACAATCCAAGCAGATGAATACTTGCGCAAACTAGCCAGAAAATAGCTACCACAAGTGGGGATCCCATGAAGGTTTGCTGGAGGTCAAAAGTGGATGCATCCCCAACTAGAGGAGAAAAAAGCAAGCACGATGATTCCTGAAATGTACCCTGATGCACCTAGAGCAAATCTACATAATTTAGCATGACTTCAGGCCCTGCAACCAAAAAAAAAGGTTGGAAGAGAAGATGGTGCACCTTCAACTTACTAGTTTCCTTTCTCAATGGAAACACTTTTCCAAGACATTCGAATTTCTTGCTAAAGAATTCAGCCAGTTGGCAGAAAGGAATCATCTCAGTCTTTTTGCCCATGAGAAACTTCAGTCCTGTCGGATACACACGACCATCCCTTTGCTGGCAAATTATCTGGGCCATTCCGACGGCGGCAGGAACAGCGATCAGACCACATCCATCGTCGTCTCCTGATGAAGTCTGGCCTTGGAGTCAAAGGAATATAGAACTCTGCCAAAGCAAGCAGAGCTATCGGCAGTTCGAAAATGTGTGGAAACAAGTGAGTGGTGTTGGTAGAATCTTAGTCAGCTGAGAAACAAAAACGGAGGAGGTATTACGCTCAATTGCAGCAAAACAAGTCACAATGTCTGGCACGAACAAAAAAGATACCTAAAACGACCTCAAACGATCTAACACCATGATGGGACCATGGTTGGCAGCATCCACACGGTGGCAGCAGCATGGCAACATGGAAAAAACGACCTATCAGGCAGCACCATTGCAGGACGGATAGCCACACAAGGACATGGAGAGCCATATTTTGTTCATCATTGTTCATCCCTTCTGGACTTGCTGCCGTCTGCTAGAAATTCAAGCAACTTTTATGCAACTTGGCTCAAGAGTGAATTGACCGAGTCCCAGACGAGCACTTCTGCTCAGGTTTATTCGTTGAATTGTCAGGCTTGTCAGGCTTGTCAGGCTTGCCAGTGCCAAGCGTGGTGTAGAAGGGCAGGGGAACCTAAATGCTTGAATCAAGACAAATGATTCCACAGGAACAAAGCATAGCAACATCTGGCGACTGTTACTGCCACCATTTTGACCGAGCATGCCTGTCAAAGATTCAGGTCAAGGCTCTGCCATTACAAACGGATGCGGAATCACACGATCAAGGGTTCGCCGTCGGGCATAGAAGGAATGGGCGGCGTAATCACCTTAAAGCCAGGGATACCACGTCAGCGAAACTGTACATAGATGCTTGCACACTGGCTGCATACGTCTGAATGTAGACGCGTAACCATTTGCATGCATCTGTGTAGACGATGATTTTACCCAAGGCACCAGTCAAATCACCACACTCTTGAGTAGCTAGAACACCTGCTCCTCGCACTGAGTCGTCCTTGCAGGCCTTATTGCCTCGAAGAAAGAGTTTCTTCGTCGTGAATACAATTCTAAAGTGAAGTGTTGACCATGTCGACTCAGGTGCAGAATTCAGCCAAGGCACTCCAAGGCTGTGGCTTGGGTTTATCAACATTTTTCCAGGGACAAAGTTCCTTGGACTGAAACAATAATCCATAACAACCACTCTCAAGAAAACGGTGTCACAGCAAAGGTAACACCTGTCAGGCGTCATTTTGTTCACTTTGCATTCCAAGACTCGGATCCTCTGCGACACAATTCTACAGAATCATCGTCATAGCCTCAGAGGGCCATGTGGTGCAGAACCGAACCAAAGATCTCGAGAGACTTCGAGAGACATCAACTTTCCCACTTTCCCCTTCACTTGCGTACAAGCTGCTGGCCCAGTAATCAATGACTTTTTTCACATATGCATCGGCCTGCGATGCCAACGACTATATGAGACGGCTCAGGAATTTCCATGGTTCATAAGGTCTCTTTTAGCTGAGATGTTGACAAGAGGTTCTAGCGTTCAAACTCAGCATTAGTTGCACCAGAATTCTGCGACTGGTTTACAAGATAAACTACATGGATTCCTGCCTCTGGTCGCAACAGCTTTTTGAAGCCATAGTCAAAGTCCCACATCTGCTGCAAACTGATGTCCCAGCTCAAGGACAACTGGACCTGGAAAAGTAGTAAAGCAAAGAGCCATGCTGGAATCCTAGTCTTCGAGCGGAATCTATCAAAGATAAGGGACATCATTGTACACGAGGGCCAAGCAGCCACAATTGGACATCGCCTCGGCACAGCTCCACAAGAAATAGCTTAGATTGCTTACATAATATGCTTACATCATGTCTTCCGCATTCTTCAACAAGAGCCGTTGACACCTTCACTTTGCAAAACTTACTACCACTCAAAGAGTTAAAGCTTGCAGCAGTCTGTCAGGCATCAACACCAACCAAAAAGGAGTTTCATATCTCTTGTTCATCTTGTGTGCAGGTAGAAAGGTCCCCGTCCTTGGGCAGGTTTCCTGATGAACTCCCGCTCTTTCCGCACCAATCCATTACAATGGATTCTTTCGGATCCAAGCCCAATTTCTTCTTGTCGTAGTATTTAAGGGCCTCAATTCATGGAGACAGTTTCAATTCATGCAGAAATACCAGGCAAAGGAAAGAAAAAATATCTTACTCATTTGCACCAACAAAGAAATGCCCATATTCCTTGACAGCAGTAGGTGGTGGTTTTGGCAAAGAACTTTCCCAGGATTTTGTACATTCAGAACCCATTACCATCTCTAGGCGTCACATTTCATTGAAAGTCTTTCAAAGCCGATGTGCATGGAGCTCAGGCGGAGATGCATAAATATCACTTTTGTTGTTCACTATTTCCTCATAGTATTTCGCTGTATCAGTCATTGTAGAAAAAAGACGCTGATCTCTTTAAAGCATCGTATTTCTGATCGTCACTAATTTCTTGTGTCTGACACCTACAACAGTACTTAAGACTGCGGGTATTCCGATCGTAGACGTCTTTCTCAATGAATGTCGCTTTTCAACCTGTTTTGAAATAGTGCGCTTGTGTTTCTTGTTCCTTTTTCAATACTGCAATCCTTCCATCGTCACGATGGCCTTTTCCGTTTCTCCTAGTGCAAAGTCTCAACGGTTTAAATAAACCGCAACTGTTAATATATTGCCTTGGTTGACATCTTTGTGGCAGTATTCTTGTTCCAACTCCCCTTCCCCTCATTTGAAAAAGAACGTGTTTCAACTTCTTGTGGTCATCTATGAACAAGTTCCTCAAGAGAACCCTTTGGCTACGCAAAAAAAAACATCATTTTCCTAACGTCAAAAGTGTCTTCGTGATTTTAAAAGTAACCTTCACCGCTTCTCCACTTCTACCAGCAAGGCTCTGAGAGGGTTCTGTGAATTCTTCTTAGCTCAGAAATCCTGCCTTCAAAAAAATCGGAATGTTCTAGACAAGTAAGTTAAGGTTCTACAAAAGAGGACTTTCAAGCTCCGGTCTTTCCCTCGCATGATCTAGAACTTCAATGCTACTCAAGCCTGGCTACCCGCTTCATGAACCACGATCCACTCACGCTTTTCAAGCTCTCCTGCACGCAGGCCAAGGGAACTGGACAGAAAAGTTGTCTTCCGCCCAGCACCACATCCGGATTCTGGTGATACCCCAACGCCAAGACCTTTCTGGGACCGGCCCACCTGCAACCTGCACTGCTTTCCACAACATACCCAGAAGCACGGGGGTTATCCAAAACCATCCAAAACCACCAGCCAACTTCCCAGAAACTACCCTTCACTCAACCCTAAGCCTTACATCGGCTTAGACTCTATGGCTTGCGGAACAAGAGACTCCATTCAAAAAACACATTCAAAGTCTACGCCTTCTTTCACCAAACCTTCGTCTAACTTTCGTCATCCATGGCCCCATCACATAGCCGAGGCCCCAACCTTCTGCACATCTTCTGGTGGTACAGCACACCGAGAAATGGCATCTGTCCTTGTGTCCCAAATCGGGATGCAGTCAATAGGAATGCAACCAACGGCACGCGAAAGCAAACCAAATCAGGAAATCTGACCGACGACAAGTCGTCAACTTTATTAACCATTGCAGTATTTTGGGAGGGGCATAGCCAAATTCTTTCTCTATCCGCTCTGTTACAAAGGAGTCGTAATTATGTATTCAGGCTGTGCTGCCAATCATGCTGATGTGTCGAAGGCCCATGACTGATACTAGAAGAACAGCGGACTTGAAAAGGAGGATCAAGACGATACAGACAATAAAACTCAGTGCAAGCAACAGAAACTTAAAGCTTCCAAAAAGAAATCTCTGAATTTGCTTAGCCTGCATTCGTGATGAGAAAGACACCACAAATTATTCTTTAGGCATTCGGAACCTGCAATTCAATACCCTCGTCTTTGTCAATACCTCATCACTTGATCAACCCTCTGCTTCCAGCTGAATAAATCCAGAGTGTCCAAGCATGGTGCGACTCATTGATCCAAACATATCCAGTGCGCACAGTGCCTGTGCCTGTGTCAGACTCATGAGAGTGCAACTCAAATGTTGCTCTCAAACCCAGCTGAAAACTCTCTATAGCGAAGACCGGCACTAGGAAACCACGACAAACGAGACGGCTTTCCAAACTGCGACATTGAGTGCTGTCGGAAAGCTTTGCATCTTGAATGGTGGAGGGTCCGCTAAAGGAAGCCTCGGTAGAATTCTGCATGAGTTAGTGGCAAAATGGGCGTTGGCCAGAACTCTGAAATTTTCGTTCTTTGGCAATGGGATCAAAAAAGCCTGACTGTCTACAAAGAATTACAAAAAACATACACTAGCACTTGCACATTGCAGACCTCTTGCAAACAATGGCACATTCGGTCTGCAAGAAAAAGAAGCGGGCTCAATGAGAAGGCACAGCGAGGTTCATCTGACACTTCCTCGCTAGTCACAAGGTACGGGAAAATGCAATAGCCTATTCATATGCACGCAAAAAGAAATATCCATTCATGATATGCGTTTTTAAGGGTGTATAGCTATCTCATTGTACACATATTAAATACATGAATATACATGTCATGATGTATGTATGTATGTATGTATAGAAAGAGAAATGCTGGCTTGTGGTCAAACTTCTCCCGAAGGTGCTGGCGGGTGCGGACATGGTCGTGATGTGTACCCTGGAGGGTCACTCCCTCTGGCTTGGTGCTAGTACACCTACTACCACTGAAATTCCTAGTGCCTGGCCTTTGGTAATTGCTTGTGTCTTGACCCTCCCGGCTGTCACGGCCAGAAGCGGGGTTTCAGGACAATGCCATGAGTGCCAGCCGGGAACAAATCTGTGAAATATCCTTATTAAATGTGTTCCAGGCTCAGGGCCTTACCCCTCCAATGGTCATGGTAGGGCACTTACTCCCACACCCCCTAGTGTGAAGGGTGGGGGTTCATTCAACCAACAGCAATCTCAGGTTCGATAAGATAAAACAGGGCTGCATAAATAAGATAAGTCGGGGACAAAGGAGAGGTAGAACAGAAATACCCCACCCCACCCTTTGGGAGGGGAGCCCATTCAAACCAACTCCCATCCAACTGTCAAGTGACCAAATGACGCTGCACGATAGCATGCGATACGACCACGTGATACGATAATTTACATATGTATGTATTTTACTATATACATGTATGTTTTACATATGTGTTATGTGGTTGCAGACAGCAATGTCTTGGTCCCTCCCACCATAGTATGGTCCTCCCCCATAGCACCACCTTGGCATACTACAGTACTAGAACTAGTGCTACTTGTACTACAACAAGTTCTCTGCTACTAACACCAATACTAGTACCGTACCAATGCCGTTCACTCCACTACCAGCTACCATGGGGGTGGGGGGCATTGCCATTCAGGGAACCGGGGGTTCCCAAGGAGGGATTGCTGCCCCATTGGATGTCATGTCGTATGCAGACTACGTATATATATATATATATATACATATGTCTGCACTTGTGTACAGAGCTTGAATGAGCCCCGTGCACATCTGCACTGAAATCGAAAGATTTGCCTCGTATTGTTCTACCTCTGCAGCAAATTCATACAACTCAGGTCCGATCCCTTCCCAGAATCTTTAGCTGCTCTTCTGGCTTCACTAGCAGGCACATGTCCTCAGCAGATGTTGTCATAATATTCTGGCAGAGCCCTGCCGTTGCTCATTACCTACTTCGATTGAAACAAAAGTTCTGACTCAGTGCGGCTTCGCAGCTGTGAATGCCCATTCCTGCAGCTCACAATTCAAGTGGCAAAACTGTGTGGTCAACTGATCAACCCTAATCTTTCGTGCGTGATGTTGGGACAAAACTTCATGACTCTTCAAACCCTCCGCTAACTCGCCAACATCATGCACGGCGATTGATTTGTTCCTCAATCTCCAGGCTCGATTCTCTGAACTATCATGAAGGGAATGCCCAATGTCAGGCTCCTTGCCATCAGGGCCAGCACCCCTGGCTTCAAAGATTTTTCTTTCCAGATCGTGAATTCCTGACAGGTAAGTTGGATTTGTCACAAGGCTGCTGAGAGAAAGTCCAGAGTCAAGCCGATTGATTGCTGAATCTAAGGTCTGATGGACCTGTCTGCAACAAAACGTCCAAGTGACCGGTGTCTTCACAAACTCCACTTGACAATCACCCAGGCGGCCCAGGCACTTCGTAAAATGTCTGTTTCCCACAGGGTTCCACTTTCCTGCTCGACTTCCTAAGGTAAAAGGCTTTCAAGCTTTTCATGCTCCTTTTGACCTAACTACCGTAGTCCTAATCTGCGAGTCTCAGTACCAAATTTTCAGATTCAAACGCACCGAAGAAAAGAATTCGTGCTCCAGGCCAGGCAGTGATGAAGATGGATCAAGAACATTGATTCGGCCATGCCCCCACGGGCAAGTTCAACCCAGGGAATTACGCTGAGTGTCGTAAATGATGTGCAAGTAGAACATGCGTTGAGAACCTCACAGGCTGAGACTGTTTGCATCTGTTTGCCATGTCAGTCCAAAAGACGAAAGTTTAACCGCTGAACTTTCACAACGCCATGAGACGCTCTTCCAGACTTTCACAACCAGGACATGCTAATGCCACTTCCTTCAGGCTTCGACCAGCATCTTGCCTACAAGGAAATGGTCGGCATGACATCTCTAGGCCGTCATTTACACATGCGCATGCATTCCGCTTTTGTACATTCACAGACCTTTAGGCTTAGCATGGGCTGACTGGGTTTAAAAGAAAGCCGCTTCATTCTTCAGGGTTCGAAGTAAGCACAAGAAATAAGCCTAAAAACCAAAAGTACTCCTGAAATCCGGTTTCCTCTGAGGAATCGGGATTTCAGTGGCCTTCTAACTGGTGACAGATTGGACTCGGTCATTCGCAACTTACACATTCATTCAGCACTTGGTTGTAGCAGGTCAAATGGCGAGAAAACTGCAGATTCGACGTGCCTCTTCTTGGCAATGTGTTCCTGAGAACTGGTAGGACACATTGGATGCACTCTGAGGAGACTCTTGGTAATCAATTTCGTTTGCTTTGCAACTTTCAGCTAGAAACACACTCCAATCAAATCTGGATTTGTGCAGCCAAGAATCTCGAAGAATCACTGGAACAATATCATTTGGGCGAGGATCCAGGATCCGAACTCCAACCAAAAGTAGTATTGTAATAAGAAGGAAGCAACTGGCCAAACAGCAAAAGCCTCCAAATAGGAATCCTAAGTAGCTTGCTGTAGGGTCTGAAGTTACCATTTGTTTTGCTTTACATATAGCCAAGGCGTGTTCCCCACTGATATTATTAAAAACTAGAAAGTCCATTTTGGCACCGTATTCAAAGCTAAGAATCTCCAAGGATTTGATTCAATCTTTTTTACAAGCCACAGATCATGATGCGTATCCTGCGAGTGTTCTTGAACATCAGCTGAATCACCATCATCTCTGCCGTTTGTAGCTGGTGTCTCTGCAGCTTCAGCTTGCCGAGAAATCAAAGGGTCCTTTCCACTCTCTTCAAACCCCCAATGTGATGGAACTGCAGGTCGTGGCCGAAATGGAGATGCTCCAGCATTGCATGGTCCTTGTCCCTGTGGTCCTTGCGGCCCTCTTGGCCCTTGAAGGCCCGGGGAAAATCCTGGTGGTGGGGGTCCGTAACTTGCGAACGGCCGTGGTGCGGGTCCAGCTCCAGGTAGACATGGGCCAAAGCCAGGGCCAAAATTTGGGTTGGGACTGGGGGCAAAAGTAGGTCCAAACGCACCATGGCCAGGTCCAGGCCCTGGAAATCCTCTTGGAACTGGAACTTGACCAGGCCGCTGGGGATACATCTCACGTCATGGCAAAGCTACGCTAGCGTTGGGCTGAAGTGAAGGTGATCCATGATAGCACAAACACCGCACTAGACAGTAGTTATGCAATTCCAATCTTCAATTGCAGCAAGGTTTCTCATCTTGTTTCAGGCTATTGTCATTGAAAAGTCTTGCGTTTTTACATTGCAAACAAATAAATGACTATAGCGTTTTTGTCTTGCCCTGAATGCTATTCAGTAAATTTGTGTGAACCCTAATATGAGCAACAAGCCACGTTTGAAGGTGTTGAGCGACCAAACCTGCCACCTCTTTGAATAACTTGGTTCACCCATTTCAATGAATAAATAAAAAGAAATAGATTATGCAATAGAATATGCATCTAATGCATGATTCCACATAGATATATTATAATAGATATATATATATATATATATCCCTTTTCCACTCACTTTCACAAGGTTTCCCGGGCAGCAGCAAATCTGCTCTTCAGCTAGCATTGTTTGCCGGCTGGTAAATGAAAACGTCCCATCTCAAGCTGATGCTGATCCTTGATGCTGCTCTAAAAAGAAGGTCTTCCAAGTGCTTGGCAGGGAGGTGGGTTTTGGGTGATCTGAAGACGGCTTGAGTCATGTGAATTCACGTTTGCAGGGATAACTGACATCCCTTTTCCACTCACTTTCACAAGGTTTCCCGGGCAGCAGCAAATCTGCTCTTCAGCTAGCATTGTTTGCCGGCTGGTAAATGAAAACGTCCCATCTCAAGCTGATGCTGATCCTTGATGCTGCTCTAAAAAGAAGGTCTTCCAAGTGCTTGGCAGGGAGGTGGGTTTTGGGTGATCTGAAGACGGCTTGAGTCATGTGAATTCACGTTTGCAGGGATAACTGACATCCCTTTTCCACTCACTTTCACAAGGTTTCCCGGGCAGCAGCAAATCTGCTCTTCAGCTAGCATTGTTTGCCGGCTGGTAAATGAAAACGTCCCATCTCAAGCTGATGCTGATCCTTGATGCTGCTCTAAAAAGAAGATCTTCCAACCATTCATTGCTTGGAGTCATCCACAAAAGAAACAATAGCAGATGCCAGAAGAGTTCGAGCATGAGTCGCTAATGTCTTAACACGTTCACGGGCCAGCACATCTAAAGAATGGAGTAACACTTGAGCGGCTACTTCCTGAAGGTAGTACTCAACAGTCTTCAGCTTCGACCACCTGCCACGCCACTGCACTAAAGACACATCTTCCGTTGCGAGATAGAGATGAGTTGCGCCCGAGCCCCGCAGGACTGCGGGCGTTGCCCCCTTAGTGGACCTGGCATGTGGAATTCCGATCCGGCTCAACACTGCATCCCACTGCCTCCTGTAAGTTGAAGCAGAACCAGGATAGAGGGACTGATCCAAAGGGTAATCACCAAACAGTGAGTCTAGATATCGAATGACAAGAGTGTCCTCGATCTTACAGTGTTGCCTCCTGGCAAAACGAGCTGTCTTGGGATTCCTCACATGCACATATAAGATCTGCTCCGAAATCATGGCATCTCTTGGCAGCACCAAATCACGACGAGTGAGGGCTAAGAACTCCGAAGGATGGAGCATGCCCAAGAATCCCACCATTGACACTGCAACCCAAAAATGCCAACCCCATAACAAAGCAGTTGATACCATGGCCCTCATGATTGCCGCTGACAACACAGGCCTGCACTCACCAGGCTCCATTGTTTGCCATTTCTTGTCAATCTGCCAAGCTGCCTGGAGACTGCCCCGAAAATGGGGAAATGCATCTTGGATGCCAGTTATTGTATAAGTCAAAAGGTATCTGGGATAGCCATTTTCGTATAGGAAACATCCGTAGCCCCGCAAGGCCATGGATAAATGTTGTGCATCCTGGCACAACTTGGTAAACTGACCTGGCATCTGCTCTTCTACCCAAATCTTAAATGACCGTAAACAATCATCCATCCGCTTTGAAGTAGCTTGTGCAAACCCGACGTCAAAGTCGAACTGACCCCTCTTCATACGAGGTGGATTGGGCCGAATCGGACCAGGATTACGTTCTACATCGCCCGCCAGCAACAAAAGTAATCTCAGCCAACGGCCCGGCCCACGGGCAAAAGTTGAAGTAGCGGTGATAACATCAAAGGCTTCTGCATTGCCAGCACGAAGTTGCAACAACCATTCTGGTGGATCCTTGGTAGGTCCCGGAACAGGTTTGTTCCTAGATGGACCGTCGCTTCTGTTCTTTGAAGATCCAACATGTAAACCTCCAGGATATAAGTTGCCCCCTATGATGTATCCTAAACTCCCCTGCAACACACGAGATATTGCAAAGCTACTTGACCGACCCTTTGCCGCAGCCCCCAGTGTTACCCGAGAATCAAGCAAACCTAGAAGCCTATGAGATGGGTACGTCAATGCACAAATCTTCAACCAAGTTTTATAAACCCGAGCTTCAAGTACATTGATGTGGCCACTGCGGTGAAATTTGTACCGCAAGATTTCATAGAAGTTTATGCTATCGGCCAGTTCCCCGATCCAATCCGGATCTTCATGCCAAGGCCGTAGACAAGGCATTTCAGATGATGCACCACCTGCAAATGACGAATCTAGAACCCCCAATTCTTGAAGAGTGGCAATCTTTCGTGATAATGGAATGATAATGGAACTACCTTGCTTATAGGCCATGGCTCCCAACGCAGCACGTCTGACTAAAGGTAATGGGTAAGAAGCTGAATACGAAGCTACTGACTCCCCCTTACGGGGAGGCCTTCCGTACACTGCAGTGCTATCTGGACGACACTTACGTTCAAAATCTGAAATCTTTTCGGATGTAAAAATGCCTTCAATTATGCAATGCTGATCCGGGCCTGAGCAACTGCAACGTGACTCAACCTCTAAAAGCCAAGGCTTGTTGTGAAGCCAACGTGAAGGTTTCTTGAAGCCTGACCCGTAAGCACAAAAGCAGAATCTGGAAATCACACAACCTTTCAATGCAAGATTTTTGAAAGCATGCATGTAGAACATTACGGAGTTGCCGGGTTGTTCAACACTTATGAATGATCCAAAACTCATAGCTATGCTAAGTAAAAAAGCAGTACGCCAAGCAAGTGAGTTCTGTTCTGCAGTTAGTGGGTCACTCATGCAAAAGCCAGCTGGTTTAAATTTGCTTCTTATCCGTGGTCTCCTAAGTGTGCCGAAAGTGAAGCACGGAGGACCGGCGTGCCAGTCCCTGATCACGCCTCGTAAGGCAAAACTCAAGAGCTCGGACCACACCTTGGGATCCAACAAATCCCCGAATTGCAGTGCACTGCCACGGACATCGATTCCCGGGTGTGCGGTGAGCCCAACTTCAACATGAGCTTTAGTCCAATTGCCCTCACCAATGAATAGTTCGATCACATCAAAAATGAAACCTTCTCTCAAGCTCCTAGGGGGGGGCAGATAGACAGGAAACAACGGACTATCGGAATACTCTCCATACGATGGTTCACTATCCAAACCTAGTTCCTGCAGCACGGCTGAAGCTGGGTTCTCAAGCTTGGTATAGTATCCACGTTGCTCCGAATGTCGCCAAAGTTCTGCAACTACGCTTGATGTTTCCCGAGCCTCACAAATGCCACCCCCGTATGGGCTTGCGTCAAGACAAAAGATGCGATCGCAAGTGGATGTTCTTAGATCAGTTTGTGCAACAGGCCCCAAAACACACAAAGCAAAAAGCTCATTTCGAGACTGCTGAGATAGCTTAAACACTCGGTCTAAAGGACAATCAATTCCATCGGAAAACACGGATGACATCACGGAAAGGATTGGCCGACGAAACATGAGAACATGAATCCAAGAACCCGTGACTGAATTTAACAAACGTCTAGTGGTGAAACCCTTATAAGCCACAATTGCCGTGCATAGCATGAGTAAGCCTATACGATGTCTAGGAGCTGAAACTCTGCCCTTTAATCCGTCAACCTCTGCACCCAAGAAGGTGCCTGAAGTGACACACCGACGACGCTTGCGAGGATGCTGCACTAAGCCAACCTGCCGGTAAGCTTCACCAGCACGTTCGAAGACTTCAACGTCACGAAGTCGTTTTCGTTTCTTGAATTCCGAATGCGACAAGACTTGCAAACCGAGGTGATCATCAATGGCAAGAAATTCAAAAAACTTTCCACGAGGAAAACAACGTCTGTAACAGACTCGTTCCGTTTCCAGCATGCATCCAGCAAGTTGAAACAACACTTGGTGATGCGCCTGCTGAGCTATTTCAACAGCTAAAGAATCGCCCATGGCTAAGGACCCCAATGCGAGATAACATGTTCCCCTATGAATTGAAGGATCAAAACATTTGAAACGTGAAAGTTCATGACACTGGAACTTCATCCTGAGGGCATTTCTACGTGCACGTCTTTCTGGAACACGAAACGTGTAATACATCTCAGATAGATCGTCTGCAGAGATGCGAACTACTTCATGAGGCTGCAATTGAATGAGTCCAATGAGACATCCAGGTGCAAGCGTCTTAGTGTAGTTGCTATAGTGCTTCATGCGGCCATTCACCACCACAGGGTTTAAAATGAGCCTATCGTACGATTGATCTATACCTACTGCAAAAATTCCAACTGCTTCACTGTGATCAATTTGGTGGCTTGGAAAAATCCTAAGGGCGCCTACGGCGTCCCATTTCTCTGCCAGCTTGAGCACTTCAGAACGTGAGCAATGAATCTTGCCGGTGGGTTGCTTCTTCCAAAGAGACTCATCTAGCCGAAGGCTGTTTGGGTCTTCAAAAGCACGTTTAACCACTGGATCAACAAGATAAGGTCTCGGGTCAAACTTTGGTGAATGCTCCCACTTGATACGATCAGCTAAGACAGGTTTTGCATTGCTGGCATCAATGTGCATCTTAATCTCTTGAACCCCAACGTCAACTTCACGGCTGTCGGAATCATTGGAAAATGAAAATGTTCTGTCTGCAGATCTTTCGGGTTCATCCCGATCTAAGTTAGTATTCCCATACAAATCTAAATCGGATTCCACAAATGACATCACACTCTTTAGGACTTTAGGTCCACATCCTGGATAGGTCCAGGCAGTTCCTTGACAGCTTGCAACATGCGATCTAATTTGTCAGCGCTTCTGCCCAACGATCCAGCGTCGAAATCACCGGCTTTTGCAAAGTGATCTACTAGGCTTTCAATCCTTTGCAGCATGTCTAGTTGCTCACAACTGATGTCAGCACCAACACAAGCTTACGGCGGAGGTTTCTTACAATGGCCTAAAGCTTCCCAGTTAAGAACACACACTATGTGTTGAACAATGGAGTTCCTAAGTTTGAAAAACTTCTTCAACCTACGCCTTCTGGGAGAAGGTCTGCTCGGACCAGTCCATTTCCACAGAGGTGGAGGACATGGCATTGGATCTCTTGATTTACCACAAGAGTGCGCGGTGTGAGGAGCACGTACAAGGGAAAGCAGGATATAATCTCTAAGTCCCACATGAGTGTGCAAAAGGACGTGCAAACATGCTTGAAGAATTCTTAAAAAACTATACCGACTGTCAGAGCTAGCATCAAAATCTGGAAAAGAAATGCCATCAACAGCGGGGGCTTCACAACTTGGACTATGGGTACACACTTCAACCCCGGAGGTTCCTGTACTCATCTCACCTTCGAACTGTGCTAAGTCCCGAGCAAAACCTTCACTGATTTCTAAGCTACTCGCAGTTCCAGCAAGCCTGCTCATAGGTTCACTGCCGGTAGGCCGTCTCACTGGCCTTGACTCGCTTCTGACCCTGATTCCTTCTTCGCATTTTTCTTTGGCTTGGCAGGCCAAGGTCTTCGTGTTGGCTTCTCGGACTTCTCGGTGTCTTCGTCGAAAGGTCTGTTTGCCTTGCCGCCCCCTATTGTCCTCATCTTGGTCTCCATGAAGTCCAGATCTCTGAGATACGATACGTTCGCAGCTGCCCAAGATGCTTGCCCCAATCGGGCAAAGGGTTGGAGGCCTTGACGTCGACGATTTGCTGAAGTCACCGACCAGTTTGGCTCTGGTAGTCCCGTGAGTAGCCACGCCATGGATGTTTTTCCCGCATCCAATGCTGCCTGCTCCACAAACAGAAGACCCTTGGCGATGTAGCCCATCATGAGCTCGTCTCGAGCTAGATATGCAGTTTCCCAGGCATGAGATAGGTAGGTGGCCATGTGAATGTCAAAAGCTTCATGTCCCCCAATGGAACCTTCTTTTCCATGTAGTCTCTCATGATTCCAGGATGCACGGCACTGTCTGTCAAACCCAACTCTCGTTGAGCGTTCTGCAGCACCAATCTCCCCACCATGTTGTTGTCCTCCATTTGACGGATGAAGGCCTCTCGAGCCGCACATCCCTTCACACCTCCTCCGGAGCTGTTGGCGTTTTCGCTGCCCGAGCCTGATAGCATGTTGACCAGCGGATCGTTGCTCGCTTTGGGAGCCAATCGTGACATCAGAGCATTGGTCTGTCTGACCTGCAGAGCTACAAGGCGCTGCAGTGGGTCTGTTAAGCCAGCTGTGATGTCCTCCACCTCCTCGTCTTCGACTGCTCCAGCCCTGTGCTCGGCTTCCAGCGTAGGTGTAGGTGTAGGGGCCGCTTTGGCCTGAGCTCCTAAGCGCTGTGCAGTTTCCAATCGACCAAGTCTGGCCGGTGAAGGTCCTGCTAGCCCCTTGAGCTTTTCCATGGTGGTTAAATCTAGTGCACCGGCTTGTTCGTTGGGAAATAGTTCTCTGGAAGTCCTGACACCTGCGGGTCCAGCTGGTACGTTGCCACGAGCCGCAGCAGCTTGTGACTCCAGATCTACTATTCGAGCTTGAAGTTGCCGAACTAAGTCTTCGTCGGCCAGAGCAGCTGGTTGAGACCCATATGGTTGATCCGGAAAGTCTGGCACCATTTCGTCTGCCGTGACGTATTCCATGAAAGGGTCTCCTTCTCCATGCTCCAGTACCCATAGCTCGCTGGCCTCGAAAGCTGCACGCGAGACCGGTCTTGCTATGGTATTTTCGTAGGCAATCTTCAGAGTCTCCCAACCGCCTGAAACTCGCACTGCTTGAACTTTGCGAAGATATCGAACCATAGGCCATCCCAAGTCTACCAAAAGGACGGACAGCACTCCCAGATAACGGCCACGAGCCGTCTCGACTCTGACCTCGACTTCTTTGGTGCCAGGAGTAATATCCTCTGTTTCTCCAAGAGCTGCCAAATGAGTCACTACTTCTTCCAGGAATGGTGCAACCATCATGAAACCACCAGGTCGATACCGAAGAAGATAGCATAGAGCACGCCATTCTTCCTTCTGGTTTTCACCAAGGGGCCCCACAAGGTAAACCGGAATCAAAGGCTTGTTGAGATCCCAAGAATCAAGAGATTCCTGGATGAAGGCTTCAGTAAGCCCAGTCACTGCTGAAGAGCGGGTGGCCATGGGGCCTGCGAACCTGCAAGGTACGCTAACACTTCCTCCAAAGAGGGAAATGAATGACTCACTCCAGTAGGATGGAACTTTCTGTGTTGATCCTGCACTTCAGAGATGTAGCACCGATAGTTCTGTGTCAAGAAACCAGTAGGAAACCTAGGGCTCCGCAAACACACGTACCACAATGACCGCCGACCAGACGGCAAAGATGGGCTAGCAACTGTTGCAGTCGATCGACCTTCTAACTTCTCACGTGCACTCAATCCGGCACGTACTGCACGAGCTAACCGAGCTCGAGGGCAGCCTATCCAGTTTTCCTTCTCAAGATTGTCTGTCAAAAATTTGAGTTCAGGAAAATCAAACCTCTGCAAATCAGTGAGATGCTGACTCTGAAGAAGAGCCAACCGTAGATCTGAAGGAATGTCAAGCTCAGGCACCTGAGACTGGGCTTGCCACTCCTTAGCACTCACTGGCCGCACAGGCAGCTGACTCTCAACCTCACCCACTAATGACCAAGAAGAATCTCGGGAAGAATCACCGCACTCTGGCCAGGGAGTTTCAATTCTACGTCCACGTTCAATGGTTCCAGCGTAGCTCATGCACGATATTCCCTCAACCGTTCGCGCAGTTGGATGGCCTGACCAGGATCCCTGCTCGGTTGGGGGCAGTAGTTCCTGAGTATGAGATTCACTATATCCAAGAGCAAATTGCGGAATCTAGGAGACACGCAGCAGATGGTCAAAATGCAGCCTGTCCAGAATCCAATCACCCAAGCAATCAGTGAAGCCAAAATTAGCAGAGAACTCGTGCAAAAACAATCAGAGGGTCCAGTCGTGAAGAATCGAAACTCTCGGACCAAATCGAGCACGTGGTGCCAGGCACCCATGCACGTGCGAAGCTTGATCTGAAGACGGCTTGCGTCATGTGAATTCACGTTTGCAGGGATAACTGACATAATAGATACATAGTTGTTCCCATTGATTGATCGTTAAATCCATCAATCCATCAATCCATCAATCAATCAATCAATCAATCCATCGATCGATCCATTCATTCATCAATCACTTCAGTCCCTGCAACCATTCTACCACTAAATCACCAGTCAGTTAAGCAGTCAATCTGTCGATCAGTCAATTGGTCGAAGAGACAAACGGTAGTCAGTTGGTCCGTCAGGCAACCACTAGACGGATCGATCATCAAATGGCAAAAAGAACGCACGTGGAAAGTGGGGAGCTTCATACTGGTGACAAGCATTCCTGGGGGAAAGCAATTGCACTGGCTACATGGCTACGCAGAAGACTTCCAAACCTTGCAAGCGGGCCAGCTACAGCATTGAGAAAGAGAGCAGAATCTGCCAAGCATGCAGCTTCCTGGCCCTTTTGTTTGCAAGTGTTTTGAAAAACAATCAGAAGTTATAGGCCAGGAAAGCTTCACAAGTTATGCCAAAGAAAGAACAGAGTGACGCCAAGCTTGCAGCAGTGCGCGTGGCAAAGCTGCAAAGAGCAATCACACAGGCACACTTGAAAGCTGTGAAACATCAGAGCAACAGATGTACAGCAGTGCGCAGGTGCAAAAAAAACGCAGAAAAGGCCATGCGGCTAGTGGCACCCGTTCTTCGGAAATTGGGGGCAAGGCGAATCACTGGTTTTCCCAATGCGGCATGTCAGACATGTCAGTGTTTTGCTAGTACAAAGCAAATCATTTTTGGAAACAAACAACACACATTCCCACTCAAGAATTGTATACAAAAAGCAACAGATGCCACAGTTGACAACATTCAGGTGTGATATTGCATTCAGGCTGATGAAGCTATGGAAGTTAGGTCTGAACCCACACATTGAGATTTTTTGCAGCCTTGCCAATTCGAGAAACAGCTAGCAACCAAGCAAGAAATTGCATCAGAAAACAACAGCAGCAAAAACAAAATAAAAGACTTACAGTGGCCAGGTGAGCGAAAGAACAAAACCTTCTATTACCTATGAGCCGGGACACTCAGACAAAAATACAGTGGTCATGAACTGGAACCCATGCATAAAAGGATGGTTTTTGGCATTTAACTTCAAATGCCTGTTGTACATGTAAATGTGCAAATAGCAATTTGATGCCCAAATCCAATTTCAAACCTGCAAGAGTGGTAAATTAGGACCAACATACATAGACACATCGGAGATGACAAAATCAACCATTGCCAAAAGAGAAAACCTTTGCAGATCTACCGCATGAAGGATAAGTATGAGAAGCCTTCATTAACACCAGAATGAAAAACAGCCACTGGTTACAAAAAGGACACAACATTGAGAGAGCAAGAAAAGTCCTTCGATTGATGACGAAACTCTGCAACTGCAGCAACTGACAACACAGGAATGCGAAAAACAAGTTTTACTGATGGAAAACTGCATCATGAGGTGCATTGACAACAGATGGCTTGTTGCAGAACTTTGGATACGAGCCAAATTTGGTCAACGAATTGAAAAATAAATAAAAGCATATATGCTTGTGAACAGAAATGGCATCAATTGTAATTGCATTCTTGCACATAGCAACTTCCTGTATTTTCTATGCATTTCAATTTGAAATTGATTTGCAACAATTAAGAAGCATACAAAGAGCTTCGACACATGACCTCTCGTGATCCTGCTGAAAAAAATCAGTGAGCAAATACAATGCCAATCAGAACTGTGTACTCATGGAAGTGTCCAGTGGAGTTCGCTTGTATTCAACAGCTACCAAAAATAGTCGCAAGTTTGTGCAAACAATGCCACATGGCACGTCTTTTGAATCTGAAATCAACATTACAATTTCTCAGTTATAAACATAGATCAACTTCTACAAGCAGTCTCATATGTACAACTGAGGTCAAACAAGTACTGACCTTTCACTTCCCAGTGCCAGCCAATGCCATTGTCAAAGGTGCAATGAACTGAATGTCAGAAATAACTTTTCTTTCAATCAACACAATACCAAAAAAACATAGAGCATTCAGGATGTAGAGATGATACAAGGCACAATCCATTCCTGCCATTTCAATATATCTATAAATGCATACAAGTCAATTAATTGATCATTATTGTGTTTTTTGGGCCTACGCTAGCTGCCATGTGACTTGTGTGCAACAAGCCATGAACTATGAACCCTTGCAAGCAAGCGCACTCTCTTTTTTTTTTGAAAATGGGGAATTTGCGGTGATACTCATCCCCACAACCGCGCTTTCAGGGTGTGGGCTTGGCAGAAACACGTTGTGAAACAATCGTGTACCTGAACTTGGATGACTTGAACAAGAAATTCAAGCCAGAGATTGAACTTAAAGACTTAAAGGACACTTGTTCTGGGACACGTGTCCACTGACACACTTGTGTCATAATGGGAGGGAGACGAGAGAGAGCGAGTGGGTAGGAAAAGAAAAACAAAAACTCCAAAAAGGAGGAAACAAGTGACAACATCCGAAGGATGAGAACTTAGGTACTTGAGCATTGTTCAAAGACAATGCATGTCACTTGTACAGCTATGTCACTTGACAAGCTGGAGCCAGAAAGGGCACATGGCAAACTTTCACAACATGGCAGCTGTTTTTGTAAACACAAAAACTCACTTCGGCCTTAAGCAAATAATAGTCTATCATGTTCATGAAACAACTCTTATTGTGCTTTTTGGGCCTACGCTAGCTGCCATGTAACTTGTGTGCAACAAACCATGAACTGTGAACCCTTGCAAGCAAGCGCACTCTCTTTTCTTTTTGAAAATGAAGAATTTGCGGTGATACTCATCCCCACAGCCGCGCTTTCTCCTCCGTTCTGGCTTTGGGTGACCACCACAGCGGATCACTTGTCTTTCGACCAAAGAAGAATGCAGCACCTCCAGCGCAGTTCAATCTGCAGGAGCTGCAGATTAGGCGTCGCAAGTGGCACTCGGGGACATCTGGACCCTTCATTAAGCTGATGCTAGATCCAATGATGGACTTGCTGAGCCGAAGCCACTCCAGCGGTATGAAACTTGTCTTTCTGGAAAGATCATGTTTGGCAACAAGCGCTTTGCCTTTGAAGAGCTGGAAGTGGATTCTTCCCATGAGAAGGTTGTTGAAGTCTTGAGAAAGAAGAAGATTCGTCCTAGGGACGAATTTGAACCCACATTCTTCAATCTGTTGCTGGCTTAATCTCATTTCTCCATTTTCTCCTTCCAAGTGAAATTTGAAGATGTGGTCTCCTTGGAGTGTCAACCCCTTCACGGTGAATGGGAAGCTGTAGTGCAATTGAAGAAGCCACTCTCTTGTCACATGAAGACCAACGGCAGCAGCTTGGTGACGGTCGAGAGTCCAGGGGGCATTGCGAAGACAGTCCGCTTCACTTGTTTCTAAGCATCAGAAGGTCCCAGCATTTGGCTTTTTTTTTTGAACTAAGCTGCGCGCGTCATTACAACAGTGGCAGTCATTGAGCTGTGCTAGAATTGTCATTGTTAGACAACGGGATCAAAAAGAAAGGTCAGCGGCGATGAAAGACAAAGCAAACCAACCCCCAAACAACAAACAACGAAAACCACCCGTCCCTGACCAATCGAGTAAAAGGTGAAACAAGCTCAGGCTCTCACGGCAATCTACAATCCCCGGCTCTCACCACGTCTTCAGCAGGAAATAGTCAAAGGCCAATGCAGTGTATACCGTGTAGACAGTTACGCTATAGTAGTACCATCATCGACTTGCTTCCGCTTCTTTCTCCGACACATGGATACATCTTGCTGACTACCAATGAACTGCAGCGATATGACTTGTTCTTCCTCTCGAACCTGGGCATACATGTTGGCGAGCATTCCTTGCTCCCCAGGAAACTCTAAGGGTGAAGCTGGCTGACGAAGCTGCCATAGCTGGTTCTGTGAAGCACGCCAGGTGCTCCACGCAGAAGGATCACTGTCAGTACGAAGTTCATCTTTCATATCATCTCCAGGCCGATTAGATCTGTTGGTAAAGAGCCGCTCTTCTCTTTCTGCAAGCGGGTACCAACCAGGCCCCTTGGTTTCCAGGTGCTGCTGCAATAATCGCCAACGTGGGCGGATATTGCCCCACATGCTTGGCACATCATACTTCTTTCGTCTGTGGTGAGAATCATAGCCGACCACCCTGCGCAAATTGTTGGCTCCCATCATAGACACATCAGGCCCTGCATACCAATCATCCATTTTTTTTTGCTGGAAGCTGCTTGGGTTGCAAATCCCGGGCGGAACGCCCTTCAGTCAGCTGAACAGAGGTGTTAAAGACGCTATGTCATGTCAGCAACAACCAAAGGAGATGTTTAACATCAGTAATTTAAGCAAAAACGTGCAATTGGCCACAAGTACCGAAGTACTCACAAAGTTCAAACAAAACTTGCAACATCGAGGAGTACCACGTAGATACACCGAAGAGGGCTCCGATGAGATCCAAAGGAAGGCACCTATGCCATAGTGGGAAGATGCAACCGAAGGAAGAGGGCTTTGGTGAAACCCGCAGGAAGCACCTATGCCAGAGTGGGAAGAAGCAACCAAAGGAAGAGGGCTTTGGTGAAACCCGAAGGAAGCACCTATGCCGGAGCCAGAAGTGATCATCGGATACCGGAAAAGGCAAGAGTTTGAACATATTATAGAAGTTGGTGGCCATTTTAAAAAAAGGTTTTCATAAAGAAAACCCAACTTGCGCCAGATAAGAAGTGCGAGGAAAACCCTCAAGCAATTCCAATCTTGCAGGTGAAACGTGGTGAAACGTGAAACTACACCCACCTCAGATTCCGCTCAGTGTATCTTGGCTTGGCGAAGCGAAGACAGCGTAGAAAGCGCGGGAAGCAGCCAAAGCGAGGCCCAGCCAGGCAATGGTTGCAACGCTATTCCAGGGGCGGCACAAAGTGGTGCAGTAAAAGCCCGGCGCAGGGGCAGACACTTAACAGACGCTAAACTATGCAAGGCAAGCGGTGACGGGGAGGGGATGGTGTAAGGGAGACGTGGGGTAAAACGATTGGGATAAGGAAAAGTGAGGGGGAGTTGTAAACAAAAGATGGATGAAGGTACGGAGGAAGATTACAGAGAATTTTTTTTAAAGAACCGGTGAAAATATAAATCAAAGTGTGTGGATTGTCATAGAACAAGGTAGGGTTGAGAGTATGAGAGCTTTAAGAGGTGAAGTTTTGTCGAAGGTAGAAGGCAAAGGTCGTTACGGAGGTGTGTTGAAGAAAATGAGTGGTGAGAGAGTGGTGAAAGAAGGGACGAGCTCAGGAGGATGGGCCGGACAATATGCCACAGGCTGATCCCCCTGAGCCAACATCATCTGTAGGGAGGAGGAGAAAAGGATCCAGACAGTACGAATGAAAGGGCTGAGAGCTTCATGAAGAATGGGGTAATAGGAGAAGCAAGACCTGAATTAGTGAGGAGAGTGCCAAGAAACGTGTAGCAGGTAGTCCACAACATCCATCAGCGTAGTTGGCACCGGCATCATAGGCGGCACATAGGAACAGCGCTCCATGATAGCTGCGAAGCATAGGTGGCAGCAAGCGAGAAGCGCACGACATGGCGACAAGCGACCACTTTGGGCTAGAACTACAAAGGGTGCTGCCACGTTGGGCTAAGCCACTTTGGGCAAACACCTTGAGAGAAAATAGGGACAGGGGAGGAAAGGGCGGAGGGAGAAGGAGGAAGAAGAGGGAGGCAGAAGAAGAAGAAAGAGGGAGGAGAAAGAGAGAGAAAAGTAAAGGCGGCGAGCCGGACAATATGCCCAGGCTGGCCACAAAGAGAGGTCGGGAGAAGATTGAGAGGGATAAGGCGGGTGTCAGGAAGGGAGACGAGAAAGCGGGACAGGGAGAGAGCTTTAGTAAGCAAGAGGAAGAAAAGGGGAAAACGAAGACGAGTAGATCACGGATCCCGACTGCGAGCCGGACAATATGCCCAGGCTGGCCACGGGGGAAGTTATGGAAGCGAAATGAGATCGAAAGAGAGAACTTATGGACGGCCAGGACGGCCAGGAGGTAAGAGGTTGGTGGGAGGTGCAAAAACAGTAGGTGGAGCAATACCTTTACCATGAGACTTGCCTTTTTCAGGACCCTTAGCGGAACCTTTGAAAGTTACCCGAGGAGAATTTTTGGAAGAGCCTTTAGGGAGTCCAGGGGTCAGAGGTGGCCAGTCGGTGGCAAATTTACCTTTACCTTTAAAGGTACCTTTATCAGCACCTTTGCCTTTATGATACGGGCCACGGCCGGAACGATCAGAGGAAGAGGCGGAAGATCCAACAGGTCGAGTGTTGTCAGGAAACTGGGACATGTATCCAGGGTGGCCCCCTGAAGGGGCGCTGCCTTGGCTGGGAATGCGGGGTCGTTTGGGGTCAGAACATGGGCCTGTAGGGGGAGGGTGTTGTGAAGTGGACGCAGACTGGGACGAGTGAGCAGGTTGTGGTGCTACTGCGGACGGTTGGGAAGGTCGGGGAGGAATGATGGAAGGAGATGTGGCGAGGGATGTAGGTGGTAAAGTCTCAAGTGTAGGACTGGTAGACGGAGGGTCAGGAAGTCGGTTGCCAGACATGACTGTATCGGCGGGTGTGACTCGTCAGAACGCGGTAGGAGAGAAATCACGTTTGTGTTTGCGCGCTTCAGCGGTAGCCTCTTCGTTATGACACTGGTGAGTTGCAATGAGCATGCTGACCTGAGGAAGGTGACTGTTAGTGTTAAAATAGTCAACAAGCCCTAGAGGAACTGGGATATATTCACGGTGGCGAGAAGGGATGAGACGAGGTGCACGATTGTTGAGCCAATCTTGTACTGCAGGTTCAGGCGGTGACGGAGTTTCATAAGATTCAATACGCGGAGGGCGGAGTACTGAGAGATCAGGGAGAGGTAAAAAAGGGGAGTTGAAAAGAACATGAGATGCATCATTTTTATAGGAAAAGGGGGCTGCGAGTCGAAGAGCACCGTCTAATGCCTCGGCGCTATGGGGGCCTTGTTGGAATGTGACCGTCGAAGAGAATCGGCGAGCAGAGCCAGAGGTGGCTGGCGGTGGCACTGGAAAGCGTAACGTCCAACTAAGCTTTCCATGGTAGAAACTTTCGTCGGTGAGAGCAAGAAGGGGAATAGATTCAGGTCGGATAAAACCTGCCGCGGCAGCTTGTCGAGCATTGTCCATGATGATGTCTTCTTGTTCGGGAAAGATAAGAGGGAGGTCAAGGTGAAAGGGGCGAGATGCGGTGAGGACAGAAGATGAATGGGGTTGGGAAGGGATAACTGGGCGGAGTTGTGGGGGGTCCCCCAAGTCAAGTTAGCGAGAATGAAAGCGCCGAGAGCTGGTGGGACAAAAATGGTGAGGTGCGTGGATGGGATGGGCTCATTACTGCGATCGTTGACTTGGTTCCAGATAGCTAACTGGTCTCCTGCCATGTTATCAGTGGTACCGGCACCTGCGAGAGGAGAAACAGCACGCGTGCAGGCGTGATTAAGATGAGCATGCCAGAAGCGAGGAGACGTAAGAGGGTCAGGAAGTGGTGGAAGAGTGTATGCAGCATGGTGCAGGTCAAAAATGCCGTGAACTATAGCTTCGGATAAAAGTTTAAGTCAAGCATCAAGAATGGTGTGCGCTGGGACATCGACAGGGAGGGGACCGCAACGACCAGAGAGTAGGTGTGCGACAAGATGGCGTTCCAGAAACGGGACATAAGGGCGAAGGTCGATGGTGATAGAGGGCCAGGGATAAGTGAGAGGAAGCTGGGAGAAAGCAATGTAATGTTCCTCATCAATAATGAAGGGAAGATGATCGATAGCGTAGAGGAGACGTTCCAAAGCGGTTTCAACTTCTGAGGAGTAGGTAATTTCACCTTCAATGGTTTGGACCGCTCATTTCGGTGTCATCATCAGCTGGTTGGTTGGGGAGAGGACGAGAGAAAGTAGATTGCAAACGAGCATCGGCGGCGGTGGAGCGGACGGCTTCAGCAATACTATGAGTGGGAGGAACATATTTAGGACGAGAGAAGTGCGGGGCGCTCGTAGCGGAGTCGGCGTAGGCCAGTTTTGTTGTACACCAAGGGAGTAAAAGTAAAGGCAGCAATGAACCGTGTCGGTGCCACAGCAATAATCCGAAGAGTGGACAACGAAGGAGATGTTATCTGTCAGCATTTTGTGGATATCAAGGACAATACAAGCATCAGTTTGACTACGGAGAGGGTGCCTCCCAACAACAGAAAAAGGATCAGGGTGGGAGACGGAAGGACTTTAACAGCGGGAGAGGTGGAACCGGATGACCATCGCGGAGAATGACCTGCCTGGCCTGTGTAGGACAAAAAAAGATAGCGTAGAAGAGTGCATTGTTAGGTAGAAGGGCACGAGAGCTGAGAATGAGGAGTTGGAGGCTGGCTGGAACTACCTACAGGATAAGGGACAGTAGTAGAGGAGAGGCAAATGACAAGTTGAGCAGATTGGAATCGGCCAAGGGTAAAATGTCCAAGATCAAAACGCATTCTGCGCTTGCAGTTATCAAAGACCACGAGCGCGGCAATGAGGTTTTCGTTAAGAGGTTTATGAACTCCATACGAGGCGACTGTGAGGATGCCATTGCTAACAATTTCTTGGATGTTGGTGTTCAAGTTGGCGGGTACACTCTTACCTGCATAAGTGGGAAGAATAGCAACCTTAATCCATCCTTTCGGAGATTTAGCGAAGTCATCAGCTGTAGCAAGAAAGAGAGGCCAGATTGGCAACTGCTGCAGTATATTATCCAGATGAAAAGGACTTAGCAACTTGTGAGAGAGAACTTGGGTAATGTGTTCATCGTTTTGGTGGTGAGTGGAAGCGGGCATCCAAAGACAGATCATTGGGAAGGAACACCGAGACCTGCAACTTCTCGGCCCTAGTAATAGCGCAAGGAGAGGCACCTGTGATCTTGAACACCCCTACAATGACACTCTGCTTCAAAGTAGGAAGTGCGGCTGAATACCTCTCAACAGGCAACTGTATCCAATCCGCTTTGAGGGTGCCTGTTAGCATACAGATGTTGCTATCTTTGTAGTCGCCCACCTTGAACTGCATTATCCTTTTGTTGCAGCTGGTGCAGTACCACGAGGCCCAATGGGGAGGAAACCACACCTGCAGAGTATCCGCACAGCAAATACCTCTTATCCACTCCGTAAATCTGGTGCCAGACGCAGCTGGTTTCAATTTTTTGGCGGCCGAGGGTGTGCGAAGATACGGACCAAGCCATTGCTGGGTCATTCTTTTCACCAGTCCTTGTAGCATTGTATCGTGACAATGAATGCAACAGTTCTTGGTAGATGGACGCATCCAACAATTAGAGCCTAAGAGATGCGCAGTGTTGTCATTATAGCACTTCTTGGTGGGCTGTGTCAGAATCTCTTGAAGGATGGCAGCCACTTCTTTTGCCAAATAAACAGCATTGTAAGCCGTTGAGACACCTGCCGAAGAGAAGACAGCGATTC
The DNA here is from genome assembly GCA_000507305.1 of Breviolum minutum Mf 1.05b.01. Lineage (NCBI taxonomy): Eukaryota > Dinophyceae > Suessiales > Symbiodiniaceae > Breviolum > Breviolum minutum. Next base: position 212,189 of record DF239710.1, on the reverse strand, counting down.
CTCGGAATCTGCACGTGTTGCATGGACCTTCCAGCAACAGCTTGCTAACACACAGTCAAGATTATCACACACTTTTGCAGAGAAATGAATAGTCTCGCAAGGGGCCGTCGTTGATAAAGGCCTCTTTGTTTTTGAAGTCACGGCCAACTCAACTGCAGTGTAGGTAGCTTGCATGCACTCATACTGTTCAGTATCAGAGACCAATGAAGAGAGAGAGTCGTTCTGCTCCGATCTACGGCACGAAGGAAGTCAAGGTGCATGAAGATCTGGTGACCAAGTGGCGTGAGGAACTTAGAAGACTGTGGGGCACCAAGTCAGCTCCGTCGGTTCGACTGAAGGAGCAGAGCACCTACCAGACACAGGTGGACTTCAGACTACTTTGTTCATAGCAGGAAAGGTCAGATGATCCCGAATGTGAAGTGCCAGACTGGTTGGAGTTTGGGTGCCCTTTGGGCATCGAGTGGGAGATCAAGACCTGCAACATCTTCCCACCGATGGCTGAAGAGGATGTGAAGACGGGTGGCAAAGCAGACAACAAAGCTGATGCGGAGATCGAGATCCAGCGGTACGAGAAAGAAGGCTACGTGAGAAGGATTGAGAAGGAGAAGGGCCTCAAGCTTTACCCAGGAGGAACAATATCCCGTCTGGGCCAACAAGAACCAGATGGAGGTGAGGCTGTTCTGTGATGCATCACCAGAAGGCCTGGAAGCAGTGTTGGTAGTCAATGGAGCTCCAGTCGGGGCGCTAGCTTCACCAGTGGATGACTATGACGTGAAGCTGCTGGCCATAGAAAAGGATATTATATAGGAGCAGCCACAGTGGTCGGATGTTTGCAGCATGGAGCGGGCATATGTGAGCAACGGGTGAATGATGACCGCCTTCATGTCACATACATTTCTCGGAGCCATGGCGAGGAAGGGGGAAATTTTCGTTCGGTCGAAACACTGTGGGTGGTCTCTGCTGGAGATAGCCAACAATGTTTCCTGTGGTACAGTCTGTGTCCAACATTGAATGCATATGAATCTTTAGGCATCACCCGATGTCCCGTATGTTTCCTGCACTTTGAAGTTTTGAGAAACACTCTGCGCATCCTTCTCGCCTTCATCAAGCTGCAGAAACCGATTGCTTCGACCTCCAGAAAGGAAACCAATTTTGTTTTGTGGAGAACATGATGTGCAGTCATCCCAGCACACGAGGTGGCTCCTCTGGAGATGATTCGACCTTCGGCGTTGGCAACCCACTCCGATCCATTAAAGGCACCGACCATATCATTCCTATTATGCAACACAGCCAGACAGCCAGACGTCACTAGTGGAGGTGGTTAAGTTATTGGCTTTAAGAGCAATACGAAGAGATTCTTCGTTCGCAGCTTCTTCACAGACGCCAGCTCCATGCTGCAGTGATCCCACAACTGTGGCAGCGCCAATGAGCCCTTTCATGTCAAGTGGACACCTAATGAAGCAAAAGCATTGTACCGTGGCTCTGGCAAACGCCTCTTCCTTCCGTGTGAAAACCACGTACGAGAGTAACGGACCTTTTTCACTTGTCGCTCTTGAGCCAACGAATCCACACAGTCAGTGTGCTGAGTGAAACTCTTCCAGACTTCCTCAAGTCTAAGCTCAACTAAACTAAGCAAACTCTTGTTTTCTCTAAGACTTCCGTAGCTAAAACACGAAGCACGCAGTACAACTAGAGTCTAAACTGACTCTTCCAAACAGTTCTACTTCTTTCTAAAACGGTGGCTGTCTTCTCTCCAAAAACAAACAAAACAAAGAAACACAAGGTCAGCGCTCCCTAATAACATCACAAGAGAGAACTACACCTCTAGAACCCAACTTTCACACCCCTTCTTGTAGTTCGGCCGGAAATACATCTTAAGATCCAGACAATTCTTCGTAAGCGTCTTAAATTAAGCTCCTGGCTTCTCATTTAAGCTTCCAACCGTGTTAAGGTGCAAACCATGAAGCTCCAGACAACAGAACCTAATGTTTTTGTTGTTGTTGTTGTTGTTGTTGTTGTTGTTGTTGTTGTTGTTGTTGTTGTTGTTGTTGTTGTTGTTGTTGTTGTTGTTGTTGTTGTTGTTGTTGTTGTTGTTGTTGTTGTTGTTGTGTGTTGTTGTTGTTGTTTGTTGTTGTTGTTGTTGTTGTTGTTGTTGTTTGTTGTTGTTGTTGTTGTTGTTGTTGTGTTGTTGTGTTGTGTTTACCCTCAGACTTTCATGTTCTTTTCATGAAGAACTCGAAGTTCTTTCAAAGATGAACAAGTTCAATGTCATCATCGGGGTGTTGTTTTGTGTTAAGACCAAGACTGGGTCTTCATGCAACATGTCCTTCATGCATCATCATCTGCAATGCATCCGTCTGACATCTCATGAAACAAAACATCCGCAAGACAACTTCATGACATGAAACTTTTTGAAATCATGACATCTGAATGAAATCATCTGTCTGTTGGACTGCCTCGTCCTTGGAGGACTTTAAACCAAATGGACCTGATGTCTCTTCAGGCATGGCATATGATCCATTGAGGATCGATTCCGCCTGTGTAGGGGTCAATGCTAAGAAAAGCGTCTTGACATCGAGACCTTCCATACTTTCACAGTCAACCCGAGAAATCAGGCAAATGATCAAACAGCTTGGACCAAAACAGATCTATATCAAGTCACAAGATGAAGCACAACTCAAATGCACTTTCTCCTGAAAGACTCAATCAAAATCAAATCTCAAATGAAATGCAATCTGATCAAAGTCACGCATCTGCTGTTTTTCTGATTTCCTCGAAGCAAAGCTGCACTCTTAGTGTTGACTTACCCAACTTCATAGCACATACAGAAAATCAAATCGCTCTTGCAACCATTGTACTCTCTCCAGGTCATTGTTCTCACGAGCTGTTGAAATCTCTTCCTCCAGAGATGTAATGGCTCTCTCACGAGCTGAATTCATTTTTTCCGAAGCAGGTCCTGAAGGATCATTGTTCCTGTCGATCTGGAGCTGCCGCGATTCCAAATCGTCAAGATCCAAGTCTCGAAGGAAGTCCAACATCTCTTTATACATACTTTCTCCTTCAAAAGTCATGGGAAGACAGATAACGTCTGGTGAGAAACCTCACAAGTTCGCCAAAATCTCCTTGGTACGTCCCACGACGTTCATATACTGCCTTGAATGTGTTATCATCCAGATAAGCAGTGTAGTCACCATGCAATGACTGCAAACCCATGTAAAGAAGACAATGCTGTTCTTCAAGAACTCAACCTTGAAAAGTTGTTTCAGTTGCCACATTGCTTGCCAAGATTTGATGTGTGCCAAAGCATTCATCTCAGTGAAAAACTTCTGCATCACCATCAGCAAAGCAATTTCACGATTTCTGTGCCAGTCTTCGGAATTTGGATTGTGCTTACCAAAATCATCGAGGTCACAACCATCCACCTCGTCAGAGCCAGTGGATCTTCATCAAGGTGTCGAACCTCCATCCAGAAGTCCGGGTCACTAACCTCTGACATTCCACATCGATTATATGGAGCCACCTTGTTTTCATGGCTCTCACTAAGCTCATTCTCATCTTCAATTGGTGGGCCACGGTCTCGGCTTAGCCACTTGTAAAAAGCAAAACCGGTCGCAAGCACAAGAAGTGTTGCAAAGATCATCCTAAACAATCAGTCTCAAAGAATGACGAGCTAGATACAAGTCTTTGGGTTGAATCCTAGAAGCTGGAGCCATTCAAGCATGAAACACAAAATGGAAATCTGTTCACATCTCAACTTCTGTCATGAAAACACAAGTTTCCATCAAAGTCGAAATCTTCACATCTTGACAAATCCAATCTGTGCCCAATCACACTTTCTTTTTCGACTCAAACTTCTCGAAGCAAAGGATCAAATCTCATTCATCTGCAAATGCCATCTTCTAGAGACCTACGCTCCCAAACTCTGCAATGCAAAAGAAATCTTTCTTTCCAAATCACTCTCAAATCATGGACTTCAGATAGTTGGTCCAGTTGGTGCTGTTCCCATATGAGGAGATGGTGCAGTCATAGGTGGTGCTGTCATATGTGGTGGCGCCAGAGGTGGCGCCGGATATGGAGCATATCCATATGGAATCGCAGGAGAGGTATCCATCCTTGGAGCCATACTTGGAGCAGATGGCTGATGGTGCTGAGGCAAATGCAGGCTCAGCAGGCGTGGTAGGTGTTACTCCAGCAGGAGCTGATCCATGCTGAATCTCCTTAAACCACTTTGCCATATTGATCTCTCGCTCTTGCTCAGTCGTCTCAAACTCCTTCCCAGAAGTTGGATGAAAGTATTTGACTTTCTTCACAGTCTCTGGCAATTTTGGGTCAATCGACCGTTTCTTCTGCCCTGCAATGGACTCCTTCAATTCACTGGAAACTTTTTCTACTGTGGTCTCCATAATAGAGCGAATTTCTGTTTCCAATCCTGCAAACACTTCTGGCTGAAGTTCCATCAACGAAGTGATGTTCTTGTTGATTGTGGCGAGCAGGGATCCTCCTTTCGGACCCACTTTGCCACTGAGACCCTTTGCACCTCCACTCCTGATCTCCTCAAGAGTCCAATTGGTATTCTTCAGGGAATCATTGATCCCATTTATACCTTTCCTGACATGCTTGAAGATCTCATTCTGACCATCCATCTTTTCCATGATCTTCTGATTTCTTGCTTCAACCTCCTGATGGTCTAGACGTTGACGGCTATGGAGATCCTTCACGCAATACCTCAGCCAACTTCTGGAATCCACGGCCCAATTCTGCCCCAAGTCATCTGATATGTTTTGGAGGTGGTCTGTTTGGGCTTGGAACCCATTCACCAACTTCTCCAATAGCTCAATCTGCTTGCCATTCAATTGGCGCACTTCCGCTGCAGAAGCTTTCGCCACACTGCTCTGGGCTTTGAGTGATAGAAGCATGGTCTTCAAAGTTCTTGCTTCTGTTTCATGTTCTGGGCCTTTATTTTTCGCTTCAGATGAAATCTCTTGAATTCCACTGATCAAAGCATCAGCCTCTGCCCTCAGCGTGGTAAGTTGATCTCCAAAATCGACGTTGGAATAGTTCGACCAGTAGGGTCGTGAATGCCAGATCCCCCTCCAGTGCCTGCTTCCGGCGCATTTGCCTTCCCGTCTCCATCAACTGGGTTCTCAGTTGCTGGTCTTTCAGTTGCTGCTTGTCCAGTTGGTACTGGTGCTCCAGCTCCAGCTTTAGCTCCAGGCACAACGTGGGCCACCATGCCCGCCATCTCAAGAAGTCTCGACAAAAGATCTTTGACACGAGTTTGATAGCTTGTGAAGGCTCTCACAAAATCCACATCTTTCTTTAAAACACGGTTCAAGCTCTCATTAGCAAAATGAATTCCGTCTCGAAAATCCGATCTCAAACGAAAATCAATCTTCCATTCAATGAAATCCAACAATCTGGAAAAATCTACAAAACTAGCTGATCACAGAAAATCTCAAAATCAAACAGGCCCAGTTGAAAACCCTGGCCACAAGTTTCCATTCAGCTTGTTCAAAATTGATCTTTGCTGTTGACACGTTTCCGTTTGTCTCTGGCCGAGCCAGCGCCGGTTTCCAACAGAGAATAACTTCGTTTCTTGTGTCCTGCCTTGCAGGCATCGGTTTCCAACAAAGCAAACCCACACCCTTGGGCAAAAGCACTACAGCAATAGGCAAACATGCGCACTAACAAGCATTAGGTAACTAAGGTAGCTAACGCCTGTAACAAGATAGGCTGAGATGTCCACAAAATCACCGCAACCAAATCTCCACATGCATCACATGAAGGTGCTTCAACTCGTATGAAAGACGAAACAACGAGAAAAAGGAAAATGATGATCTCACGAACTGCAAAATGGATGAAACTTGACCTACTCCCCTTCTTGGAAACCACGAATGGCAGAGCCAAAAGAGACCAAAATATTCAACAAAATTGCAGAGCCAGAAAGGTATCCAACTCACCACTCTCTTGTTGAATCTTTCTCAAGTAATTTCTGATCCAGTTGGACCCTTGGTCTGTTTGTCCTGGAACCAATCCCATTGCTTCAACCAAATTGGTCCACAAACTCAATGGTTTAGATGATTTCGTCAAACCATCTGCTGGATTCTCTTCACCCTTCCAATGAGTGATTGACAACTTACGTGTTTTGTGCAAATGCTGACAATACTTCACACGCAACTCTACTCGACGAAGGAAGCCGTCCATCTTGCCCATGCTGCTGGCTGCTTTGGCATCATTAAACATCCTAAGACCAATTTCTCCAATAGTCTGTTGAGGCATACCTAAAGGATCGAGGGGGATTCCCTGAAGCACTGTCTGCAACAACATTCCAATGGACACCATTTCCTTGGCTTTCGGCCTCAGCAGATGACAAAGCGGGAACTTCCTGCTTCCTGGAAAAAAACTTGATGCAACACCCCTTGTAAATGATGATGGCTCCAGAAACTGAATCCAAACCCCCAGACGCATCACAAAATGAAATGACTTCCTTCGGCTCACCTACATAAGGACGCTGAGTTGCTGGCATTCTCTGCACAAAATGAAAATGCATAGCCAACCATTTCAAAAATGTCCTCATGCAATGTTCAGCCGCAGGATTGGGCTTTGCCTGAAAACGAGACAAAAACGAAATTGGAAAAGATAAATCTGCTCTTGAAAGTGCTGCCCAAGCTAGTTGACCTAGAACCCTTCGATAACGCTGTTCTGCTGCGCGCGTCAAAGGCTCTTCACCAAACTTCTTGACAGCTTCCTTGTGAACATCTTCCAACTTAGGCATGATACCAGTTCCTCCTGTCTTAACAGACTCGCCCCAACTCTCGAAAGGCGGTCATGTACTGACGATTCACACCGAAGTACAATGCTGATTCACCTTCATTTTCCAAATAGCTTGGAGCTTCTGAAGAAACGCCTCTCCTTCATCCTGATCCTGAGCTGCTATCAGCAAGTCGTCTACATACACCAGGATCAAAACAAGCCCTCGTTTGGTAGATAGTCGAAACAAGGTACTTTCAAAAGTGTCTTCACCTCCGAGTGAATCAACTGTCCGCTGTAGCTGATAGAACCACAACTACGGTGCCCTACGCAATTCATTCATTGCCTTGTAAAGAAGGCAAACAACTCTTTCTCCTTTGTAGGAAATGTTGGATGGCAACAAAACCAAATCACAAGCATCTTCCTCGACTTCGGCGTACATAAAAGCGGTAGATACGTCCGAGGTGATTAACCACAAATCCCACAACGAGGCCAATGCCAGAACACATCTCAACGAATCAAGTGATGAGGTGGGGGCAAAAATTCCCGACCTGAATGCGCTCTCGGCGCCCGAGGCGAAGTCTCGGACAACTAGACGGCATCTGGCCAAAGACGGAGTCTTTTGGGTCAAAACCCATCGAGATGTGAGTATCTTAGCGCTCTTCTCTCGAGAAATCTTTCGTGCCTCACTTTCAGTCATGTTCTTTCCAACTTTCAAAGTCTCGAGTTGTTTCACTTCTGTCTTCATCCCCTCAAAAACCTGCTCATGGTCCAAAGGCAAACCAGTCAACTCATCATTGACTTCCTGAAGAACTTCGACTTCAATCTTGATTCCACCAAACATTTCTGAAAATACGGTTCCCTTGATTCCACTTCCATGCAAGATTCCTGGGATGCAAACTCGTTCCAAACATCTTGATGATACCAATGGATGCAGTGATCAAGACGATCAATCATTCCAAGATCCATTTCACCATCATTCTCATCACCTCTCAAATCAACATCCATGGTTTCATCTTCCTCTGAGTTCCCTGCTGCTGGAGCAACCTCCACTTCTGCTGGAACACTCTCACGTCGTAATGGAGCTGGCAAGGCTGGCATGGCGAAAAGGAGATTTTGAAGTGAAAATGTACAAAACACGTCAGGTCCGATGCGCTTTTTGTACTTGTGACATCGAAAAATTGCACGCCGCTGTGGCGAGAAGCGCATTCACAAGTCAAAATCTTAAAAAACTGCGTGTCCGGGCGCACTTTTGGAAGGTCGGATGTGGAAGAATTGCACGCCGCTGTGGCGCGAAGCACATTTTGAAGTCAAAATGTACAAAACACGTCAGGTTCGGAGCACTTTTTGAAGTTCTGATGTCGAAAAATTGCACACCGCTCTGGCAAAAAGCGCATTTTGAAGTGAAAATGTACAAAACACGTCAGGTTTGGAGCGCTTTTTGAAGTTCTGATGTCGAAAAATTGCACGCCGCTGTGGCGAGAAGCACATGAGGCTCAACTTAGTTAGTTAGTTAGTTAGTTAGTTAGTTAGTTAGTTAGTTAGTCAGCTAGTCAAGTAGTCAAATAGTCAACTAGTCAGTTAGTCAGTCAGTCAGTAAGTCAATTAGTCAGTTCGTCAGTTAATCAATCAATCAGTTTGTCAGTTAACCAATCAATCAGTTTATCAGTTTGTCAGTTAGCTAGTTCGTCAGCCAGTCAGTCAATCAGTTCGTCAGTTCATCAGTCAGTCAATTGGTCATTTAGTCAATCACTCCGTTAGTCAGTTACTTAGTTAGTCAGGGAGTTAGTCAGTCAGTCAGTAAGTCAATTAGTCAGCTAGTCAGTTAATAAATCAATCAACCAATCAATCAATCAATCAATCAGTCAATTTGTCAGTTAATCAATCAATCAGTTTGTCAGTTAGTCAGTTAGCTAGTTAGTCAATTAGTCAGTTCGTCAGTTAGTCAATCAGTCAGTGAGTCAGTTAGTCAATTAGCTAGTTTGTTTGGCGGTTAGTTAGTTAGTTAGTTAGTTAGTTAGTTAGTTAGTTAGTTAGTTAGTTAGTTAGTTAGTTAGTTAGTTAGTTAGTTAGTTAGTTAGTTAGTTAGTCAGCTAGTCAACTAGGCAGATAGTCAATTAGTCAGTTAATCAGTCAGTCAGTTAGTCAAGTAGTCAGGTACTCAGTTAATCAATCAACCAATTAGTCAGTTAGTCAGTTGGCTAGTTCGTCAGCCAGTCAGTCAGTTCGTCAGTTCATCAATCAGGCGATTAGTCAGTTAGTCAATTAGTCAGTTAGGCAGTTAGCTAGTTTGCTCTGACATCCCTGACTCACATCAATCAATCTCTCCTATAGTTTTCCTCTTCTTGAAACTTCCGCCACCGCCTTGTGCGGTACTACTGGTATATGATATGACAGGAAGGAATAGGAAGGAATAGGAAAGAATAGGAAGGAACAGGAAGAAAGACAAAAAAAAGGCAAGAAGAGGAAGGAGAGGAAGGAACTAAAACAAGTAGGAACGAAGAGGAACGGACAGGAATCATGTGGGTAGTGCAAGGAGAGGAAAGTAGGAACGAAGACGAACAAATAGGAATGATTTGGAAGGAAAACGGGTTGGAAGGAGCTTTCACAGAGGCGGTTGACTGCAACCTTCAGCATGCAAAGTGTACTGTACACATTTCAGTTCTCTTGTTGGCTGTTGTTTGGAGTCTGGCAGGGACAATTCCAGGATGTGGAATATGAGGGTCATAAGCATCGGCGGTGATTCTGCTGATAGGAGTATGACCATGCGCTGGTGTGTTTGCACGTAGATTGTGATTTTGTATACAAGGAAAACAAGTAGGACCTATTTTATCTCTGAAGTCGGCGGTGCAAAACACACTGTTTTTTTGCAACATGATGCTCTTGGTTTTGGATTTCTACCCACATTTGTCAAGTTACTCCATCCGTTTATTTTAGGTGGACGCCGTCAGGCAAGCATTGAGCAATTGAGAAGATCTCAATTTTCACAGTGATAGTACCCTTTGATTGACTCCAGTCTCTCTGCTTTTCATTCAACTGAAAGTCCAACGCAGCAACAAGAACTGGCTCAAAGAGTGGAGTGTGGCGCTGTGGGGGAAGATGTCAAAGCTCCCTTGCCGGAAGCACGGATTGTTGACCAGCATTACTTTGCTGGTATGCTGGGAGATGGGCAGGATGTCTCCGAATTTCGTTTTCACCACAGGCTCAAAAGATTCGGCCAGAGTGGTAGCTTTGGAGGATGCCTTTGATGCACATCTTGGACGAAGGACTGCTTTAGTCGGAGCTTTTTCACTGGCACAGCCAGGCCTAGCATTGGCCAAGAGAGGAGGAGGGGAAGGAGGAGAACTTGCGACAAAGCAGGCAATACCAGAGACTATTGAAACAGAGGAGCCCATCAATGAAGATTGGCAACCAGTTGACATCGGCGAATCCTCGGTGGTGGATCCAGATGATCCCAAGTACAAGCAAATGAGGCTGATGAACGACATCGAGAAACAGAAAGCCAAAAATGAGGAGTACAATTCTATGACTGCGGAGGAGACTGGGTGCCAGGTTTTGTTTTTGTTAGGTGCTTATCAATTGTTTGGCTTTCCATTCTCATGGCGATGGGGGGACTCAAGTGATGGAGAGGGCTTTTGTCCACAGGATAGAAGGTGTTGTCATCTAGAGCTAAGCTGCTAAGCAAGCTGCTGTATCCATTGAAACTGAAACACTTTACACCAGAAGCCTTTTAGACCAGAAAACAGAAAACATTATTTCAGAAAACATTATTTAGATTTGTTTTGCGCCCCACAGGCTTTTGCACCACGTATCTTTTGCACCAGAAACCTTTGAGGCCAGAAAACCCCTCACACCAGAAACTTCTACCACCAGTAACATTTAGCACCAGAAACCTCCTGCACTAGAACTCTTCAGGAGAAGCAGCAAAAGATGTGTGAATTGCTTGGTCGTGGTTGTCAGAACCTGTAAAGAAGTTTGATATACTGAAGCGTACCCCTGTTTCGAGTTTCGATATTCTTTTGAAAGAAGATCGTTATGAAGTGCCATGGAATGTTTGCATCTACAGCAATTGCACCTGGAAAGACAGCCACCCGGTTTGACCTTGTGAAAACACAAGCCTAGCTATGCGTTTCAAAATTTTAGTCGATCTGCTGTTTCCGAGTTGGGAGCGCGAAAAATGCTGATGCAGTTGATGCAGATGCTTTCAAAAGAAATGTTGAGTTTCTTTGCACCTGGGACTTGTGGCAGAATATGCAAATGGTACAGCCAATTGTTCGGAACCATGATGATTTGAAATGATGTTCAAAGTGTTGAAAAAATGAGATTACGTATTCTAGTGGAAGTGTGTACACGCTGTCAAATCGTCAAACTTGCTGCAGCTATTTTCTGAGAGACTTTGGACCTCAAGCAGTCTAGTTTTTTCTCTCCTGCAGTTTCCCATTTGGCCAGATCTTGAAATGAGTTCGGCTTCTTCAGCAGATGCCCGCTTGACAGGGATGCCAACAGAGAACAGGGACCAGCGAGCATTGAAAGAAGAGCAGAAACTTTTTGAAAATGCATGGAAAAAAAGAGTGGGCACCAGAAGTCCAAATACGAATGTAGTGAAACATGACGAGAAGGACGAGAAGAGTTCCCCAAATGCAGCTCTTCCTGAGCTTCCTGGTGCATTGGGGCCGTTTGGGGCATCTGAGCCTGACAGCGACGAAGAATCCAGTGGATCTGACAGATCTGACTGCCAGAATAAGAAGCTCGTTGGAAAAGCTGTGCAGAAATTCTTTTGGGCTGAAATGAAGCATCGCCTCGTTAAGAAGACTCGTCATTTGGCCCTTGCCACAAGAACATTAGTGCAGGCTCATGGCAGCCCCAAAGCTGGTTCTTTGAGCAATAAGTTTGACAAGCGTGTGGCAGGCAAATTGCAGACGTTTGAAAAGCAACTTAGCCAGCAAACGCAAAATACATCTCTTTTGAAAGAGGCTGCAAAGCGAGAGCTGCTGAGCATCTCTGCACCTTTGCGGGCTGAACTGATGCAAAAACTCAGAGAAATCATGAAGAAAAATATGACAGCAGACCCAGACATGTGGGAACGGGTCAAGGTGCTCCAACGATCAATGATCGATAGTCTATGGGAGGATGTTGAGAAGGAGATTGAGCTGAATGTCGAGTTGGCATGGCTGCAACCAATCGACCCCAACCTGCAACCAGAGCAGGCCAGCAAGTCTTGCTATCGCTTCTTCCGAAGGAAGGTGTTGCGACATTATTTGCCTTTTGACCGCTCCATATTTGGCAAACTCAGAGATCCAGTTTATGTGGCCCTCACTCTTACAATGCTGATTCCAAATGCTGGCTTTCGTGTCAGTGTCCTCTCAATGATCTTGACCTTCATTTTGTTCCCCAGACCACCAGACGAGTTTCAAATCATCAACTTTATCCTACTGTGCAAGGGAACCCAATTCCTGACTGGAGGTCTAGTGAGCATGGGGCAAGGTGCAAGCATATATTTTGGCTGCTTCAACTGGCACGAAGCAAATATGACTGACTGTATTGCTGAACGCGGGCCAGGCAATGTTTCTTCGCTGATCGGCGAGTTGGCAGATTACTGGGGCAGCATTGTCCTTGTTTGGATTGCCTTCTTGAATTTGCCCTTCGCTCAAGAGCATCGCCAGCAGAAGCGTTTGAAGCTGCAAAGCGGGCCTCAAATTTCTGAGCCAACACCTGCTGAAGCGAACAGCCAGCGCTTGCGCATTGACAGAGGTGGACGTATGTCAAGTTTGCTGAATTATGATGTGGCGTGTTTTGCATTCTCCTTGCTGGTCCTTGTGGTCTTGTCTGGAGGAAACTTTTTGCTGAGAAAGGAAGATAGCGTGTCTGCATATCGACACTTTCTGGAGAACATTTTTTGGTGCAAAGTCTTGTACTCATTGCTCTCGATGCCATTTGCTCTCTTTACAATTCAGCCTTTGCAGCAAGTCCTTACTCATGCAGCTCCAACTGGCTTCAACGATTTTGGTGAATGTGTGCCCTTCAGAATGGCAGACAAACCTGTGGGCTCCTTATCATCGATCGGCTCCTTCTCCGTGGCTGAGCCATGAGAGACCAAGGGCTGACCGGTGTGACCTTGAGCTGAGCTCTGTAAGTAAAAACCGAGAAACACAGGTAACAGAAAACACAGCACGGCATGTCTTCAAACACACGGTGTTTCACACCAGAAGGATGAGCAGCCCGTGTGACAAAGACAGGCAGCCGCTATAGTCGCTATAGGTTGGGTTCCATTTGCAACTTGATGCGACTTAATGTGACTTGACGTGCCTGAATTGAGTCCTTCTGTAGCCGGTTCTGGCTTGCTCCACGGGCAGGAGTCCATCGAACCCATTGAATCCATTGATTATATGACGTGTTTGACCTAGTGTAGACACTGTAGACACACTTATGCACCCGGAAACACTGAAATGCACATTTGTTGGGTGTGTTATGGACATTTTCACATTCAGTTTGGTTGCCTAGACATTGCATGTGCATATGTTATACGTAGGACGTATAATTATACAGAAATATGTACATCTTGTTACATATGTCATAAATCACAGTTACCTATTCACAGCTTGCACAGTCTGAAAAGCATGGCACCCTGGCAGCGCCACAAAAGCACTCGCGTGCAAAAGAGTTTCCAGTGGAAGCCAAAGAGAAAAGATTTGCACTTTGACAAATCAAAGAAACAAGGCGGGGGAAAGGACAAAGCTACAGGAGATTCATAGCTTTGTGCAACTTCTTCTGTGATTTTGGGGTGTCATTTCTGAGAAGTTTCCAAGTTCATGAGCCATTTGCCACCAAATCCGCATATGTCAGAATTCTCTGATGTAAGGCAGATACGAACAAGATCTATACATACTCATCAATTTGATGTCGGTAGTCACGTTGGCCAAGACCGAGACAGGGATTTTCGCCTTTTGTGCAATGTCAAGATTGTCAGGCAGGTACCCAAAGTCATCTGGAGCTGGAGGCAGGGAAGTCTTTTGGGAGGATACATTAACTTGATGAAAAAAGAATGGTTCTGAGTTCTGACTCTGACATTGTAGATACATTGCTAAATGGACCTTGGGTTGGCAACATACAGATTTGCAAGACGTCACAGCTTCACAGTAGATGTGTGAGACACTGTCGTGTCAATAGCAAGAAATGCAGGCCGTGATTTGTTCTAGATTTGTCTTACCAAGCCGTACCAAAACAGTGACCAGTTTTTGTTGGAGGTGCACCTGGTGATGAGCGACGTCCACTGGCAGATTTGGTGGATTATGTTCGGACTTGCTCAAAGACACTGGATGGTCTTTCCAAACCTGAAGAGACTTTGCTGTCAACCCGTGCCGTGGAAGAGGCTACAGCAGCTCCTGATCGATTAGTTTCCATTGCATCTGATCAACGAGGTTCAAAGCCGCTTGAGAAGCTGATCAAAAAGGCGACACCAGAGTCCTTCTCCACTCTCTTCGGGATGCTAATGGAGGCATTTGCCAACCTGGCGACGAACCAATATGCATCCCATGTTCTTGAAACCGCACTAAGGTCATGGGCAGAGCGTTTGGGCCAAGAGAAAGAATCACATCCATCTTGCCAGCCAATCATCCTCATGTGTACTCAGCTGAATGAGAACTCCTTGTGGCCTTCTCTTGCAACAAATCCATGTTCTGCACATGTTCTGAGAGCTTTGCTAATGGCACTTGGTGGGTATGCGCATGAGGAAGGGAAGGAGAAGCTTGCAGCACGAGCTGGATTGCTACCACAGACAAAGCACGAAGTTCCTCATGAGGTGGTTGAATGCAGACGCAAATCTGCCGCAAGCCTCATCAAGCTGATCAAGCAGGACAGTCTGGACAGTGGCCTCTGTTTGAATCCTCATGCAAGTCCAATCATCCAACTCTTGCTGAGACTCCTTCGTGATTGTGGAGATAGAGCTCTTCTTGCTGAAGGGTGTGCTGCTGTGGTGGGAGCTAAGGTGGGAAAGGCTGGTAGTCGTAGTCTATCCATTGAAAGATGCGATGCTTTGTTGGCCTCAGCAGCAGGCTCTCGTGTTTTGGAAGCAGCACTTGAAACTGCAGGAGCTGATCTTTTCGCAGAACTGTTTTCACGCTATTTTCGGACACGTCTTGGTGATTTGGCAACTGCAAAAAGTTCAGAGTTTGGTCCATTCATTGCGCAAAAGGTAGCAGACGCTCTGAGAGAAGGTCCCCAACTTCAACTTGCACTGACTGAACTCGATTTTGTCGCTTGCTTGGGAAATGGGTCTCAAAATGCACAGCACATGGTGGTCTTGAAATTTCTGGAAGCATCTTTGCGATTGCGAGCGGCGCTCAAACAAGCTGCTGGAGGAGTGTTTCGTGCCTTGGCTTTACATGCTTCCTCAGAATATCATCGTGCTTGGCCAACTCTGCTATCCCTTGATGCATCTCTTGATGTCAGCTCACTTCTTGAAAATGGAGAGCAAGCAATCAAAAGGGACAAGCGCAATCCAGCGGAAAAAGCTGGGGGTGATGAAATTGCCGGCAAGAGCAAGCCAAGAGGGAAAGCCAAAAAGGGCAAAGCCAAAAGCTTGGACACAACGGACGGGAGTTTAACCAACTTCAAATCCAACACAGATAAGGGCCAAGAAGCCAAGACGGCAAGGAGTCAGGATCAGACTGATGACTTTTCACCTGAAGCATCAGGAAACTCTGGGAGTGCAAGACTGCGACGATTGCCAGCTGCTGGAGCTATGTTGCTGACCGTGCTTCTGCGATTTCCTTCTGAGACGGTTGCTCCAGTGGTATCTGGCCTGTCCAAGATTCTAAGAAAAGACCTGCTGCTGGCACTTGCCCTGGAGCAACGTACCGCACGTGTTCTAGAGGCTGCATTAGCACCCTCCTCTGCACTTGGTGCACACCTTCGCATCAAACTGGCTGCATCCTTCAAGGGCATCGTTGCAACTTTGGGACCTCACCATGTGGGTGGCTGGGTTTGCGCAGCGTTGTGGCGAACAAGTTTGGGTGATTCTGGACTTCGTGAGGCTTTTGCTAAAGAACTCTTGGAAGTAGAGGAAAAACTTCGCACTGACAATTTTGCTGTTTGGAAAGTATGTGGCTTACATCAAGTGAAAATTCACAGTGGTGAATGGCTGCAACAACAAAAGAAAGCTGGGAAAGTTCAGGCCCTCTTTGCTGATTTGATTGGAGGGGAAGGTGCAGAATCTGCGAAAGCTGCCAAGATGCGGAAAAAAAGGGCAGCTGAGGACGAAGCTTTGGCCAATGCGACTGAAGCCATGCTGGACCCCACGGTTGCTTGGATTGCCCTTGTGGCCTTTGCATTTTTGTCCGCTTCCAGCATACTGAGGCCTAGCAGTTTGTTAGTTTGTGAAATGTTTTCATTCTTTTCATTCAACATGCTCCTGGCCATGCTATGACTCTGGCTCATGTATTGCCGTATCGCTATCATGCAGGAAACATAACGAAACATACCTCACCAACTCCACCTGAACCTCCTTTTCTGACACTTCTGGCCGAGCCTCCTAGGTTGCGGCGCTGCTCCCGTGTGGACCGGAAGCTGAAGAATCCGACATGGCCGATGTAAGCTCCATCCTTGTGGAGAGACCCAGAAAGTCAACCAAGTCAACCAAGTCGGCAAAGTCCAAATCCAAAGCAACTTGGTAAAGCTGGTCGATGTAGTTCAATCCAAGGCTCAATGTTCCATTAGTATTGTATATACTCAGAAGCCCACTGCATCACCCCATCCATAGAAAAATCCTCGCAATGCCAAGCAAGTGTGAAGAACCCCTTTGAAACCTTGGAACATTGTTCAATTCAAGTTTTCCATGCGTATGCAACTGTTGCCCCTGAACATGCCGAAAAGACCCGAATAGGTATCCACTTCTGTAGAATGTTGAGGAATGTTACTGCCGCTGTTTACATGTAAGTGTACTTGAAGTCCTGTTTTCAGTTGGAAGTCTATACTTACAGTAGCTCCATGCTCGCTGTTTGTAGCAATACTTTCCGCTCCAGATGTCAGACAATGCAGCAAGAGTGATTGCAAACAAGGACTGCAACACAGTATCATCAACAGCAGAAGCGACTGAAGCCATTCTTCAAGTATATAGATAATTTGAATGAATTAATTCATTCCACAAAATTAATCAGTCCTTTCCCCCAAAACGTGTAAAGAATATACGTATATATGGGGGAGCTATTGCATTGGGAGCTGACCAGCATCAATTTATATACCATATACCTCAATTGTCAACGTTCAAATCCAAGAATTCCAAGGAGAATAACCGGTTTTAACAACTCCGACACTTCCTGTTCCACTACACAGTTCTAGTAGGATGTCGGTATTTTAATGTAAATCAAATACAAGGTATCTTGCCAAAACACTCCATGAATACATACCTATCACCATCATCTTGAATTTGTTGTCTAGTGCTTGCTGTTTGGCTGTTTTATCTTGTTCTCATTTAGCATCTTTAAGTATTGGACCCCCTTACTATCAAAAGTTTCACTTGGTCTGCTTTCCCAAAAGACTCTTTCTTATCCATCTTTTCTTGTCTTTTCAACGACAGGTTTATCAAGGTTTTCCATCAGGTTATTAATTGCAACTATTGGTACCTTTGCACTTTTATTAAACACGTGTATATTTTTTGAAAGTTCAGTCATTATTTTCACTGTCTGACATTGAATATATTTATATAGAGAGAACTAGATGTTTTCCATTTCTTGTTTCTTTTTTCTAATTTATTTATCAAACTTCTCCGCATGAAAATGTACTTTTCAAACTGTTTTCTAGATTCTAGTCCAGGTCTTTGTTTCTTAAAGATCGATGGTTTCATTTTATTCATTTCATCACTTACCATGTTATATTTTTCTTGTTCATCTTCGCTCTTGGGAGTATTCTGTCTTCTGTTAAAAAACTACATAATATACTATGGTCTTGACAGTCTATGTGTCCTTATCTCCAGCATTTGAAAGTGTTGCATGGTCAAGTCTTTTGGGTCAAGTGATGAATGTTGGTGTTTTCACTGAACTCCTAAGAGAGTTTCGGTGGTGGTCCTATCCTTCCGCGAGCAATTGCCCTTGGGGTGCTGTGGTTTTGGTGGCACTTCTAATTGGACTCTGCTGCTGGATTGGTGGATTCATCACTGCAGCCTGCCTGCTGTCTCATCACTGCCGCAGGTTTGTGGTGTTGGTAATCCGAGCATTGGTTGCTTCCGTCCCTCTGCCAGCATCTGGACCCGATCTACGTGGGAGATTGGCTGAATATCATCAGCGCAGTGGATGAGCAGCGAAGATCCTGTGGAAACGGTGCGAGTGGTATTAGCTGGCTTGGAGCTTACTATCACTGCTAGGAGAGTGCAAGGGGCCGGGAGTGGTTCAGCATCCTCTGCTAGCTTTGAGATTGTAGCCTCGGGGGCAGTTCAAGAAGAGTCTTCGGCGATATTTGCAAGGTTGCTCCCCTTTCTGGATCCCCTTGTTGCGAAGCTTTCAGCTTCAAGTGGTGAGTGGACCCCAGCAGCTCGGATTGGTAAAGCTTATCGGGCTGGAGTTCTTTCTGGATTGAGATTGAGTGGCCGCACCTCTGAGCTTGACTCGCTCTCGGTGCCCTTCAGGAACCTCTACTACGTGGTGCTCCGTGGGATCCCCGGCGTTGAGCCGTGCTGGACATCGCACTATCATATATACCTCAGGAAGGTCGGTCGGCCAGGTGAGAAGTTCCACGATCAGTCAGTCAGCCAGGCTCTGCCGAGCCACGCTGAAGCCTCGGCCTATTTGGCCGGAGCAGGCCGATCATGGCCACCACGAGCAGAATGAGAGCCCTGGATCGGGCTCATGTGGTGGAGATGGCAAACGATGGTGGACGAGCTCTCGCCAGTTTGGTGTTGCACTTTCCTCAAACCTCAGATGGTCCTGCTCATGCTGCAATCGCAATGGTGGTCTACGCTCGGCAGGGCGGCTTCATGGTTGCAGTCCCAGGAAAGGAAGATCTCAACACTTACATCGAAGAGCTCGACTTGTCTGGGGCTGCGGAAAAGCCCGGATTCTACGAAGGTGGTGCCGGTTTGGAAACTACACGGGGCCGGGCCCTTGGAGATGGTTCCGTGCTTCTGGTGGATTTACCTGGGAGATGCTATGCCACTTCACTTTCACTTCAGTGCTTCGAGGCGCCAGCATGACAGGGGTCGACGTAGCAAACTGGTCAGTGGAAGGGGTGACTGCCAAACCCACGAAGCAATCAGTGCGGGAGCTGGCGGACGAATGGATAGCATCAGGAATGGGAGACGCAGAGGCTCAAGACTACCTCACAGGGGAAGAGCTTTTGGAGGATCGGCCGGAGGTCAAAGCTCCAACTCCTGGTCAAGATGCAGAGAATGCCGTGCTCCGACGGAGGATTGCCGAACTGGAAGCTCAGCTTCGTGGACCATCAGTGATGCAAGCAACTCCCAAAGCAGCAAGCGGGCCGGGTCGAGTCGCAGGGTTGTTTGCCCAGAACCAAGCCTCTCAACTGTCGGATGCAGAGATGACCCATCTACAGAGGTTGGCAGGCGTGGCTCCTCCCCGAGTGGCGGGGGCAGAAACTCGTCGTGCAACAGTGCCCCCTATGACAACTCAGGCAGACGGGTTGCTAGTGGATTTGGAGAGGGAAGTTCAAGATGCAGAGGAACAAGCTGCGTTGATGACCATGGACGCACAGCAGTTTCAAGATCCAATGCAGAAGCTTCTCTTTGCACAACTACAGCAAAACAACCTGTTGATGCAGAAGATCATGGGGTCGAAGCAACAAGACCCGGTGCTGGGAGCTTTGGTGTCCGGCGGCGGGGACAGCGCCACCGGAAGTTCCTCCGGCGTCAAAGGCTGCTTGGCTCGCGAAGCATTCTTGAAAGTGGTGGCGGACAATCACAAACTGGCCGACATCGTCAGATTGAATGCCCTGAAGGAGCTAGGCTTCGAAGCCGACAGGGAGGACAGCAGCTTGATGAGGAGATACGTGGAGCGGCGAATTCCATTAGCCGACCACAGGCTTTTGGCTCACATAGCCACTCTGCTTGCCGAGGCCTGGGCAACGGGCTATGCTTCGAAGAACACGGAGCTCCTTGGTGTGATTGGCAGGATGCTGATTTTCGTGGAGCAGGTGGCGATCGACGGCGGAAAGCTGCAAGTGGGGTTGGCTGCTGACAGGTGTGAGAGAACCAGCTACACACTTGCTGGTGAGCAAGCAGAAGCAGCCGGGGTTGCAGCCATTCTCGAGGTTGAGTGCCCCGGGGTGGGTTGCGGCGAATTTAGCCTATCTTCGAGACTTGGACTATCTGGAAGCCAAGATGGGATCATCCAAGCCGAACCCGCCAAAGAAGGAAGCCGACAAGGAGAAGGAGGAGAAGCCCGGGAACAAGAAGGGCCGTGGCAAAGGCAAGAAGGGCTCGGACGGCCCAGAGGCAGACGAGTGAAAACTATGAACCAGCACAGTGGGACTGATCCAACGAAGTTTGCAGTATTCACCCAAGGGTGTTTAGGTGCCGCAGCTGATTCGTGTAATCTTTTTGATGTTGGGATGGCCCCGGATAATTTTTCACATAGTTTACATAAGTTTGTCGATGCCTTTCATTCCTCTGACAGCCTTGACCCAATTAATTTAGTGCAAGCCATTTGTCAGGGCTTTGGTCGTGTAAGTCTGGTTTAACAGCATTTACGGCCGCCTGCCGTGATAATGTTCACTCCTGCAACATGCATGAAGCTGCGTCAGCTTCATTGTGGCCGGTCCCCCTACCTAGGCGATGGACGGCCTGCAAGCATCTTGGACCTAAGCGGAGACGCAGACATCGTTTCCTCAGGGTGCAGCGTGAACTGCTTTGCATAGTTATAAGTGCTCTGAATTTTGAGTTGCTGGGATTTCCTACTGTCCCCCCAGCCGAAGCATGCACAGGGCATCCTTTGAGTCGGGACCAGCATGAGGTCTTGGAACGGATCGAAGCAATGCTGGCCCACTTTTTGAAGATGCAAAAATTTCAGAGTGACGACTTAGGCAGAATCACCACAAAATTCCAAGATGTAATTAGAATCGTTAAGGAACTTCCTACACATGTATCTACCCATGATACTACTAGGTTAGAGGACCTGACTGTTCTTTTGCAACAGATGCATGCTGATTTTGACCATTACAGCCGTTCATCTCGTGTTACCAGTACTTGTCAATTTGATGCTGGTGATGCGGCCGAAGAGCCGGCCGGAGTCGACACATCCGTACAGTTGCCAAACACTGGCGCACTACCCGTGATCGCAGACCGGGTGAAATGGAATAGCCCTCCGTCGTTTCATGCCAGTGAGTTTTTGGAAGATCCCCTTTTGAGAGCAGCATTCGATGATCCAGATGTGCTTCGTAAACCGATTAGCATGTGGCCTAAAACCCAAACTGGGAGGATGCATTGCTCAAAAGATGAATTCCTGAAACTTGCTCAAAGGTGGGATGATTTAGGGGCCTGTTCACTTCTCCCTTTGAAAGATAAGAATTTTTCTGAAGCTGTAGGCATCTTCTGCGTTCCCAAAGATGGCAGTCATGATCGGTTGATTGTTAATCCGAAGACTATAAATAGTCGTATGTTCTCACTATCCAATTCCACGAAGGATCTTGCTCCCGGTTGCATGTTGGGGTTACCCCACTTGAACCCCGGGGAAGCTTGGCGATTTAGTGCTGATGATCTAACGGATTATTATTATACCTTTCATGTTAGTGGCCTCAGAGCTCGCAGAAATGCTTTTCGTATGGTGTTTGAGTCTTCAGAACTTTCACATTTCAAAAGCTGGGATTCATCTATGCACGGACTTCCCCTGCTGGTATGTTTAAAGACGTTAGCAATGGGAGACTCTTTAGCAGTTGAGATTGCCCAGCAAGCACACACAAATGTCCTTCGTAAGCTTTGTGGTAGCATGCTTAATCATGAAACTCTCAAGTATCGGCGTCCAGTGCCGCGTGGATCCTTTGTCGAACTTCTTGCAATAGATGACCATATAGGACTTCAGAAGCTCCCCAAAGATTCAGTCGCTGTAAACCCCAAATTGAGAGATTCTCGAGTGTTTAAAGCTGCTGAAAAAGCTTATCGTGATGTAGGGCTAGTTCAGCATGAAAAGAACGTAAAAGAGACCAACTTCAAGGAATTTTACTTGGGGCTGATTTTGATGGATGGGAAGGCCGTGTTATGGCACCTCGCAATCGGATTGCTTTGTTGTGCCTGATAACGGTTTCGATTGCATCCCATGGTTTGTGCGCCCCGAAGATTTTATCCATTGTTGTTGGCTGCTGGATTCACGTTTTGCTTTTCAGGAGGGCTTTGTTTGCCATCATGGATAAGGTATTCAGTGAAGGTCGATCGTTTGGGGCAAATCAAATTTTCCGTTTGTCTCGTAAAGCTAGGTCCGAAATGCAACTTCTTGCAGCCCTTGGACCAGTGGCCCAAACCAACCTTAGAGTCAGATATTCTAAGCAAATTTTCTCCACTGATGCAAGCCCCTCCGGGGGTGCAGTCATAGCAGCACCAGTTAGTTCACACACCACCGAAGAGTTATGGAGACACAGTGAACAGAGGGGGTTCTACACTAAACTCGTTAGTCCTGTTTCTCAGATTCTTTTGGAGAAAGGTATTGAACCCGAAGCTGTTCAGTTTGCACCGGATTCCATTCCCCCAGAAACCGAACACTGTGTCAACATCCCAGCTATCCTGCAAGAGGGAATTTTGTATGATTGTGTTGAACTCTTTTCTGGGTTTGGTAGTTGGAGCCATGCACATGCAGAGCGTGGTTTAGTGGTGCATGATGGCTATGACATTAGTGGGGCCTGCATTCGCATCAGCGATCTTTCTGATCGCAGTGTCGTGCAAGAGCTCGTAGCTTTGGCTTTAAGGAGAGTGGTTCGATCGTGGCATGCAGGTACCCCCTGCCTTTCATTCGGGACTCTTAGAAGGCCACAGGTCAGGTCTAAGCTTAAGCCTGACGGGTTTGATCCTAACGATCCATTCACAGCATATCATAATAGTTTGGCTCGCCGCACTTGTTTCATTTTGACTATTGCCCTACTCTTAGGCCAGTACATCAGTGTCGAGCAGCCGATCAATTCGAGAATGTTCCTTCTGCATTGCTTTCGAACTCTTGTGTCCCTTGGATGTGTGATCAGTCATTTCAGTTTTTGCAACTTTGGATCCGCATTTCAGAAACGCAGTAAATGGTTGCACAATAAGCCTTGGTTGATTCCACTTGAAGGAAATTGTCGGTGTAGGAACAAAAACAATCACTTCAGAATCGAAGGTTCGTTCACTAGGGCAAACATACCTCTTTTTAACCAGATGTGCACCCCTGATGCTTTAACTGTTTTTGGGAGGGAACCTAAAGTTGGTGAACATGTGTCCAGTTACTCAGCACTATATCCTAAGCGTCTCATGGACCAGATGGCCTCGGGGTTTTGTGCCGCAAAAGCTGGCCACCTTCTAAAGATTCCTTTCGAAGTTCACATTCGCAGTGCCGCAGAGGTGAATGCAAACTCCTGGCATTTCGACTTTGCATTTCGAGCAGAGCCATCCTTTCCTTTCAGAGCTTGGCATGAGAACCCAGAATGGGTTAGCGACCTCTGCAATTCCCTGCCATTCAGGGAGAAGTTTCGGTACCGATTCAAACGAAGTGGGCATATAAATGTGAATGAAGCTCGGGTGTATAAAAGCTGGATAAAATCTCAAGCCAAAAGTGAACCTTGTTCTCGTTTTGTAGGCCTTCTTGATAGTAGGGTCACCATAGGGGCTACTGCAAAAGGAAGATCTAGTAGTTTTGCTATCTCAAGAATTCTTCAGGGCAGTCTTGCCTACATCGTTGGGTCCGACCTTTACCCTGGTTGTATTCATTGCAATTCTAAGGACAATCGCAGTGACGGTCCCTTCCAGAGGCCGCCCCGTTGATCCTCCGACCAAAGAACCTCCTAGATGGTTGACCGAGCTTGAAGGCGGTCGCACTGATTGCTTTGATGTGTGTGTAGAGGCTTCGAAGTTCAGCAAGAATCCCGCTCGTTGGTTGCGAATGTTACTTTTACTATCGGGAGATATCGAACCCCATCCAGGTCCCAGAGCTGCACGTGGACCGTTAGATCTGCAAGTTGGATTTGTGCCAGTGACAGCTTCCCGGATGGAAAAGTGTTTTGCAGCCTTCAGGAAGTGGATTGAAGTCGAAGCCAAACTACCTTGGCACGTAGTATCCCAGTCTGCAGACTTGATGGGCATTTCGCTCCGGGCCTATGGACTGCATTGTTTCTCTGCTGGATTACCTCGCTATCTCTTTGTTTATGCCATCNGATTTGTATATCACCCTGTCCATCTCTTGGTACTGCCATTGTCTCATCATTTTTAGTGACATAAGTAATTAATTTGCAACTGGAATAGGGTTTCTCTGTATTTGATTTCTTAATCGTATCCTCCCATGACATAATGGACAATCAACAATGATATTTTATTAGTTAATCTTTGATCCTCTGTCTCTGTAATATATTTACGTTCTTCATCACTATCACTCAAGTCAACGTCTTCGGGTATGTTTTTTTTTACTCATTCTTGGTAATAGTTTTTTGTTTGCTTTTGGCTTCTTTTGTGGCATTATTCTTTTTGTTCTTTAGATAGTTTACTTTGATACATGTACGGTAGTTGCACAACATATCTTGATTTTAGTGTCTCTCACAACTGGAAATTTGGTATCATCAGCTATTCTATTTCACATGTTCAATTTTACCGCAGGAAACTCTTCTTACAGCAAATATTCACTTGAATAGAAAGTATCCTCATTAAATGATTATTTAAGTATGCCTCATATATATGTATATATATATACATACCTCCTCCAGGGTCCTGCCATTCTTTGACTTACAATTTTCTCAGGTAGAACCAGAAGAACAATCAGCACAACCAACATCAACTATCTTTAGAATTTGCCATGTTCACAAGTCATATCGCTATCTATACCAATCTTTCGGATCATTTGTTGAAACATAAATGCCCGTGTATTTCATTTTTTTTGAAGCAATTCTACACCCCAAAGTCTTCAAACAGCAAATACGCGCTTGAATGGCAAGTATCCTTACTATTTAAGTATGCCTTATTCATACCTCCTCCTGTGTGTTGCCATTCTTTTACTTCGGTTTTCTCAGGTGGAACCGAAAAGGCAAGCAGTATAACCAACATCAACATTGAAAGGATTTCAGTTTGATGATGAAACGTATTGAGGACTTGAATGAGCAAACGATAGTCGGAGGCATACAGTTTCAGGTTTTCATGGAACATGTCTAATGTGGGCCATGTTGCAACAGCCAAAGCCAGCTGATGGTGAGGTACATAACCAGGACATGCTTATTAACACCACTATCTGCTTATAGGCATGAGTTGTTGACTGAGGCAGAATGGCCTCAAGGTTCAAAAATGCTGAGAGGGCCCCAATTTCCCCTATCTCCCCAATAGCAAAGTTACAGACACACTGATAAGGCCCCTACTTCCGCTACTTCCCCTATTTTCTGGAGCCATGTCTAGCAAAGATCTGAAGATGTGGAAATAGAGTAGAGACCATCTTGGTGTTTCAGCCTCTTTGTTTCAAGAAGCATTGAATGGGTCTATATTTCCTTTATTTCCCGAAGTCCCTTATGTTTGAAGCCATCTCAGGATCGTGGCTCAACATAGCTCCAGAAAATACAGGAAGTAAAGGAAATAGGGACATTTCTGACCTTGAATTTTGATTTCTTGTCGAAGAAAAGAGGCTGGGTAGTCGTTTGAAATTCAAATTGTTTGCAGTTTGCAACTCTGATTTGCACTGGACACGAGGCAAAGCGTTTTCCTTGAACTGGTTGCGTCAGCTTGATTGCAAAGCTGTGACAGTCGCTTCCGAGCGGGCATTGCAAAGTGTTGTGTACAAAGAGAAAGGTGACGCGGTGACGCTGCCCTTAAAAGGGCACAGTCCTGAAATCCCAGGCCTTGAAAAGACTCATGTGGTGTCGGACTGGGAGATGAAAGCTTCTATGTCGATTCTATGTATAGTTAAGACAACCTTGCTAATTGATATTTTTCAGCTTGGTTGACTGTAGCTTTGGGGGTACTTTCACGAGTGTCGTTGCTGCATTGCCTGAGATGTGCACAAAGGAAGCCTTGCTCTCAGCACAACTTTCAGCGGAAGGGTTTGTGTTTTCTTCAAAATCTTGCTTGCGTCAACACATGCTTGCAAGGGATTTGCCACACACAGCATTGAGAAGCATAGCACTCTTTTCAAGTACATTGCAACAGTCAGAATAGCAGAGAAAAACATAGAAATCACCTGTTGGTGTCTTTGAAGATGAAGATTCTCCAATTTGTTTCAAACTTGAAATGGACCTACGTCGGCCAGAAAGCGGGAATGATATC
Source organism: Breviolum minutum Mf 1.05b.01 (assembly GCA_000507305.1). Taxonomy (NCBI): domain Eukaryota; class Dinophyceae; order Suessiales; family Symbiodiniaceae; genus Breviolum; species Breviolum minutum. The sequence goes on along the minus strand of DF239710.1, from coordinate 186,028 downwards.
GTGGCAAGGCAGACGGACGTCGCAACTTGTATCAACTTGCGGGGTGGAGGTGGTGATGTCTCATGGACTACATGGACTCTTTGATTTCTTTGCATTTTCTGAACAGGATGATTTCTCTGCAATGCAGATTAGTTGGACATGAGAAGGTTGGGGTCCGGGGCCGGCAGTAGAAGCAAAGTAGATTGCTTGGCTGTGGAGTGCACTGAGTAAACTATGCTGTAAAGAGAAACTTTTATGTTTTACAGGAAAACGCCAACAAACTCTCACGTTTTACAGCCCCAGCCTCACTTATGCCAGTCCGACAGTGAACCACTTACTGTGGTTGTAGTAACTAGCACATTCAAAAGTGGAGCGTCGTTTCTGGGTGCATGAAATTGATCAGTGCGAACTGCAACCTAAACTGTCAGTGCCCAAATGGCATGGATGATCCTGAATTCGCCTTGTTTGGCAAAAATGCCCAGTCACTTGTTGTCCAGATTCCTTCAGGATGAGACACTTCAGCGCGATCTTCGTTGGGCGAAGGCAGAAGCCTTGAGGCATGGATCAACCAAACAAGCCCTGAATTGCAAAAAGGAAAAGGAAACATCAATAAAGATGGGACAGAGCTCTGGTTGCGAGGCACAAGCTCCATAGTCATCAATAGACCCCATTCTGTCCATGGTTTAGTATCATTTGCAAATGCGTTCCGCTCCAAATTAACCCCGAGCAGTCATGAGTTATGAGTCACGACGGTTTAGGAGTCTTAGGATCTAGGAGTCTTTAGGCCTTTAGGTCTTTCAGGATACAGGGGTGGGGTTGTTAGGATTTATGGGTTTAGGAGTATATACAATGTTTTATGTTTTATATGTGTACATTTTTGCAATGACGTTGTGAATGGCAGAAGTGATGATTGCTCGTTTGGAAGGGAACTGAAAGCAGGCAATGGTGTATGGAGTCAGGGACTACATACAGTACTCATTATCTAACCTTGTGGCAATTTACTGAATCAAATTCTACTCGATGATTTCAAGATTAAGGTCTGGTTTTTGTGTGTATGAAAAAAGTGTATGTATTATTTATATGAATATGAGAATGTGTATATATACTACCTTCCGTTAACAAAGCGCTTCTGCGCAAAGGGCGACCAAGAAAATGACAAGACAATGACGATGGCACCATTAGGGTTTCTGAATGAAGATGTGACGACGGCAGGCTCAACCGTGGATATCAGAGTCCACTATATTTATCCAGATTCATATTTATCTAAAACTTGATAGCTGTCAAGGCAATAGAAGATGATGTATAAAACACCGCCGTCATTGAATTGCCCCGTCTTTTCACATGTGGGGTGTTCCTGAAGATTTGGTGCTCTTCGAAAAACATCAAGCAGACAATCATTCTATGCAATTGTCTTCACATTTTCGAAACAAAACGCCTTATACGACCTGCACATGTGAAAACTCTTGGAAGCATCTAGGTACATCAGCGACGACAAGGTAGAGGCGATCTGCAAGCTTGCCGAGATGTGTATGCGGAAAGCCAGGGGCTTTGCCGAAGGCAAATCGTTTAGCAGATTGTCAGTGGATTGTTTGAGTGTTTTAACCTTCAATACGATTTGGGTGCAGGCGGAAGAGTTTGTGTTGCCTAGCGTTTGGTTTCGGTCACGTGTGGAGTTTGCTTGACTTTGCTCTTGTTGAGTGCAAATCATGCTAGACGCATAGGTTTCTTTGGAGCGCCATGCGGACCGCAAGCAGCCTCTTGTTTTTATGTGCCACTGTTGAATGTTGATCATGCAACTTATGTTTTTTTGATCGTTGCAACTCAAGTTTTAGTCTGCAGGTACAACTGCACAATTGGTCTTCCAGCATTCTATTCTCGCCGTCTCGATCAGGACTATCAGTTGCAACGTCAAATCCAGCTACATCCCAGAAGGGTCAAAACACGCATTGTGCTGTTCTTGTGGAAAACTTTATGCAACGAGACAATGGCATAGTTCAAGGAGTCCAAAGACTTTAACCAAAATGTCATGAAACCTTTGCTCGGTGTTGGTACCTCAGTTTCTGCACTTGATCACACACTGTTCGGAGTGGACTAAGTGACAGCCCAGGATGATGACATTGCCGATGCGGTTTGGAAGGCGGACTTTTGTGTTGAGGGATCTTGGAATCAATCATTCAAACCTGTTGGGGTCTCATCAATGGGCACGAAACGCCAATCTGAGTGTAAACCTATGAAAGTTAGTGGAATCCGCATAAAGATTTGAGCGAGGTTTGCGCGCGCAGCGCATGGCTGGAGCAAAATACCCGTGATTGGGATGGTGCCAGACACACAGTTTTGAGTCTGCCAAGTTTCAGTGTAAAGAACTTCTGAATCCAGAAAATAGATGAAAATAGATGTGTGTATAATGATTGTATGGGTTTTGAGTTCTTGACGATAAAACCTCAATTCAAGTCATAATCAGTCTAAAGCGTCAAGGGCAATTCCACATCGGAGCGAATTTGAAATACGGAAATACGGATTTGAACGGAATTCGCTGCCAGTAGTTCAGACCGCTTTTTGCCAGACAGCCAGACAGCCCTGCTGGGATTTTGCGGCTTGGTCGTCCTATGTCGTCCTTTTTCTCCACTCTCGATGTTCAAAGCATGTCCAAAAAAGTTAGTCACAATGTTTTCACATGTTGACACATCTTCCAATTCCATGCTCTCTGTTGCAACACGTTGCAACGATCCATCTGGATGTCATGCCTTTTGCACTGCAAGAGTTGGCTGAAAGGATTTGCTTACTGTTTGCTGAGTTCGTGGCTGCGCTACTGTATCTAATCCACGTTGCAGATACTGCGTTCTTTATTGAAAAATGATTGGATCCATTCAAATCACAATCGCCCATGACGTTATCCCATGACTACGACATACTATGACTAAGGCGCAAGCTGCACACATCACTGGGGCAGCCCAAGGCTACCAGGCTGGATCTTCACAGCACAGGACATGGATGCAGGCTCAGGTTTGACTTGCTACGAAATAGATTCAAGTGCATCCACTTCTGTCCCTTGAGCGACAAAACTATTGAAAATACTGGTGTTCTTCTTGCCCCAGTGTAGGCCAGTATGGCTGCAGAGTGGCTCTCAGTTCTTCCGCTTTGGAATTGTTTCGTAGAAAGATTGACTGGAGGTGCGAATCACCCATGGACTGTATTTGTTGACTCCAGTTGCTTCGAGGATGCCAGTGCTGTGGCTGAGAATGTCAGCCGGATGGGCCAGGGGCAAAGAAATTGCTCAATGAAACGCAGATGTGCAGATTTTGGATATGAAAAGCATCTTGGAATGTGCTTGACATAGTGATGTTGAGAGCTGCGTTATCAGTGCATGTAAACTTGAGTCACACATTGCACATCTTATGACATCAGGCTTCAACTTCTACGGATGAGATTGGAGCAAAAGAATTCAGCAGCCATGCCGCCAATGCAAGGTCTTTCTTAGAAGTTCATGTCTAAGGACAGCATGCACTGGCACACCGGGTGTATTTATATGTGTGTGCATGGGGCATGTGACATGTGTATGTACAGGAGCTTGCAGGTTTGAATTTCCCCATAGCTCACTTTGCTGACTTTGCTTCATTAAGAAAGTCTGAAGAGCACGAGCAAAAATCGTTTACATATTTTTTGCCAGACAGAGGGAGAGAGTCAGTCCACCGAATACTTCTTCAGAGACGTCATGACATAGACAATGGTACTGTATAGAAAAGAAGAGCCATGTCATGTTGCTGAATCGATGAGAAAACATGATAGAGCATTCGTCAGTAACCAGGGCAAATCATTAATTTTTGTGCTGCCTTCCATATTACTGAACCTACGTAGACAGATGCTTCATTGCTTCCTTTGCGTTCCGCTGTTCCGATGGTGAAGACAAAGCGCACCGTTCTTGTCCTCTGCTCAATTGAATGATCATTGGGCTGGGCTGTTGTGTTTGGTACCTCTTTGGGACATGTCGTCAATCGATGCCCACGACTCAGGCGAAGAAAAACACTCCAGATGCTAGCCAGGCTCACAATGATATCCAACTGATTTTTGAAGGAGGCTGTGCCACTGTGCCTTTGTCACCATGCGTTGTGCAGTGTGAGATGTCAGGCAACTACAGCCGAACTGGAGGCAATTGTTTTTGGTGGAGCAAGCTTCGCCCGAGGCACTGCAACGGAGCTAGGTTCTGCATCAATGTAGCGCCTGGCAGTGAAATTGCACCTGACAAGAATTGAGAAAGGTGCTGCAAATGTGCGAGAACAGCCAGACGATGCTGCGGAGGAGATGCACTTTCGAATTGAAATTGTCGTCAACTCTTCTTCAAAGCCAACTGCATGTACAAGTCTTCTGTGTTGGCCACTTCCGTTGCAATCTTCTTTCTTATCCTTAAAAAACAACGTTCTTTTGCAGGAAAAGGAGGGCGACGCTTCAGTAGCAGAGAAGACACCAGCCGCTCTGCGGATTTTTTGGGAGCCGATCCTCTTTCATTTCTGGATTGCAAAAACGTTGAAGGAAATGATTACGTAGACCGCAAGCAACAGGACTTAGAGACATTCAGAAATGCAGAAATGAACAGAAACTTCAGAGACACATGAGATACTACGTGCTACATGCTTCCCGGCTTGTTGTGGTGATTTCTTTGCCCCATATGGGATCCATGCACATGTGCCTTCTGCACATGACAATGCTTTTTGTATCAGCAGATGCGGAGGAAAACATGCAATCACACATCATAAAGCAATACTTCCGAATCATGATCAGAAATCGACTTTATGACATTTGAATCATTTTGATGAGTTTTAATTGACCCGAAATAATCAAGAAATGGAATACTCAAAACTCAAAACAGAATACTGCCTAGATGACATAGATTTGCAAAGCTAATGTAATGTGCAGAAATGCATTCCACTTGCCTGGCACATGCACAGAAACTCGGAAATGAGGGCCAAAAGCTATTCATCCATCATGGCCAATATCTTTATCCCTCGCACCATATCAAGCATGTGACATCTTCAGTTCTGGCGTCAAGACCTCTTTGGGAAAGTGTCTGGCAAAGGCCTGGGTGGACCCAGACGACGCAAACCTTGATGTGCCGTTGGTGCGGGGGCACAAAAATGCGTTGATCTAGCGTGAAAATGCGCTTGGCTCACTGTACTTCGCGTGGCTTAGCTTGTGTCCAAGGTTGGTGGCAAGCAAAGAAAAAGACTGAGAGGAGATGCAGAAAGACACGTAACTGGTGATGAGTCAGACCCTTGGGGACAGTTGGAACAATAAAATGAATGTGACATGCCTCCCCTTTAGGCTTAGTGCAGAAAGTTGCAATGCTTTCTGCCAAGATGAAGAGTGACTTTGTCCTTCAACGGTAGGTATGAAAGGATTCTGCGGCAAAGATTCACAAAGCTAAACGGCGTGGCGCCATTGACCCAGTGCAGATAGCTCTGCAGCAGTTGTCGCAACCAAAAGCTTTTCACTGGAGTTTGACACATCTTATGTCAACTACTCAACATGGTCAAAGCCGCGCTCTTTGCACTATCTATCTCTTACTGTTTCTTTTTTCATGAGACATTGCGAGCACATGCAAACAGTACTGCAAGGTGCATTTTTTTGTGCAAACATGGAAAAAGCAATAGGTGGTGTTTTTTTCCGCGTGGTTGTCAAACAATGCCGTGACACCATTATAATTCAAAGCGTTTTCACAATTTACAGATTTAAGCAGTAGTTCGGCGTTCGCCAAAGTAGTTCCTCCAGTCCTGTTTTGTGCCAGCCTTTTCGGTTTGAGTGCAGTGTGACTTCATCAGTTGCTGTAGAATTGCCATTTTGGATTGGTATTGTCGGCCGTCAGCATTGCTTCATGCAGCATGATCCAGGATTGCAGGCTTTAGGTCAGGTTTGGTCTGGTGAGGTTCAGTTGTGCACTAATTCATCTGAGCACTGAAGCCTCAAATACTTTGCAGCATACGGTCTGAAGCCTTCCACAACGGCTGTTCAGCAGCTGCATGGATACACAATTCCCTTCGCACACTTTTCACTTGAAGTTTGTCCCTTTGGTGCTGTTGGTTGATGGTGTTTTTTGAGGAACGCCAGGAACCCCTTTGCCAGTCTTGTCTTCTCTTTTGCTTGGCTTGGGTAGCTTGTGACTTGTGCCGTGCATCTGCTGTGTAGGCTGGAGTCCGCTGTTTTGTGCTTGTGTTTTGCTCCTCTTTGTTTTTGATTTGGCTTTGCTTTGTGTGCGAAGTGATGGAGTTAGAGGCTTGCAGTGCAGCTGAAATGCTTTAAATCCCTTTTCGGTCCGCCTTGTTTGGTCCCGGAATTTTTCCATAGCTTGGAACCTTTGGGTCATTCGTTGGTCTGACCTGTTGGTCTGACCGCTTTGGAACTCTGTATCCTTGGAACCTTTGGGTCATTCTGTTGGCCAGACCATTTGGAACTAGATTAAGCTGTTGGTTCCTTGTCATGGTGCAAGTTTTGAATTCATGCTAAGCTAGACACTTGACGACTTGACGTGCCTAAATTTTGTTCAAGTGAGTGTGTGTTTGTGGGGGTACCATGCCACGGGGCAGAGCAGGAGCGTGGAGCGCACGATATAAACCATCATCTACAATCTACATCAAATATCTTTTGCAAACTTCTTTCCACAAAGCAGTACTGTCATTGTTGAAAGTCTTAAGTTTGATGGTCTACTGTTCAGAAAAAACAAGCTGCAAAATCTGGGATGCTAGCAAGGAGAAAACAAAATTGAGTAAAACGGACAAGTCAATCCAAATGTGTTCCAGTGATCCCAAATGCGTCTTTTGAACAGACGCTCAGTGCAAGATGATGAAATTGTTCTTTTCGCCTCGAGTGTGGGTAGACGTGAGCGTTCAACATTTACTGGCCTTTTCAAAGCGTGCGCGCATCTGAAGGCGTTGGACTGACATGAAGCCTTTGAGCAAGGTTGGTGTAAATTGAGTTAATCCAAGTGCTGTAAGTTGACGAGTCTGTGAAGAATCCGCTGTTAGTGTTCGAAGCTCACAACAGAGTGTGAGGACCTGTCAGATTCAGATGATGAAGGACTTGAGGCTGTTGTAGTAGACTCAGCTTTCAAGGTCGGAAGGTGGGAGACCTTTTTTGTTCAATGAACTTGCATTTTTGTGGTTTTTGATGTTTTTGGCCCATGACCGTGAAATGGAACTACCATATTTTTTCTTTCAAATTCAGGAAGTCAGACCTTTAAGACTTGGTGAGGTGTGCCTGGTGCATTTTGTAACCAGAGATTCTTTGAGTTGCTGGGTTCTGTAGGTCGGTCAAATTCTCACTCAAGTGAGGAAATTGACGCAGTTTCCCAATTGATATTGCAATCTCATATAGAGGCTGCTAGACCGGGCTGGGAGATAAGAGATTTCTCAAGGTCATACACAATCCTTGATTTGAAAATTCCTCGCAGGGTCTGGAAGCCATGATTTATGGAGGGAAGATCCGGAAGAGAAGAAACCAACACAGAACTCTCCAAGAAGAGCTAGTCAAAGAAGTCATCAAAAGTCCATGAGTATCATGAGTACATCGAGGACTCTGTAAATTGAGGTTGTGAGATCCCCCAAGTCCTCAAGTGTTCAATGGGTTTACTTCTGGAAGAGTCTTCCAGAGGATTTCTTGCTATCTGAGAGCTGTCCAAAATTAAGGTACTACAGGACCACTGGGTCTTATTTGATATCCTCTTGACCTCGAGGTTTTAGTTTGGGAAGTGTCCTGATACTGTATCTGAGTCTTGCAGCTGTGAAACTCAGGAACAGGTCGAAGCAACAAATAGTTTTGCAAGCTTTTGGGACTCAGGCTTCAAGCATGCCAGCCGTTTCTAGAGGAGGAGAGGGCTTGCCATTGGCACAAGACGAGCCTTTGCATTTGGAGATTCATATAACTCCTACAGATTTCCTATAGAGTATTGTCTTTGGACTCTGCAAATGTGTTTACACAGGAAACTTGAAGCCTGGCCGGCTTTGTTCTCAGAGTCTTGCTGCGTGAAAGATTCCTGGGTGTCCAATGACCAATGACATTGGATCAGTGGGCTGCACCCTCCTTGCTGAGGATAGACATGCAACGAATGCGAGAGCTCCCAATGCTGGTGTGCCTCTTAATGAGAGGTACATCAAGTTGTTTTTCATTCTCAAAGTTTGTTGTGCATCTCGAGTCAGCAAGACGGTCCGAAGAACTTGGCTACTTTCAAGTGCAGCTCTATGTGCATTTTACTGCATAGCATCGATTCACTCACGGCATCCGTGGAGTGTGCAGTCTTGCCTGATCAATTTCCTCGCCGTCCCGCATGTTGGGCAACACAAATCTGCACAGTAAATGCTTTGGGCTTTGACATTCCTTCTTCTAGGATCTATTCAGCTGTACCTGCACCGCTACTCTCTGAATCATGGTGTCATTTTGTTTTCCTGACGTTTTGCTTAGTTTGGGTGCGCTTAGTGCGCGATTTGTTGACTTCGCGCCACCAGCAAATACCTCATAGAAAATCATTCCATCAAACTTTGAGTCAACATGGCAGCATCTTTTGCCTGTCAGCATATGTCAGCATGCCATGAGTCAATGTCTTGGTTTTGAGTGCTGAAGGCAACTGGCCAAAGCAAGGGCTCGTCTGCGATAGAGGCCAAACATGCCAACATTCTGATTGCACAATCGCTTGGTTTTGCTAGCTTCTCGTTGCTGTTTATTTCTGCCTTGCAAGCCCCTCGGCGCTTAGGTCTTGTTGCTTCGCTGTATTTTGCCATTCGTTGGAGGCTCTTCAATTTCATCCCCACTCCGAGCTTCTACTGACAGCTGGTCGAGACAAAACGTGGAAGCCTTATCTACATGTGCCCAATTGATTGAAAGACATCGCAGCCCAGCTTTCCGCTTTCAGGCTCCGCATTTTTGCTGTGGATGGTGAGGAAAATCCAAAGGCAATATGATTTTTGCTTGCTTTCAAATGGTTGAGACGTGTCGTGACGTAAAAGTCAAACATATACATGCAATCTTGCAATGTGAGAAAGTTGGCAGGTTGCTTCCTACTACTTCAAGAAGTTCCCAATTCTTGGAGCTACCTTTACACCCACCGGAGACCAGGTGCTTTCACTTTCACTTTCCTTTGTGTCCATGAACAGGCTTTGTGCCGTTTAGTTTGACTTGACAAGCTTGCATTTTTGGTGTGACATCATTGCGGGCTGTCAAGTGCAGAAGGCATTGTGGCCTGCTTTGATATCACAGGTTCTCCTGACAAGCACTACCAGCCAAATCTGGGGTCAGGGTCTCTGGAGTTGCATTGATACCTTTTAGATTTTGAATCTCTTTTCCAGTGGTGTCGCTGGAAGACAGCCATGCCATGCTGCACGGGCTTGGCATGCTGTCATGCACGCAATGTTCGTTTCTCATGAGCTTTGGACTTCAGGCCTTGATGTCAGCAGCGGTGAACCTTTCGAAGTCCGTAAGTCCCCCAGACATGATCAAAGTGTGACGGAACTCGCTTTGGTCAAAACCACTAAAGCAAGTGAAAATGACAGCCAAGCAAAAATCCCGTCAAAAACACGAACGCTCGAGAGTATCGCCAAAAAAAAAGGCGGAAGAAAATGAAAATGACGCACAAACATGCAAGAACCATGCAATAAGATTGACAGTAGGCATCGCAAGAACTCCACGCTGCGATGCAGCCACTCCCGGAAAAACACAATCTGAAAACTATTTTGCACCCTTTTTAAGCGGTAGATGATCTTTTCCTTCATTTTTTGACCGCTCAAGCGTTCTTTGATTCTTTCTGGTGTCCTTTTGTTCCTTTTGCTGTCCTTTCAAAGAATGTCTTGACCGCAGCAGAGGCAATATTACTTCAGATAGAAGCGCCCTGCGATGTCTTGCGATGGGTCTTGCTCTAAGGCGACATGAAGTCAGAGACAAATAAAGAATTGAAAGACTGAAAGCATTCAAAGCATTGAAAGCTCGTTAAGGTCCATCGCCTACACAAGTGAGTGGCTTGAAGTCATCACAGATGTACCCCTATGTCTCACAATCGTGTTGAAACATTCTTTTGGAGCTTCCTGTACTTTCAATGTTTTAGAAGGTGGTGCTAGGGTGGAGTTTGCATCTTTGCTGGAAAGTGGAATCAGCTCCTGCTGTTCAGCCCTTCCTTATGCAGGTACGGCGTGCTAGGTGATCATGGTGCTATTAGCATTTGCGATATCACCACCAAACACACCATCCGGACTGGCCCTTCAAGATATATTTGAGAGATTTTCAGGATTAGGTTCAAGTGTCAGTGCAGCTTTTGCATGTTTTGGTGCGAGGACGCTGAGAATGAGCGCACCTGGAGTCGCACTCCTTTTTGCACCACACCAAGCTGCGCACTTAGCCCGAGCACAGCGTTTTTCGTTTTTCTTGAATTCTGCCAATTCGACATTTGTTTGTGCTGCCACGGAGGACACTATCTACTCAGCAGATGAAGAGACGGAAACTTGGAATTGGAAACCGCAACGCTGAGATGCCACACCAGCCAAAAATGCAAGCACAAGCATGTAAGTAGCAACACATGGGATGAGGTCCAACATTTACGAATGGGATATTGCCTCGGGGCGATGTCGGCAGAAAGTCAAGGCAATGAATCATTGTGAAACTCTGACCGCTTGTACTTTCATCAATTCCTTTTGAGCAAAGACTCATAGAAGTTGAGGTTCTTCCAGAAGGTGGAAAGTGAAATAATGGTACTGTGAAGACTTCAACAGAGGTCAGATGGCTTTGAGATGCCAGGAAGCATGGGCAATGAAGATACGGTGTTTGGCAGCCAGCGGAATGACGAGGAAGCTAGCAGTGGGCACTGCGCCTGGACCTCAGATGTCGCAAGGACTTCCAAAGCTAGCGATGTCGCATGAAGCAGCATACACCTGATATATTAAGTTGAGTACTCAGTCAGTCCCGATACATCAGAAAGGCTTGTGTTGCTTCACCTGGCTAATATTCACACCGCAACCGGTTACCCGGTTCCGACCGCCAGCGCCGCGTGAATTCGACCGTGAAAAAAGTCCGTACTGCATGAACTTGATGTGCTCGTCAACGTACCAGCATGTGGTCCAGCTCTGTGAGATAGGGCGAATCCACAAAAGAAACAAACATGCACCAGAGACGGGTGTTTTTGATACAGACTTTTTGGTATGCTGTCGCGTCGCCTCGGCTTGCATGAGGCCCCTGTTAGGATCTACGTTGGGCCCTCCAGAGGAAAGGTTATATATAGACCTAACACAGTATATAAATTTTATTAAATATTCTTGCCTTCTGGGGCCTCCCGAGAGCCAAGACTTGACATGCGTTTGCATTGTGTCAGGCCTCCATATGTGGTGTATGTTGGACCCTAGAAGCTATCCCTATGCGTCAAGGTTGAAGTTTAACTTCGAATACCTACTCGGTAAACCGTCGCATTTGTGAAGTGCTATGTTAAAGACATCTCCAAAATTTCCAGTCAGCTTGGCAACACTTTCAGGGTGAAGAACCGTGAAATACCCGCGAAATCACCATGATTAGCTGTGAAATACTATGTTTGACTGTGAAATTGGTCGAAGTTAGCATGACAGTACAACTTTACCCAACATCTTCTGCTTGTGAGCAGCACTGCTCTGGAAGTCAACAAAACATACACATTTGCCGAGTCTTTGCATTCCTAAAATTTGCAATGATACCAAGAGAGTGAAACATCCCATTTGTTGGCCAAACATGGCATTTCTACCAACAGACCCAAAACCTGCATTCTAGACAAAAATCTGCCCCCCCCCAGCTAAAAGCGAACCTTGCGTTGACTACGCCCTCCGGATGATCACGCTCTCAGCACCTACCGGATTACTCCTGTCACTCAAAAAAGCAAGTCAGTGTATAGCTGGAAAGACATTTTCAAGGTCGGGTGAGTCGGGTGCTTGGTTGGCCTAGTTGACTTGCTTCAGGACTGGAAACGTGGATATCCTTGATTTAAGCGGACCAAAGTTGTCCGGGACGTGTGCACCTTAACCTTGGCATGTTTCAGGTGAGTTTAGTCTGGACTATATTGCTGTTATGGGAGTTATGTGCGAACTAAAGCAATATGATTGTTCTGATTGTTCTTGCTTTTTTTGCTTCGACTTGCCAATCATATTTTGAGTGCTTGATTCTGCCTTGCCCAGTCCGGTCAGCAGCATTGGAAACTTGACGACCCGCGTGGATTGCCTAAGGTGCTTTTGTTTCCAACTTTCTCACGTTTGCTTCATGATATTCTTACAATCTCATCATAGCAAAGCTGCGAAGTTTGCGAGTCTCATCAGTTCTGAGTGGCTTTGGAGGTATAATCCTGACGGTCAAATCTTGGGTGCATGCTCCCGGATGAAAGCGGATTCGCGTGCACCTGAGATTCTCGAGAGCGAACGAGCACACAAGCCAACGAGCAAACATTCTAATAGTTTTTGAAGTTTGTGTCTGTGACAGCATTGCATGTGAGGAAATTGTGAACGCAAAACAGCTGAGGCTGAAACTTGTCCACGCAGGGACGGCCACCGTGTTTCAAAACTGGCCAGCTGTCAAAACTCCGTTGAATCGTGTTGGGATCTCAAAGCACGCGAAAGACTTTATGTCTTGAAGCCAGACTCGAGTCCAAATCGAGTGGCAAATGTCAGGCATCAGTGCTTGACTTCTCAAAGCACGGCCTTTTGGCGATCGGAAATGAAGTTGGCCGAGCAAGCGGCCTCAGATCTCTGTGGGAACAAGCAACAAGCCGAAGAAGTCTGTGCACTTCCAATGTGACCTGGCAGGTGCTTCTCTATCGCCTGAAGCATTACACTAAGTCCAACTAGGTAGAGCTCTGAGGGAGAAACAAGTTTCACTCGCAAGGTAGCTCTTGCGTGCCCAACAAAAATGTCCAAGACTTTGTGTATGCAAGCGGAACCATCAGACAACCAACAACCACAACAGTTCCACTTGCTAAGACAGTATTCATGTCCCATTGCTGGGCTCAATCAGGTTTGCAGAATTTACAAGAAGAACATACGCAGTACTTCAGAGCATTGTGAAGGGTTTGTGGCCAGATCAATGCAAGAAGTCGATCGCAGTGCTCACGCAATTGAGAATTGCAAAGCTTCCATCATAAAGGGTTGTCAAGGTTACAAAAGGAAAGCAAACCTTGAACCGATGCGTTTCCATGATTTGTATGATGAGCAGGCTGTTTGCTTTTGCTTTGCAGTGAAGAGTGAGAATGGTTCGTTTGGAAATCATCACGGAAAGGGAACTACGGAACTGCCCCGTGTACACAAGGCGCGCCTCACTCCTGGAGAACCTGCAGTCGTGAGCTGCAGGAGGCAGCTGATGTCACCCGAACAAATGGATTGGGTCCATATCAGTTCTGTGTTTAGAGATGTTTCGTATGCTTCTTGAAAGGAATCCCGCTTTTGTAGTGAGAGTTCATACTGTAGATATATACTGTACCATCACTCAGAAATATGAGGTACATATGTACATAAGCACGCACATACATATATACCTTATACTACATACGTATTGTATGAATATGAATTATGAATGTACATGTATATATATATACATGTGAATTCCAGCATATAGGAGTAATCAATCATGAACCTTGAATGAACTTCCAATCATGTCCAGGTAAACCTTTCGTAAAGCACTGCATCACTATCATCCAGTCATGTCTGGTCGATGTCAAAAGGTGGAAGCAGGATCACTGCACAAATAGAGAAGTGTACAGAAGTGATACGATGGCCACTGACTTTGGCTCAAGGCTACTTGGCAGGTGGACGTAAAAGGGAAAAGTGAGAGACCGCTGCCGGTGGAGTTGGGGCAACTCACACTGGTAGCGGAGCCTGAGGGCTCGCTGAAGGTCAGCGAAAAGCCCGGTTCCGTTACGTAGATTTGGTGAGGACGCCATGGCTTCTTCAGGATCTGGAACTGGTGAAAATCAAGGCAACAATTTGTGGGCCTTGTTGCCATCCTTCGACCCGGCGGTCGACGACATTCGGGAGTATGTCGAGAAGGTCAAGTTTTTGCAGGGCATCTGCCCGAAGAACCAGCGGAGTATGCTGGCGCCAAGGTTGGCGATGTTGTGCAAGGGCACGGCATGGGGCCAGGTCAAGAGGATTGACCCAGCCAAACTCACTGATGGCGACAATGGAGTTGCCACATTGTTAGCTGCACTTGCTTCCTGGGAAGAAACAGCTGAGATGAAGACCTACGAGCAGTTTGAGAAGGCGATGTATCGAATCACCCAGAAGAGTGATGAGAGCACTGCCAGCTATGTCAACAGGATGGAGGTGGCATTTCACGATGTTGGTGACAGCACCACTTTAGGAGAAGTTCGTGCTTTTGTGCTTCTACGTCAGAGCTCATTAGGCAATGAGGACAAGAAGCGCATCTTGACCATGGTGAATGGCAATTTATCAGTGAAAGAGGTAGAGAATGCCATGAGAACATTGTCGACGAAGATCTTGACAAGTTCTACAACACCCGAAGGCAAGAAAAAGGTCTATCCCGCCAACTACATGGAGAACGAGATGGCGGAGGAAATCGAGCAAGAGGCCTTCGTGATGCAAAACAATCACGGAGAAGAAGAAGAACTCGATGGAGATTACTTGGATCTCATGGTAGCCCAAGGAGACAGCGATGCTGTCACGGTGGCATCTTTTGAGAAGGATCTGGAAGAGATGTTTCAAGAAGTACCAGATTTGCAGTCGGCGTTAGTCAGCTACGTCGAAGCAAGGTCAAAGCTGGTTGAGAAGAAACGTCATAGAGGCTTTTGGCCCGTGAAAGGGCAGTCAAAAGGCAAGAGCTTCGGGAAGAGGAAGGGAGGCCACATGAGTGGCAAATCCAACCTTTTGAGTCGCATCGCACGGACTCACTGCAAAATCCGCGGTGAGAAGGGGCACTGGAAAGCGGAGTGCCCCCGTGCTCAGCAGTCTTCTAACCCTGGAGCTCGAGAACAAGCAAACGCGGCCCAATCCTCATCGGCATCCTTCCAGCCACACGTGATCGAAGAAGAGATTCCACCGGGGCTTGGCTATGATGATGATGAAGACGAGGCCGGAGTGACTGATGGTTTGAGATCGAACATAGACAATCCAACTGAGCGACATCTTGAATGTACAGTTTTGGGAAATGATTTCACTAGTTGGAAGGGAGGTCTGTCGTCGTTGTCTCATCATTTGTCACTATCATCATCATCCCAGGCGATCGTCGCAGAGCATCGTGACAGCCAATTGTGTGATAATATAAGTTGGGGTTTTGAAATGATAAATACATGCAGTGATAGCCGAACATGTATGAGAGAAGCCCAAAATTTCCTGACCCAACGCATGTCTGCCAGGAAGAGTACCAGTGAAGTACCAACAGGTGACCTGGAAGGTCCACCCAGATCGGAGCAAGTGTCCCATCAAGTTTTTTTGTGTCAGACAGATCAAATGGGAAAGGCCATTTTGGATACAGGTGCCAGCCGAAGTGTGATCGGTCGTGAACTCGTCCCCGGAGTGTTAAAACAGTTGCCACGAAAGATCCGCAATCAGGTTCGTGAGAAGCCAAGTCGAGTCGGTTTTCGTTTTGGAAATAATCAGATAGCATACAGTGATAGTCAGATTCAGATACCGATATTTACTCAAAACAAGAGATATTGGATACTGATTGAAGTCGTGCCGAAAGCCACACCCTTCCTGATATCAATCAAGACCATGAAGAGCTTAGGAGCACAATTAGATCTTCAAGAGAATACTTGCTATCTAAAAGAGTTGCAGAGATCGTTGCCTTTACACGAAAATCGAAATGGTTTATACATGATAGCGATTCAGGACCTTTGTCGTGTAGATAAGTACCATGAGCCCATAGAAAACCACCTAATTGAAAC
This sequence comes from Breviolum minutum Mf 1.05b.01, assembly GCA_000507305.1. Lineage (NCBI taxonomy): Eukaryota > Dinophyceae > Suessiales > Symbiodiniaceae > Breviolum > Breviolum minutum. Next base: position 170,175 of record DF239710.1, on the reverse strand, counting down.
ATGCGCAGCCGCACCACAATTTCAAGTGGAAAATCGTGAGACGACTACTTGTGACGGAAGTGACCGCCATGCCAACCCGATCGGAAGTGCATCAAGCAATCAAGACAGTGGCCGAAGGGGTGATGGAGTCCCTTCGCATGTTACTGGTGATTTTGATGCATTGCCTCGACAGTCCTCTCACAGAGGAGGTCAATTCAGAAGATTTGAGCCGCATCAATCAGTTGGTGAACGAGGTACAATCCCAAAAGCAACATATCGAGGCACTGGCTCGCATGTTGCAACAACCTCGTCCAAACTCTATGGGAACCTCCTATGCAAGTGGAAGAGGAGGAAGTGCCGAAAGATACTCACTTTCGCCAACTTCGGCACAGATTCTCGAGGAGGAGGAATGGGAGTTGGAGATGGTCGAGAGGTCCATCGAAGAATTCAATCGTGTAGGACCACCACCGAACAATCCAAGTCAAGCTGCAAGAACAGTTCCGACCCCAGCGCCCAAGAGTCCCCCGAGACGAAGTCGCAACATGACACTGCCAGCCACGGCGATGGGAAGTGCATCATCGACCCGTCCAACACCTACCGTGGAAGCTGGGGGCAATGGAGGCCATGCCCACGAGGAAGTGGAAGAGAATCACCAGCAGATCATGCTGGCCAATTCAACGATCGAGGCATGGGGGCAGAAGCGTGTGTCATGGGGACGCAAACACCTGCAAAGCAAGTTTGTCGATGTGTTCGAGACGGATCCCGACTACCTGATTTGGTTGAAGGCTCATGCAAAGACCCACACCCCGCCGATGACAGATTTTCTTTCGTATTGCCACACGAGAGAAGTGATGGAAGCCCGTGCACGAGAGATAGTGACCCAAAGATGAATCTAAGTACCCAAAATGCCAGTTGGGAACCCATAATAGAAAACGGACATGAATTGTTGTGGGTAAACGAAATAGGGGATTGGACAGAAGGAGAATGTCACATCGATCTTTTGGAGGTTTACGCTAGTCCCCATAGTCGTTTAGTAGAAGCTGTTAGACAAAGAGGGGGGAAAGCTGAAAGATTCACAATAGAACATGGGGATCTATCGACAGAAAGCGGTAGAAGGGAACTGCTGAGGACGATCGACCGTCTCAAGCCGAGACATCTGTGGATGGCTCCTGAATGCCTACCATGGTGTGCCTGGAACAGATTTAACCAATATAGAAGTAAACAAGGTTTCGAAAGAGTCCAAAACCTTCAAGAAGAATCCAAGAAACAACTTCGTTTTTGCAGTCTCTTGTGTAAGTTACAGATACATCACGGACGACACTTTCATGTCGAGAATCCAGATCAATCTGGAATGTGGCAGCAGGAGGTCATGCGATACATAGTGATGCACTCAAGAGCTGTTCCTTTTGATCAATGTAGGTATGGACTTCGTCATCCTGTCACCCACTCTTTTTTGAAGAAAACAACTCGAGTGCAAACCACTTCAACGAAAGTTGTCGAGCAGATGGATCGTCGGTTTTGTGACAAAACGCACGAGCATGCGCCGATTGCTGGAAGCTTTCGGACTCGCGAGGGAAGTGTTCATGTGTCCAGATACTCAGCTTTCTATCCTGTAATTTTAGCAAGATCCATTGCAAAAGCCATTATGGAAGAACATGGAAAGCCTGTAGTGTTTTGGGAGAAAACATGGGAACGAGCATGTGTAGGTGAAGAAGAAAATGAACAAGAACGTATTCCCAAAAGAAGAAAGATAGACAATGAAAGAGAAGAAGAAGATAAGCATGTAGACAAGAAAAGGGAAGCTGAGGATTCAAAAGAGGGCAGTGAAGCGAAACGATTTCGTTCCGCACCGGCGAGTGGTCCAGAGGAAATGCAACCCATGTCGGTACTGAATTTTCCCATTCCTGAGAATAACCCATTCAAGACCTTGCAAAAATTGTTGCCAAAATCTGGAGCCATGGAATGGACCGATCCAAACCACGTCTTGTTTCAGCAGCTACAACGTGTGTGTCCGGATCTTAACATCAAACAGATAAAGGCTAGCAAAGGGGTCGACAAATACTTAGTGGGAAACGAAACCTATCCACTTCGTCACACCCTCGCACTGAGTCGTTTTGATAAGGAAAAAGTGTATGATCTAGGACAAGAAGAATGGATGAGACTTTCCCAAACGCAAAGAAGACGTAGAGCAATCCCCAGTCATATCATGATTTGCATGTTTGGAGATTATCCCGGAACGGGAGAAGATCTGGACACCAGCGAGTCACCACGAGCTGACAAGAACGGGGATAATCCCAAAGGAGATGAGGGTAAGAAGATCGCAGCCCACACAGATTCATCTTCGATGCATGTCCCAATTGCCGGGTGGACTCCAGCAGCAGTTGCAAATCATGGACCGAGATTTTTGTCGTTGACATCAGAGCAGAAAGGGGTGATTAGCAAACTACATAAGAATTTAGGGCATCCTACCGCAGAGAAGTTGGCAACACACCTAGCTGCCATGGGAGTCCCGAGCGAATTAGTTGAGGGAGCCAAGGACTATGTCTGCAGTTCGTGTGCCGAGAGGTGTCCTCCACGTCTTAGTATGCCAGGTAAACTTCAAGACCCAAAAGACTTTAATGAGGTAGCGCAAATCGACGGATTCTACTGGTCCAATAAGTCAGGGATAAAAGTTCACGTGCTACATGCCATAGACGAGGCCACCCATTTCCATCTAGGGAAACGAACCGGTAGGGATGAGAAATCCATGGAAAGAGCATTTAGGGAGTTTTGGGGTTCATGGGCAGGAATGCCGCAGTATCTAATGTTTGATACAGCTGGGGAGTGGGTATCGCAAAGATGGAAAGACTTCCTCCAACAGGAATCAATCCTACCCATTGTGACTTCAACACCCCAACAAAGAGGGCGAGTAGAGCGTAACGGGGGTATCATTCAGGAAATGCTTGATCGAATTGATGCTGAGGAACCAATTTCGTCGCTTGAACAGTTTGAGGCAACATTATACCAAGTGTTCCATGCCAAAAACACCATGACAAGTCATTCCGGATATTCACCAGAACAGGCAGTGCTAGGGAAAAGTTCCCGACTTCCAGGTTCAATAACGGGTGATGATCTTAGTGGGGTGCATGGGGGAGACACTGGTGCCACGCAGTTTCAAAAAGCATTGGACTTAAGGACACGTGCCAGAAAAGCTTTCTTAGAGAGTGATAACAGCCAAGCAATTAGGAGAGCAATCAATAGGAAATCAAGGGGAGACCACCAACTATGGAGTAATGGACAGTTGTGTATGTATTGGGATAAAAGAAAATCACCCAACATGTTGGAGAAAGGACGTTGGTGTGGTCCAGCCCAGGTAATCCTTCAGGAATCCCGAACGATAGTCTGGATCAATCATATCAATAGACTTCTCCGGTGTTCAGTGGAAAACCTAAGAGCTGTGTCCCTACGGGAATTTTCCCATCATAGGTTGCATATACAGCCCATAGATCCCCAGAAACTGGAAGAAATGGCAAAGCGGCTGACCCAAAATCTCAAGGAAAAGAGTGGCATGTTCCAGTTTAGTGACTTAAGTGAAATTCCACCACCCAATAATGACCAAGCAGGGGAAGAGAGTCAGGAATTAGATCAACCGGGAGAACAACCCGAGGAAGAACCACATAGACGAAGATCACTGACGTTTGAGGATACCATGAAAGAGGCTGTAGAGACACCAATCCAAGACTCCCCGATTCCCAGTCCGAGCGATTCCGAAGAGGATCCACTGCCAGAGTCCGAAGCAGTCCCGCCAGAAGCCGGCGAACACGGACCACAAAATGTTAATGAAGAGAGCCTAATGGTAGAAACTTCAGGGATAATCTATGATGCCTATATCATGGAAGCCGTAGGAGATGGGGTAGATTTCTTACAAGGGGATGAAGACACCATTTGGCCAGAAAGAGATATCCATGAAGCATACGAAGTTTGTTCCTTTGAGTTTACCATGCCAAAACAGCATGCAGAAAAATGTGTCAAAAATTTTCATGCACACGAAGCATATTTGACCAGCGCAGCAAAGAAGGCAAAAGGGGAAGTGTCGTTTTCTAACTTATCGCCTGAAGAAAAACGTTTGTTTGATGGGGCCAAGACTAAGGAACTGAAGTGTTGGATCGAGACAAGCACAGTGAAGAAAATTCTTAGGAACCGAGTACATCCTTCTAGAATCATGACTTCAAGGTGGATATTAACTTGGAAAGAGGATGATAAAGAACCAACGGGAAGAAGACCAAAAGCCCGATTAGTGGTTAGAGGATATCAGGACCCAGAAATAGATCAGGTCTCCACTGATAGCCCAACCCTTTCAAGGGATGCTAGGATGTTATTGCTTCAAACGGTTGCCTCACAAAATTGGCGACTCCAGAATTTTGATATCACGACGGCTTTCTTACGGGGCAGAGCGGATGGCCGAGAACTTGCCATGGAACCAGTTCCCGAGTTGAAGCAACTCTTGCACATGTCGGAAGGAGAAATTTGTTTGTTGGAAGGAAACGCATACGGCCGAGTAGATGCACCGTTACTCTTTTACAAAGAATTTAGAAAGCATCTTGAATCGGTTGGTTTCGAAGCCCATCCTTTGGATAATTGTTTGTACCTTCTTAGGAATAAGCAAAATCCTGCCGTGTTAGATGGAATCCTAGGGACTCACGTTGATGATGGCATAGGGGGAGGAAACCATAACTACGATGTAGCCCTTCAGAAACTGCAAAAGCATCTTCCTTTTGGTAGTCGAGAGTATGATCGTTTTCGGTTCACGGGTCTGGATATGGAGCAATTACCAGATTATTCGATTCGTATATCCCAGAAAGCATATATAGACAAAATTGAACCAATAGACATTCCTAAAGTGAGAAGGAATCAGAAAGATGATGGTGCTACCCCAAAAGAGGTACATGCACTAAGAGGGTTGTGTGGATCGTTGCAATATGCCGCAGTCCATTCTAGGCCCGATATCGCAACAAAAGTGTCAGGGTTGCAAAAAGCAGTTCCAAAGGCAAAAGTTAGTGACCTTCTAGAGGCCAATAAAGTGCTGCGAGAGGCCAAAGATTTTGGCCATACCACCATCATGGTGCGACCCATACCAATTGGTGAAATCACGTTTGCAAGTTTTGGTGACGCCTCGTTTGCATCATCTACCCAGCTAAAAGCACAGCAGGGTTTGTTTGTAATGGCATGCACTGAAAAATTGCAGAGAAATGAGACATCAGATTTTTCACCAGTGGCATGGAACACCAAGCAAATCGGACGAGTGGTACGTTCGACGTTGAGCGCTGAAGCTTACGCAATGTCCACTTCACTGGACAAGTTGAACTGGATAAGATGCATGTGGGGTTACATAGTGGACCCGAAATTTCAATGGCAGAAACCTGAAGCGTCATTGAAGACCTTACGACGGGCACTCCTCATCACAGACTGTAAGAGCCTTTATGATTTGGTAACCAAATTAGCCACCCCAAATTGTCAGGAATGGAGGACGACAGTTGAAGTAATGCTAATAAAACAACAGGCATTAGGGAACGCCGAGTGTAGGTGGATATCCACCGCGATAATGTTGGCGGACTGTCTTACAAAGAACATGGACTCCCATTTCTTGAGAAAAGTGCTAAGTTTAGGACGTTTCCGGATCTACGACGAGGGACAGACTCTAAAGGAGAATGCTAACAAAAAGTATAGCACCACTTGGATCGATAGTTCATTCAAAAGAGAGAATACAATGGATGTGAATTCCAGCATATAGGAGTAATCAATCATGAACCTTGAATGAACTTCCAATCATGTCCAGGTAAACCTTTCGTAAAGCACTGCATCACTATCATCCAGTCATGTCTGGTCGATGTCAAAAGGTGGAAGCAGGATCACTGCACAAATAGAGAAGTGTACAGAAGTGATACGATGGCCACTGACTTTGGCTCAAGGCTACTTGGCAGGTGGACGTAAAAGGGAAAAGTGAGAGACCGCTGCCGGTGGAGTTGGGGCAACTCACATATACATGTATATATATATAAAAGATTATGAATGTAAATATATGTGCATAGATGCATGTATTCATGAATATGTATACATGTATATTGTCCGTATGCAAATATGTATGTACACATAAATGTACATACACATGTACAGTATATATATATATATGTCTATATGTATATCTGGCTATATTATGTTTATATACATGTATGTCTACATGTCCATATGGAGTCCATATGTATATATGTATGTATGTAATGATTAATATGTAAATATTTATAAAATCCTTGTACACTTATGTTTATATGTACATATGATTTATATTTTCATGCATATTTGGATATATGCAAACGAACCAACACATGTTCATGTCCCCCCCTCTCTTTATGTACACAGGCACAAATCGCCTCATATACATAGTTCTGTATGCATTTATGCCCTTTAACCGGTATCAAGGCCACTCGAGAGCGTGACGCTGTCATACGCCGAACTGCAGGCCCTGGGGCGGCTGTCATGTTGAGGTCAGCTCTGGTTGATACACGCAGACTATGTGGCCTTTGACCCTACGTAGTGATTTTAGTGTCTCTGCATCTGTTTACTGTACTCGCTGATCTGTCTACTGTTCCGGCTGATCTGACATATCTACTAACATCTACTTTCCCTATCGCCCTTCCATCCGTTTGTCTGGTGCCTGCACGCTACCTGCAGTTGCATATCCGAAGCTTCTCTCTGGGGTTATCCAGGTTCTCTCGGCCTGTTGCTCACTTGCTCGTCATTTATTGTCGCAAAAGGATCGTCCGGACAGCTCATGACTGCATCATGAGTGCTCCTCACAACAGGCCTTCTACAATGATTCTACAAGCCTTTATTGACTCATTGAGAAATTTCTACAGCACTGACTTCTTGAGATGTTCGCAAAAGAATTGCGCAGAATCCTTCCTGCAATTTCCAACACTGCATTTCTCCAACCCTTCTCCCCAACACTCTTCCTGCACGTGTGCTTGAAGTGACTATTCACGTGGCTGTGCGAAAATAAGATCTTGGACGTTAATTCTGCTCACCAGAAACTTACTTTTTTTAAAAGATGCGGCAATTATTTAGGCCCGCTCAAGAGCTTTGGCAGCTACTTTGCAAGCCCATGCTGGTGATGAGCCGGGGATTGCAGCCGTGTGGCTCCCGCGGAGTCATAAGGACGCATGGTTTCAAGCCGTCATGTATTGGCTATTGAGTCCAGAGATCCAGATATCAAGCCAGATAATCCTGCAGCTTCTTTTCAATCAATGAAAGGACTTTTTGCCGGTGCTGCTGGCATTGAGCAGGTGCCAGAGCATGGTAGACAAACAAAATCATAGCCAAACAAGCGGACCAAGGAGAATGGTTGTATGGACTTTCAACTGCAGTCACTTCGCCACTTCTGCGCAGGTGCAATATCTGCTTTGCGTTGATGAGCACTGACTTGAAGGATAAGGACTTGTTTTCCACGGTGACATTCATGCATTGTTGCCTTTCTTGTGTGTATTGTTCGGGTGGTGTTTGCAGCAGGACCTGCAACGACAGCGGAATCGACACATTCTGAAATTCCTAAACCCTGACTTCCTGATTGTGTCCGAAGGCGAGACCCTGACTTGGAGTCCACCCCGAAATTTTCTCTGTGAATTTTGTAGGCATTCCAGATGCAGCTGTGGAGGCCTCCGAGCTCAGAATTTCAACGTGCATTGCAAATCTGAGCTTTGTTTAGGTGTATTGACACCGGTCTAAGAGCATTTCTGACTTGCTCATTGCCAGCATGGGCTTCAAATTTTGTTCTGGATTAAGGTCAGGTCCTTTTTAGGCAAATCTTTTTGCTTATTTTGCTTTGTGCACCCTCCATCCAATAAAGTCGTCCACTGCGCTCATTTCCACAATTAAAAGACCTGCAAAACCACCTCGTATTTTTCTTGGAATTTTTGGGTTGTCCCGCTTGATATGCTTTCTGGATCCTTCACAAGTCTCCATCTAAAAGGGCTGCTTTTTTTTGATAAAGATTTTTTACCAAATTGACCAAACAGAAATGCCAACCCCGCTGGCTATACATTGCTTGCAATTTGACTTGGTGTCACCCCAGCTACGTAGCATCACAGCTGGTACCAGCAGTGTGGGCGGATTGTTGCAAGAATGGATCAAACCCAGCAGACTCCCAAAATAGAGGTCAGCATTGTCAGCATCGCATCGACAATTTTTGGGCTATCAATTTCATGAGTTCTCGACTGAAGGTCGACTCCAGCTGCGTGATACTGGAAGTCACGGCAGAGGGTTCCCTTCGAGGACGCCAACTGTATGGTTTGTCCGACTCACTGTCTTCCCGACCTGTCTGCATGAAACAATCTTTTAGGATAAGTTCTATGCAAAAAGCTATCAACATTCAAAGTCAAGTAAGTAAGTAAGGTGTCTTGTGCGATAGAAATTCAGAAAATCAGTTTCGTTTTTTTTTACAAAGCTTTTGATTTTTGACGAGGAGAGAGTGCACCGAAATTGGAGAGAGCCCGTTCCATGCCGTCTGGAGCTGCTGGAGCACTCTGCCTGCTGTTCACCGGTGGCACCTTCCGGAGCCGCTGCGTTGTGACGAGCTCAGCTTTACCGATTTACAACCATGATGCAACGTGACGGCAACGTTGAATGGAATAAATAAAGCTGACGGCATTTCATGGCCGACATGGCAACATGACATGTCAATACATCTGACAAATCCTGAGGTCGTAACTCATGCAATGGTAGAGCATGAGAGGCAGAGCTACTGTGAGTGTTTGGAGGTGAAATTTGCTCTTCGAATAGCAGCCCACACCTCTGTATACTGGGGAGCCTCTGCCTTGGGGCAGCTGAGCATAGCTTTGGCATTTGGTGGTTGTGCTGTCCTGTGTGAAGTGTCTGACACGGATGACTTCAAACAGACCATCAAAGACGAGTCAGTGAACACCATCGGCCTGGTGCCTGATCAACTCAAGCTTCTAGCTGATGATCCTTGCCTGGAGCTTCCGGACATGGAAGTAGTCTTTATTTGGGGTGAGAAACTCCCTGTCAATGTAGCCCAAAGATGGTCCAACCATCCAAAGGCCCGCCTGAGAGAACTTCTAGTGTCAACTGAGTACTGGCTATCATTTTATTCTGCTCCGCTAGAAGGCCTCGGGCGCCACAAGATTGTCAAGGGGGTGGATACTTTGATTGTGGACCAATCGGGACAACCAGTTGAAGATGGTACTGGCGAACTCTTACTTCATGGACCCATGGTTACAACAGGCTTCATTCCTCAAGAGTCAGGTGGATCTTCTTCGTTCACAAAGATTCATGGCAAGGTCTATTTTCGCACACGTGACTTGGTACAACGATGGCCAGATGGAACACTGGAATTTCGTGGTCGTGCAGACATGACCATGAAGCAACGCGGTCAGTGGGTCGACTTGCTTTCAGTGGAAAACAAGCTGCAACAGCTCCAGTCAATTGAAGATGTGGCCGTTCTCCCAGATCCAGCTGGAAGTAGTATGCTGCATGCTTTCATAGTCCTGAAGAAATCCTCAGGTGAAATTGCCTCTGATGCAATCGCGGATGTGTTCCGCGAAGTTCGTCGTTCTCTTCCAGAAGGAAGAATCCATACTTTATGCACCATGCCACGGCACCAGGTGACCCACAAGGTAGATGTTCGAAAGCTTACAGCACTTGCCAAAGGGAATGAAGAAAGCTGGCCATTAAATCCCACCTCCAAGCCCGATGAGCTGATTGCAAATCGTGCGAAAGACAAATTGAAAGAACATATCTCATGGACCTTGGTAGCTCTTGTGACAGCGCTGCTGTGGGATTTCAGATCGTTGGCTTCCTTCAAGAGGCCCTCTTTATCCTCTTTCCTCGGCCTAGCTCTGTTGCCGTATATGCACTTGGGCTTTTTGCATATGGTGGATGAACAGAATGCTTTGGGCAAGTTTGTCACTAAATTGTCGGATATGAGTCCACTGGGCGTTTGGGGACTAATGCTCTTATCATGTTGGAATCATGGAGTTTTGAGTTGGTGGTGTGACCGAATAGGACCAAGTCATCTCCGGACAGGTTTGCGTTTTGCGTCCAGGGCAATAAATCTGTTTGCCGGCGCATGGACAACATATGGAGTTGCTCAAGGCATTCGAAGAGGTCGATTCCTGACATTCCCCATTGTGTTTTGGTCCGGCATTGGACATCGTCTACAGTATGACCTAGAAAGATGGTGTACTTTCAATTATTGGAAGCGGCACTTCAGCTGGGTCTTCAGCCAACTTGTTCCAGAAAGGAATCATGTACAGACAGCGGACACAACTGAAAAAGCTGCTACTCAACCTACTCAGGAGGTACCAGAAAACTCATCCGAAATCGAGCCCAGATGTTCTTGGTGCTGCAGAAGAATGGTTGCTACATGGCCTCCGCCCTTGATAGCAGAGAAGTATTCTGTTCTTCAGACCCCTGTGACAGTGTATGGATGCAACGATAGGATGGGCAACCCGATTTGTTGGTCTTGTTGGGTTCCAGCTTCCAAAGCAGCAGGTGAGGAGTGCTCCTTACTAGCGAAGCAGCTGCTCAAAGATGACAGCCTGAGCGTGGAAGAAGATGAAGCAGAAGAGAAAGATGCGGAGGATACGCAGGAGGCCTGGTCTGCGGAAGAAAAGAGTCAGTACGATAGATGGTGGTGGAAGAACACGACGGTCGACTATGTGAAGCTGACGCAGTCAGCACAAGAACTCCCCGTTGGTCCAACACCAGCACTTGCAGAGTTGAAAGACCCGACAAAGCGCAAGATCTATCAAATTGTCCAGGATGTGCTTCGAACCGAAGTCACAGACAACATGTCTTTCCATGGCCTGGATAGCTTGATGCTGGGATTGCTTCTTGGAAGACTCAGAGCAGAGTTTGGAGTCAGCCTAAGTATTTCTCAAGTCCGAAATTCTTCACCTGAACAGCTCCCACAGCTCTTAGAGCAGGGTCAGAAAATGCAAGCGCCAAATGAAAAACAAACGAATTCCAATTGTGAATATGCAGTTTGGTTTTCTCCAGGTCAGTACTTCCCCATGGGAGGTTGGGTACTCCGGAAAGACGGAGAAATTTGTCCGGACAAAATGGAGCAGGCTGCTTACCAAGTAGTGATGAGGCACGATGCATTGAGAGCTGTTCCAGCCGACCCCCTTCGCATGTTGTCCTTTGTCTTGGATACAGCAGTGATGTTCACCTTGGCCTGCAGACTACTGGACCGCTTTCCCTTAACACGTTGGATTCGACGTTGCATCTCTTGGGCCTTGAAGACCTCCTGGGCTCGAATAGTGGTGAAAGCGCCAGAGTCGATCTACGGCCCAGGAGACTTTCCAAGTCCACTAGTCCATATCTGCGTCACGGATCAGCAAACTGCTGAGTATTATACAAAGGAGCGAAGGGGCGTGTTGGCACGCTCCGGCAACCCCATTGATATTGCTTTGATTCAACTTCATGTAAGACTGGAAGGTCTTTGGGTCTATGGGGTGAATGGAGGCATGGGTGACTTCGTGATTTTGGAGGCTCCAGACTCACAGTTGATTCTGGTTGACAGAAACAGAAAAGAGGCTGCTCGGTTGTGCGGGCCTACAGATTCAGGTTGGATTCCTCCTCCCTATGGCTTCCCAGCTTTGCTGTCTGGTCGCCTCCATGCGGAGGAACCTGGAGATGGTACAGGTGGAGTTATATGGTTGAGATTAAAGGGAAAAAATCACTTGGCAATCCTGTGGAGGGCACGAGCTTCAGCAAAACCCCGTCGATATGAAGCCTTCCATATGCCTGGAGATGATTTGCGACATCGTGTCTTCAATTATTTGGCTGTTCATGCAATGCACATCATTGCTGACGGACAAAGCTATGAAGCAATAGTTGGAGACCTGCTTGCACTCTACTCTGCAGACTCAAACAGCCGGGCACCCCCGATTTTGGCAAACAGCCTTGCGGTTTTGCAGAAGCGACTTTTCGATGCCTTAGATGCAACAGATCCTCGCACTAGTCCCCAACTCTGCTCCTTGCGTGGAAGCCAATGGAGGTGCCAATCGAGGGGCTATAGCCACACTTTGGGAATTGAGAAGTCAGTCTTGTCTTCCTTGCGTCTTGCTGCATTCAAACATTCTGTTCCATTTGATGCAGCTCTGCTTGCGTTGACAGCCATTGCTGTAGCAAATGCGACTGCTGTTGAAGAGCTTGAATTCACATTGTACGTTCCCTTGCGTGATGGTGTGGGAGAAGCCGGTTTGTGTGGCCTTTTTGCTGACTGGCGTGTACTTTCCATCGAAGTAGACAGAGCAACTGCAACAGTGCTGGGTGTTGTTCAGCAAGTTGGTCACAAGATTCGAACTAGACAGTGGTCAGTGTACAATGCACTGAAAAAGCCTGAAGCGACGATGGTGAATTTTCAGCTTTTAGACTCTGCTGAACCATCAAGTAGAGCAGGTTTTGTCCAAATCGGGGAGGAGCTATGGCGGATAGGCGAGTGCATGAAGGAGGAGACGCGCAACAACGATTCATTGCAAGCGACTGCGCAGCCATTATCCTTTGCTGGACCCTCAGATGTCCCACAAAAAGTAAGAGGTTTCTGAAGTTTCTGAAGTTCCATGTAGTTCCTTCAGAGCATTGTTTTGTTTCTTTGTTTCTTGAACATTTTCTTGAAATCACCGATGCCTCGTGGAAGTCATTCAGGTCATCGAGCAAGGCGACAAAGAGACGTGGTGGTTGCTCATCAACTGTTGCTATAATGAATACCCGCCTCCGATTCTGCGACGGATGCTGAGAGCTTTTCAGGAAGCTGCTGAAGCATTGGTTAACAAACCAACTGCCAAAGCGCATGTTTCCTTTCCTGATAATTTCTATTGACTGTGGTGCGAATAATTCTTGCTCTCTTGCTGAAGCTTTGATATTCTGCCTGCTTTCCGAAGCAAAAAGGTCGTAGCGCTTTAGCTTTGTTGTTTCTGGAGCTTTTCAGAACGAAGTGCAGAGATGTGCGCTCAGGAAATTCTTCTCTTCATTCGTCTTCCATCTCAAATCCAATTTCAAAGTGCCACGGAACGCAGCCTTTGGTTCCAGTGACAAAGCAATCTCAGATTTGTTTGATCCACTGGCATACACGCAGACAAAGTGGAATTTTGAGAGGCAGCGGGAATTCAGAATGTGATAAATAAAAGATGGATACTCTACCCAGCACATGACCTGATACGTGTTGCATATCAAAGATGGTCAATACTATTTATATTCACGTTGATATACTGTATTATTTATTACAAACAAAATAGAATATATATATATATATGAACATAATACATTTGTAAGCATTATACATAGGAAAAAATACACTAAAGTATATTGTATCGTGTTGTATAATGAATATATCGTGCTTAGTATACATGCACCTCTCTACAGACTTCTAGATGAATGCCATGTATCGAACAGCTACAAATACAGCCAATTTTTTTGAGCCACAAGACATTCAGAGGCAATCCTTGGTTTTTGGTGGCGTGTTCAATTTTTGCCAGCTTGATTTTCGTTTTCACCTTGGGTTTGGCTTCGAACCCACAAATCGCCCTCAATCTTCATAAATTCCTTTCAGGAACCGAGCAGGTTTGGGCTAGCTGCATTCAGCATCCATTGTCACCATGTTCTCAGGTATCTCATCTTCATAGCATGGCATGAATTCTAGATTTCGTTTCACTACGACGTATGACAAGACTGCTGACAAACTCGTCGCTGCCAGGTTTGGGAAAAGGTAGTTTCGGTGCTGAAACTGGCACAGAAACGTTGATTGAGAGTGAGGCACGTTTGAGCAATGTCTAAAGTCTAGAGTATGAACAACATTGAAAAGCATTTCCGAACCTTCAAGTGGTGGTAGAGGCCACGTAGTGCGTTGTTTTAGGATTGATCGTTTTAAGAAGGATATGATGTATGATTGGCAGTGTTTCTGTTTTAGCCTTTTTCATTTTGTTTGTTGCGTGCGTTTCAGCTACGATGTTATTTACTTGTGTATGCTTCTTTGGCACGACTGTGCTTTTATCACAAACAAGGTTCTTACTTTGATAATGGGTGTGCGTATTTGCTATGTTCTTCTCAAGTCATCAAGCTATCCTTTGCATTCTACTGCAGATGTTTACTTTATCATGATGATAGTATTAAATCATATTCAGAAGGAAGCAGGGTTTGGGGTAAGCCAGCAAGCCATTTATGTACAAGCCAGTTTCAAGTATGGACACACTGCAGGTAGTTTTTTTGTTAGACAGATAACAGACTATTTGATGACATCATACATCGTTTTTTTGCAGAACAGATTTTGAAGAACAGAAGATGAAGAAAGGAGAGGAAATGAGTTTGATCCCGGAGACCAGAGGGGATGAGAAAGAGAAGAAGAATCATGGTTTGCAGATACTAAAGTGCATTCATTGATTCATTTGTAAGATTTGGTTCTTTTGGCACATTCTTTTTCCAAATTCTTGAGTGACACGCGGTTGGTGACTCTTCGGCCAAGTGGTGGCCAGGCAAGGCCAAATCACTCGTCCATGTCCTCCGACCAACGTCCAAGACTCTTTGGCTGCTTGAGTGGCCCACGGCCCACGGCCTTTCAAGGCGGGATGGGCCTTTCGCACCTAGACCGAATGACAAAGACCTGTCACAAGGGAAGAATTTTCTTGGAACGTGTGCCTAAGCACCCCTATCCCTCCACAAAGCTGATCTTCCATGTGTCATGCTGCCGACCATCCCTCTCGCTCATGACCTATTTGTCGTTTGCTTCTCTTGACATTTTTGTCTCTTCACATCTTTGGCTTCTCTTTCTCTCGACGTTTGTCTCCCTTGAAGTCTCTTTGATTTTTTCAGGAAGTTTGTTTTCAACGACAGCTGCTCAGTTTTACCTTGACATCCAGACTCATCTTTTTTGGGCTTGATATGGAGTTTTCGTTTTTGTCTGTTCGACGGCTTTTCACAGAGCAACCAAAAGATCAGAGAATGAAGTCGCCCTGCGAGACATCTGGACAACATGGAAGGGTGTTTGATGATCTTTGTGAGTTTTACCCTCAGCCTTTAGGGGTGCCAATCAGCAGCATATTCTGACATGTGATAGAACATGAAGAGGTGTTGAAAAGGTGAAGCTCTGCAAAATCTTGAGTCTTTGTGCCCAGTTCCGAACTCCGAGCCTAAATGAGCTGAATGCTTGTCACGTAGGAGCACATAACATCGACGATTTGCTCAGACAAAAAAAACCTGAAGAGATGGCACAGTTATAATCAGCTATACGTGTGAACATGGTAATTCGCTTCAATAGCCCCATTTGTGAAGGACGTCCAATTCATCCAGGCCTTTCCCAATTTAGCATGATTTGCGGGTAAGGTCCGTGACACTGTGTAACAAGATCACCGCCAAAGGCATGCGGAAGACCACCAAGGCGGAAAGTTGGTGAATCTGATAGCCTGACCGGCGGTATTTTCATTTTGCATAGTGTACGTGTGACTTTCTGCGCCAACTTGGATCAAGGAATTCAAAATAAAAAAGATTGGTATTAAAAAAGGCCAATTGAATTGCGTGTTTTTAAGCTTGAACATTTTTGCTTGACACAAACATGACTCATGGAAATGAAGTCCACAGAAAGCCAAATGATCAAAAGTTGATATCATGATCAACATCATGATCCAGCAATTTTGGGGAACTTTTTTCACAGAACAAGCAAGAGTGCCAACGAGGCTAGATGCCTAGTGCTATGTCGACGACTTATCTATTTCAGCGTCTAAATGTGCCGCCATCATGTCCCTCCTCCGCGTGATGATGTTTGTGATTATGGCGGCATGCGCAAATGGCTCAGTGTTACTCAAATGATGTGCTTAGAAGCCAGGCAAGTTGACAGCTGCAGGTGTCTAAAGTGGTAAACGCAGGCTTAGATGTTTCTTCTCTTTGACCGCACAACAAAGGTGCTAACGATGCTGGTGTCATTCAGCCACACCTCACAGATTGCAAATTTGGTTCCCAGTCACGTTCATGGAGGTATCTTTGCAGAATTTGTTGGTGATTTTCATGGAACAGATTGCACTGGACGGGATTGAACGGGATAGACGTGAAAGCGTGGGGCACAAGCTAAACCCTTCCCCTAGAGTCCTGTTGTCAAATGTGGTCAAGTTTCACCCCGTGCAAAGTGACTGTCTTCGCCTCTGTGGGTGATCCATCTCCGAGGCCACACCCATTTGGACAGTGGCGTGATTGCACGATTATTGGAATTTCCCAACACCATGAAGTCGGTCGAGAGGCGGCGCGGTCCGGCGAAAAATTGGCCCGAAACTGTGCGGCGATGCCGTCGCAGGAACCTTCTAGCCCTCGAAGAGAGTATTCACAACCTTGATGCAGAGATGCAAGGGAAGGCTTCCTGGCATGTTTGCCGCTGACAAATCCTGTCCGTTTTCGCTGTGAAAGTTCTGTTCAGACCTTTCTCTACGGAAGGAACCTTCCCCTGCAGCTGGCGCCGGTGGAGCTGAAAGCGCAAAAGTGCCGGCAGAAGTAGCAACTGGCAACTTGGCTCATCTGGAGATGTCGTCAGCTCTGTTCCCGCTTTTCCACAGAACATCCAGGGGGGCATGTGATTGCACTCGATATCATAAGATATCAGATATCATAGATCGGTGCAGGTGTGAAACGCTGGCGTAGCGACCACCGGTGCGGAAAGAATGCTGCCTCTAAGCTTTGAAGTGGGGCACCTTGCGGAGCCCCCAAATGACTTAAGTGCATCATAGCGCATCCAGTTGGCTGTCAGTTTCCTTCATGACCAAAACGGATCAAACATTGATTTTCCTACATTTGCTTCCTGCCAACTTCCCAGCTGTGGTGAGGCAGAGTGATGAATCCATACGTTGTAAGGTCAAACAAAAAGATGAACAGTCATGAAAAGCCTTTTTTTGGAGTGAGAGATTGATTTTGCTGTTTTAGTGTTCGAACAAACTATTGCTTAGCCTTTTTGCGCAGGCGATTGTCATTATCTCTTTTCATAATCTCTTTTTGACAACCCGCGCTGGGTGCTCCAAAGGATCCTTTGCCTGATGGGAAGCCAGCAGAGTGCGATCCCACAGGACAGACACCCACTTGTTCTGCAGTTGTTAGAAACCTGGAGATTTCGAGGAGATCATTCTTGCTGCTCTGCTCTTGGCTGGTGTGGTAATTCCAAGAAGCACTGCAGCTGCGAAGGCGGGAAGCGCATTGGCTCGAGATTCGGTAGCTCTTTGAAGCTGATGATCGCTGATGTCGGTGAGGCTGTATCAACTACAGAGAACAGCACCATCTTAACGTGCAATCTGCTCACGTCTTAGCCAAGCTCAGCTTGCAGTACAGTAGCATGGCTGAACCTCTCTGAGGTTAGCTTGCCTCGAATGTCTCCCAAAGATGGACACAAGGGCAAGACTGTTGTTGCGTTTTGGCTAAACAACAAGTGATGGTGTTGTTTTGAAGATTTTTGAAGCGTTGTCGTTTTGCGAATCAGCTTGCCAGCATGTGCCTTCGGGACAGGTGATCATTCCTTTTCGTGATCGTGAGTCGCACTTGACACTCTTCAAGCGACCAGATGGACTTCTTGGCATTCTGTTGTTTTTCTTTTTTTGCATGGATTTTGATGCTTGCAATAATTCAAAACTCCAACATCGTGGGCTAAAAGATGTGAATTTTGGAAGTTCGCACTGTTAGGCAATACTGGAGATGGTTCGCAGAGCATGGTCGAAAACCAAAAGCAGTGCAAAACTGGGTGGTCTACGTGGCAGAGCAATTTGACTCCGAGACTTTTAATCGTGGGTGGAATTTCAACGGGGCCTTGGCCGTGGCTTCAGGGCTCACAACAGCATCTCCAGATATCAAAGCTGATATGGGCATTGACTTTGACTGCGCGGTCATTCAGGAAACTTGGAGAGAGCGAGGCTTGAGTTCGGTTTGGGACAGCTGGAAATACAAGTTAATGTCAGGGTCGGATTAATAAGCCCGCACAAGGTCAACAAAGTCTAATTACCTTTACCACTCACCCCCCATAAAAAGAAAACACAATTTGGGAACATGGTTGATTAACCAGGGGTGATAGAAAGTCGTTTCGACTGTTTGGGTGAATAGGGAAAGAACATGTTTTCGGTGTTGTGGTAGCTTTTGGCTTAGAGGTTTGATGGCACTGACCTGCCAGAAGTGCAGGCAGGCAGTGCCCCACGAAAGTGACAGTTGGTGCCTTGGGTGTTCGGCTGCTGAAGCCCTTACGGCTGAGCTGAGAAACACCTGGGGAAACCCAGGCTCTCGGGCTCTGGCCACTGACCTGCTGGTGAGTGGGCTCCGGCAAGTCCGTGCCCTTCGCCGGCTGGGTCTGGCTGCTGGTGCAAACCGAGCAGCCTTAGGGGCGGGTGATCGTGAAGGTCGGGAAACCCCAAGGGGCAGCCTCCCACCTCCGGAGCCTGTGAGGCCTCCGAGCAGCCTTCCAAAGGAGACACCGGCACCTGCTGCGGCATCAACTGAGGTGAAAGCAGAGGAGGACGAGGAAGAAGAGAGTGAAAGTGAGGAGTCCGGTGCTGAAAGCCCTTGCACTGGAGCCTACCCCAAGAGCAAGGCCGAGCCGTTACCAAGGCGGAGAACTTCTGAGGGCGGCAGGTCTGCGGAGCCTGCTACTGAGGAGATTCCAAGACCTGAGAGGAAAGATTGTGGGGAAGAACGAGATCGTCCAGGCCACGGAGAAGATCAGAGGCGAGGTCAGGACCGTCAACGTGGAGAGAGTGTGAGCCATCGTCATAGTGGTGGTGAAAGGCGCCGTAAGGAGAAGAGAGAGAGATCAAGGTCGCGGAAGAAGAGGAGTTCGAGGAATTGGACTCACCCCCATCAAGGGGACGGTGGACCAAAGAAGAAGAAGAACCGCCGTGCTGGGAGCAAGCATGAGAGGCTTTATCGTGCTGCCGAGGATCCTTACCGCAGGTTCCATCACCGTCGACCTGACGGCTACTGGGATCAGGAGTTCAAAGACTTCAGGTGAAGAGGATGAAGAAGCCTACAGAAGAGAGGCAAGTGGATTCCACTTCCTTTGGAGTGGAGGAAGGTGCAGAAATAGAATTAGGCAGTGCAGAGTGGAAAGTGGTGAACCCTGTGGTTGGCAGTGTTCTAGAATGTCACTTGGGAAGTTCTTCTATTGGTCTTATGGAAGACGAGTGGTTTGCAGTGCTGGTAGGCGCGGTGACCCGATTCCCACAATGGGTTGGTGGTGGAAGGAGAGTATTTGGGAACAGAAGATCCCAACACGGTGACCTTTGTCCGAGATCTATGTGTGTCTCAGCCATGTGCTCCAACACCCGAGGTAGATGGCGAAGCCGTGCACGTTACGAGGGTAAGGTGCTGGCGGGCCGCCAACTTCCCACAGGACTATGTGGACGAGAACGGAAAGAAGCTTTTAGGAGATGTGATACGTGCCGAGAAGAAGAAGTTGGATGCAGCAAACAAGGCAAAGTCGAAGGCTACACCTTCACGCAAGGCAAAGGAGGCGGCGAGAAAGAGTCGAGGCCGTGGCGACCCCAAAGGACCTGGGAGATCTACGGCCCCCAGAAGAAAGAAGGGTGGAGATGTAGTCGAAATCCACTCGGAAGAAAGCGAGAAGGAGGATCCGGAAGAGCATCGACCTGGTGCTCCAGACAGGAAGCGGCTGCGAGAGTTGTTCAATCAGCAGGCCAAAGAAAAGATGACTGGTCGAGGCCTTGGTGCAACTATGGATGTGGAAGGAGAGGCTTTGGCTGGTGGAACCGCGCCAAAGCCACGAGGACGTGTGCAGGAAGAGAGGAGGTTGGTGAGCGGGACGAATCTCCGTCCGGGAGTTATGACTCCGCTTGCCATCGAAGATCAGGTGGTTACAAGAGATGGCGGTACCACCAGCTCGAGGAAGAAGAAGAGATCCCGAGGTTCAAAAGATCCAGGGGAGCAGTTGTTGGAGCAGGCAGCTCAAGCAGAGGAATCAAGGAGCAGTCGAAAAAAGAAGAAAAGCAGAGGAGAAGGGAAGGTGATGGAGATCCTGCGGAAAGCTGTGGGAGGAAAGAAAAAGAAAAAGAAAAAGAAAAAGAAGAAGGACAAGAAGAGGCCGTTCCACCTGGGCGTGAAGAGAGAACCAGGGGACCCGGACGACTCAGACGACGACGACTCGGATTCATCAGAGTCATCGACAAGCAGCAGCTTCGACGAGGAGGAGAGCAAGTCGGACCTCAGCTACGAACCTCCCCTGAGGAAGAAGGCGCTGACGAAGCCAGGAAGTGTGATGGAGGACCTCATCCATCACGCTCAGGAGCAGATGGATCGCGGTGCGATGCTGGATCAGGAAGGTCGAAGAGCAGGAGTGACACAAGGCATAAAGTTGTCAACTTACTTTGCCCTCCTGATAAGGCCGTACTACCCGACAGGGAACCCGCTGCTGAGGGAGCTCTACGCCTTGGCTCAGGCGATCGACCTTTTGAGGATGGGAAGATTAGCCGAGACGGCCGATGCCTTGGCGAGCAGGTTCGTGGCAGTGCACACGGCGATGAGCGATGGAAACTGGCAGACGGCGGCTCAGTTGGAGCTGTTCCCGTTGGAGCAGGTGCAGAGTGCCAGCACCAGCGTGATGCTTCAAGCTCAAAAGCACAGGAGGTTGCTGTGGAAATCCCAAGGGTTCACCAGCCGCAACTTCAGAGGAAAAGGTGGCTGGTGGAGATCTGGCGGGGAGGAAAAAGGATCGGACAAAGGGCCTGGAAAAGGGAAGAAAGGAAAAGGAAAGACCAAGACGAAGTACGGAGGAGGAGACGGCAAGGGGGACCACAACGTCTGGAAGGACAACAAGGAGGAGCCCCCAAAGAAGGCCTGAAGAAGAAAGAAGGAAGTTTCACACAGGGAATTCAGAGGAGCAATGGAGTGAGCTTCGACGTTTATGGGCTGAAATATTTTTATAGCCTAGCTGGCAGGAGCTCCAGTCTTTCTCAGATTGGTTGTGCTCTAGCCTGGCTGGTGATTAACAGGTCCTATGACGTTGGGCGAGAAGAGCTATGCACGGTTTTTGACAAGGTGGTTCTGGGGAGTGGGTTTAATCCCTTCGCCATGCAACGAGGACGGAGCTTGTCGCTTCGTTCTCCTTTTCCTTTGCCGCTGGGTGAGGTTTCACGCACCTATGAAGCAGCGTTCAGGCTGACTATGGAGGATTTTTGTCTGATGAGCTCTGAGAAAGCCCATGTGGAGAACTCGTGGACTATTGCTGCTGTGGCGGCTCTCAATGGGTTGGCTGGTAAGAGCCGTGCCGTAACTCCGGGAGTTGGAAGCAAACTTCGGGCACTTTCCGAAGTTCGTGCCAGCGTCAAAAGGATGCTGGTAAAGGACGATGAGCTTCACAGATGTCCTCAGGATGTTGAAAAAGAGCTTGCTTCGCGTTTTGTAACTTATTCAGGTGAGGAGGTTCCAAAAATGCAAGTCCTTAGTGTAGATCAAGTTTTGCCGGCTCTTCCCCCCGCTAGTCATGGTGGTAGTATTTTCGCAGTGGACTTGGTTTGTGAGGGTACCCGAAGATTTTTGGAAAATCCCTATGATAGCTTGCTGGATGAGCTTCCTGCTGACCGCAGAGTCTTGCAGGCTAAAGTTCATGTAGCAAAAGGAGAAGAGTCCCAACTTTCTGAACTTCTAGTCAGTCGCAACATTTGTACTTGGGTAGATGAAGACTTAGCTCTTAAGGTTGGTGGTTGCCGAGTCCTTAACGGCTTGTTTGCAGTTGGGAAAGGAAAGTTTCTCCCCGACGGCAGGGAGATCCAAAGGGTTATAATGAATCTCATCCCCAGCAACAGTGTGTTTGAGCAGGCTCGTGGATATATGGATTCTCTACCCTCTATCACGCAATATCTTTCATTGGTGTTGGATGGCAAAGAAGAAGTAGCGTTGCATCAATCAGACATGTCCTCGGCCTTTTATTTATTCGCTATCCCCTCAAGCTGGTCCCCGTGCTTGTGTTTTAACATTTGTCGGGATGGTGAAGAAATAGGTCTTGCTAAGGGAAAGAAGTATTTCTTGGCCTGCTCAGTAATACCTATGGGCTGGAGTAGTGCTGTGAGTATCATGCAAGAAATTGCGGATAGGCTTACTACTATCGGAAGACTGCCCCCTGAGAATAAGATCAGGCGAAATCACCCCCTTCCATGCTGGTTGGTTGACACGTTGGACAAAGCTAGGAATGAACAACGGGCCTGGTTTCACGTTTATTTGGATAACTTTTGCTCCATGGGAAAGACCACCAAAGGGGGCTTGGATGAAGAGGGTGCTGGTTTTCATCGAGCTATTGAAGGAGCCTGGGAAAAAGAAGGGGTCCTTAACTCTATTTCAAAGAGGGTCTCAAATGCTTCTAGTGCAACTGAGCTTGGTGCAGAACTGGATGGTAAGATTGGAACTTTGGGGCCTACGGCGGAGCGGTTGATCAAACTGATTCAGTCCACCTTAGTGGTGATAGGGAAGAAAAATCTAAACCACAAGTGGGTTCAGGTGATCGCTGGACGATGGGTTCACATTCTGGCCTTCCGAAGGCCGGGCATGGTGGTGCTGGACAGGGTCTGGACGTTCATCAGCAAGAGGCAAAGAAGCTCGGCTTTGGAGCTAGCTGTGAGGGGTGAACTGTTCCATTGCTGCCTGATTGCCTTGCTTCTTCATGGGGACTTGCGAGCTCCACTCAGCGAGATCACCACCGCTAGTGATGCTTCTTCCTCTGGGGGAGCTGTAGGCTACTCTAGAGAGCTAAGTCAGGTTGGTTCGGATTTTTGTAGGGTTGACCGTGCCTCCCATGGGCTGGTGCCAAAGATCCCCGTACTGGTGATATCGCTCTTCAATAGTATAGGGTGTGCCTTTAGATGTTACGATTTGGTTGGGGTCATTCCGGAAGTGGCGGTTTCTTTTGAGATTTCCAGAGAAGCTAACCGTGTTACATCAAGAAGGTGGCCTAATGTTATTATTGAAAAAGGGGTGGAAACCTTTGATGAGAAGATGGCCCGTGACCTCAAGTACAAGTTCCCCCAAGTGTTGGCAATTCACCTTTGGGCTGGTTTTCCATGCATTGATTTGAGTTCGGTGAAACAGGGAAGACTTAACCTAAAGGGTGCTGGTAGTGGCTTATTTTTCGAATTGATTCGTATTCTAAAGCTGTTGCGACGAGTCTTTGGGTTCGACTTTGAAATCAAATACTTTGTGGAAAACGTGGCCAGTATGGATGTGCAAGCAGAACAAGAAATCAGTTCTCTTTTGGGGCAAAAGCCGTATCGAGTTGACTCGGCAGATTGTGTGCCAATTCACCGCCCTAGATTCTGCTGGACTAATGAAAGGTGTAGTGAAATTGAGGGAGTTTCCATTACTGATATGGGACGATGGTTAGAAGTATCCATGAAGCATCCTTATCCCCCTACTGAGTGCTGGCTGGAGCCTGGCGCTGTTTGGGAAGGTGAATCTTATGGCACCATATTCCCCACTTGTATGAAAAGTATTGTTCGATCTAGGCCCCCACCGGCGCCAGCCGGGTATGCCCGGTGTAGCTGGGATACTATCGGCCGTTGGGAGGCTGATTCGTTCCGTTTCCCTCCTTATCAGTATGATGATAGATTTATTATATGGAAGGACCAGTGATGGAGGTTGCTAGATGCATCAGAGCGGGAACTCCTTCATGGTTTAGGTTGGGGGCATACCGATCTTTGTTGGAATGCTGGTGATATTAAAGCTTCTTCGGTTAAATTTGAGGATGCCCGAAAGACCCTTATTGGTGACAGCTTTAATTGCTATTCCTTTGCTTACTTTGCAGCTATGGCCTGCCAGAGATGGATACCCGGTATAACCTTTCATATGATTTGGGCTCGGGGGGGGTTGGCTCCTGGGGTGGTCACTCCTTTGTTTTTAGAAGCCCCCTTATCCCGAAGATTGGTGTATGGGAGTCCTCAGGAAGCTGCGCCGGTTTCGATGTTACACCAATCCCTTTTGAGAAGAGTAAACCATACAGGATCAGATGTGCGGGTGGCCTCTGGCCAAGTAACCAATCGCCGGGCCTTTCCGCGGCAGTCAGCAGTGGCTCAATGGTGGAAATGGAAGAAGGGTTTGGCTTATAGGTGGCAAAGGGCAGACCATATAAACAGTCTTGAGCTTCGCAGTCTAGTCCATGCTATGGAATATCGCGTTTCGCATTTTGGTGAGTGCTCAGCAAGGGTTTTTCATCTCACTGATTCTTATGTGGCTATGTCTATTGTTTCAAAAGGACGATCTTCTTCTAATGCATTAAAACCACTTCTTCGTAGGCTCTCCGCGTTGCTCATGTGCTTTAACCTTCAGCTGATTATAGTACACGTGGAAAGCACCGAGAATCCTACAGATGCCGACAGCCGAGCATAATTATTGGCCGGGGCAAGCTACACGTTCCCAACGTAAAGCGGCTAAGGGCTGATATTTTGCTAAATGTTGGTGTGACACCAGCTACTCGGGAGCGCTATCTTACAGCAGTGCATCGAATGTCACATTTGCTGCCTATGGTTACCAGTGAGGCTTCCTTTGATGACCTGGTGGCAGATTGGATTCAAGCCGAATTTGAGGATGGCACGCCATTGTATTTAGTCGGGGATGCTCTTTCTGGAATCCATCATTTTGAGCCTTATACAAAGAAGAAACTTCCTAAGAGCTGGAGACTTTACTCCATCTGGCGTCGCTATGAGGTACCATGTAGGGCACCTCCACTTACACAGGACATTACCTTGGCAATGGCTGGATGGTGTGTCAGCAATGGACAGCTGGTAATGGCCGCGCTGTTGCTACTCGGGTTCCATGCCCTGTTGAGAACAGGTGAGTTGCTGGCCGTGAGGCCTTGCGACTTTTTGTTGGATTCTCGAAAAGGTCTGGTTTCATTACCTCAAAGCAAGAGTGGGTTGCGAAATAATTCCCTTGAATCCGTTTCCCTTCATGACCCTGTTACACTGGAAGCTGTGCGAGCCATGGTCCTTCATCAATCCAGTTTGGGACTGCAACAAGTACCTTGCTGGCAAAAGAGTGGCTCTGCTTTTCGGTCTCTTTTTGCACGTATTACCCAAGAGCTCCAGGTGGACCATCTCAGTTTTCGGCCGTATTCACTACGCCGTGGCGGAGCCACGTGGGAAATGCAATCCCACGGGCTTATGGAACGTACCCTGATCAGGGGGAGGTGGAAAAATAGCAACATTGCTCGCATTTACATCAATGACGGTCTCAGCTTGCTCCCCCGCCTCCACCCTCTCCTGGGACGCAAAGAAGCTGATCCGTGATTTTTCGTCCGTTTTTCAAACTTACGAGCAGTGTTCCACTGGGCAACGTGGAAAGAAGCGGCAAAAGCAAAAATAGCTTGGCTGGAAAGTGAATTTGAAGCTTGAAGAATGAAATGAAAGGAGCTCCTTCCATGGAGCAATGCAACACTCCTGCCATGGAGTTTGTGAAGCTCCTGCCATGGAGCCTTTTTCACTTAGGATTTTCCATGACCTAGTCATGGTTGTCAGATCCTTCTGCATGGCGAAAAATGTGCCTGAGCGTCATGAACCCAAGAAAGTCGTTTCGACTGTTTGGGTGAATAGGGAAAGAACATGTTTTCGGTGTTGTGGTAGCTTTTGGCTTACCCTCACCACCCATCCCAGCGGCAAAAGCAAAAATAGCTTGGCTGGAAAGTGAATTTGAAGCTTGAAGAATGAAATGAAAGGAGCTCCTTCCATGGAGCAATGCAACACTCCTGCCATGGAGTTTGTGAAGCTCCTGCCATGGAGCCTTTTTCACTTAGGATTTTCCATGACCTAGTCATGGTTGTCAGATCCTTCTGCATGGCGAAAAATGTGCCTGAGCGTCATGAACCCAAGAAAGTCGTTTCGACTGTTTGGGTGAATAGGGAAAGAACATGTTTTCGGTGTTGTGGTAGCTTTTGGCTTACCCTCACCACCCATCCCAGCGGCAAAAGCAAAAATAGCTTGGCTGGAAAGTGAATTTGAAGCTTGAAGAATGAAATGAAAGGAGCTCCTTCCATGGAGCAATGCAACACTCCTGCCATGGAGTTTGTGAAGCTCCTGCCATGGAGCCTTTTTCACTTAGGATTTTCCATGACCTAGTCATGGTTGTCAGATCCTTCTGCATGGCGAAAAATGTGCCTGAGCGTCATGAACCCAAGAAAGTCGTTTCGACTGTTTGGGTGAATAGGGAAAGAACATGTTTTCGGTGTTGTGGTAGCTTTTGGCTTACCCTCACCACCCATCCCAGCGGCAAAAGCAAAAATAGCTTGGCTGGAAAGTGAATTTGAAGCTTGAAGAATGA
>DF239710.1:49116-134075 GCA_000507305.1 Breviolum minutum Mf 1.05b.01 | reverse complement strand
GTTTTTTTTTTGTTTTTTTTGTTTTTTTGGTTTTTCTAGGTATTGTTTTTTTTTGGTGTTTTTGGTTTATTTGGTTTTTCTCGAGGTTTTTGCTGTCCCAAGCCCAATGTTATATGTATAGATTTATGTTGATATGTTAATGTTCTCGCCTCCGTTTGACGTTAAAACTTCCATGCAACATCATATGTAACGATGTAGTTGTGTAACGATGTAGGCACGAGTTGAACATCCACGAGATGTCGAAAAGTGACTTGTAGGCCATTGATTGCGTGCATTCCTAAAGCATCGTAAAGCAACTGTTGCAGGCAGTGGGGTTGGTGAAGAACATCTCCTTGATGCTGCACACTCAGTTTTTTGAATATTCTTTATTCTTCCATCCACTTGATTCTTGCTGCTCGGATGCTTAATTTTACAGTAGAATATGGGAAAAAATGGTGCCCCCTCCCGATGGAGGTGTTGGATTACGCTTGGAGCAGTCGCCAACTTGGGAATCTTGATTTTTAATCCTGGGTACTTAGCCAAACAGTTGGCAACTGGCACTCAGGAAGTGCCAATGAGGTTCATGTGCAGTTGGTTGGCATAGTTGCTCAGGCCCAAACGATCATAGAAGACTTCCTCGATGAATGGGGTGCTTGACTCTCAGGACACGAGATATCCGTAGATGGAACCTGGACGAAACAATCGAACTGACATCGTTGATCTAGAACGTGCAAGCGTATCCAAACGTTTTGATCATCATTATTTGCATGTGTCACATATCAACGATCTATACAATGATTTATATACCTCTACACGTGTACGTATATCATTGTCACTATCAGCATGCTCACCATCGTCATCCTCATTCTCATTGTCGTTTTACAACTATTGTCTATTGTCACTACTACTATCAATTTCTACTATCATTATCTATCATTCTCATCATTAGAGGAATATTCCATCAAATTCCATCACTTTTATTCTTGGTGTTGTCATCATTGTCGTCATCACGATCGTTCGTCCGTGGTGGCGGCGGCAAGGGTGGTGGTGGCGGTGGGTGCTACGGTTGCTGCAGAACACGATTATCGCTGTTGTGGTTCTGGTTTGATGTAATGGCATGGACAGGCTTCGCAGGGCGAACAAACTTTGCAGAATTTATCCATAAGGATTCCAACCCAAACCATCAAGAACGCTACCACCAAAAACACAAACTTATCGTTACATGACATTACATTACAATACATAACATATTCTAGCAATTTATAATATCTGTTCTTGCTTGCAGAAAGAAAATCAAGAGAATCCAAAGCAAACAGAATTCCAGTCCCGAACCCTTCGCCAACGGAATCAACAAGAATGGCTTGCAAATTGACAGCAACCGCTGGCACCTACAATACTGTAAATTGATGTAGCTTGTAAATACTTGATCGAGAGAATTGTAGGAATGGTTGAGCGAATTTTGGGATCACCATAACACAGACGCGAATTCCAATATTTTGCTGGCTGAATTTTCTTGTTGTGCAGATTTGGGATTTTCTCCGATTTTGATCGATCTTGTAATCTTGCATCTTGCATAGATTTCAATTGAAATTGAGAACAGAACGTGCTCATTGGATCTCATTGGCGGATATTTACCGGGATGGACATGGACAACTGGACAACTGGACAACTTCTATGAAGTTTCATCATCTTGTCCTTTTCACCTGAAATGCTGTGATGTGACCAAGGTCTTAGACTTGATGGAATGCACTCCAGAACATATGAAGACTTATTCCAAGGTGCGGATGTCATGCACCACACGTGAACATCGAATGTGTTGGGAGATCTTTGGCAAAGGATGCAAGAAGCAATATGACTGATAGGAATAACTTGGAAGTCCAGAATCCTAATGAGTTCCACGTTGCTGCTGTTGAAGATCGAAGAAGGTGGCCACAAATCATCAGAATGCACTTTTGCCCGGCTTTCTCCTTCCGCTTGCATCTCCCAACTTAACAGGTCTTCCTGAACGGCATTTGGAACCTTGTTTGGCAAGAATCATCTTGACATAGAAAGGATTTCATACGATTAGGATTAGGCTATTTTCAGATATCACGTTTGATCATGTTTGATCATGTTTGATCCAGCATTGGTACGGTGCACTACTAGACAGGAACAGCTTGCACATGCTGCATGACTGCAGGAAGCCAATGCAAAGATTGCTTGCTTGGAATTGTTTCAACAACTCGTACTGTTGAGAAACATAGAAAATCATGCAAAAATAAGAATATGAAAAACATGGAAAGAACAGACTCTTGTGTATTTGCTCCTGATTGTTTGTCACGCTTCTTACAATTCTTACATGCGGTCCTTTGTGCTCGTCGTTTGTCATGCCATGCTTCACGCTGCCAAGTTTCTGTCATTTTCTATCTCATTCTGCTGCGTGTGCAAACTCAGCTTTGTCAGCATCAAAGGATCGGGATGCACCGGAACCCTGCAGAGTTGAGGCAACTGAAAGCGTAGGGCGGGTAGGGTATGGCAATTATGATAATGGTAGTCCTCCAGTACGTATTTATTGAAACGATTTCTGTAAAATTCCAATGCTGCGTTGAACAGACCCTCATTTGTCAAGGTTTGCATGTGGACCTTTGCATTTTGAGTGCAACATCCCTGGGAGGAACACGTTGCAGAGCCTGCGGCGAAGGAAGGACATTGACTCCGAGGCGACAGCTTGAAGGATGAAAATCGGAGAAAGGGGAAAACTGAAGAAATACGGAGAGCAAAGCCTTGGATGACTTAGTGATCTTTTTGGAATTTGGAGAGAAAAGACAGAAGAGGATACAAGAGGAAGAGGATTGAAGTACGTTTGGCTTTGACAGTCCAGGAACTGAGACAGAGGGAACATGAGGGAACCAAATTACCAGGCTAGGGTTATATAAACAGCATGTGATTGTGTGCGTGAATATATTTTGGAGAAGATAGATGTACGGGAGCGGCCATGCAGAAGCATAAGTGACGTTCGGATCAGGCCTGACAACCTGTCCGGTTTTGACCCCCATGTTTGCTTTTGTTTGTTGCTTTCAGCTAATCTCTTTGCGATGAGACTTCTGACTTCTGGTACTGTACGTATAGTATAGATATATAATA
The DNA here is from genome assembly GCA_000507305.1 of Breviolum minutum Mf 1.05b.01. NCBI lineage: Eukaryota > Dinophyceae > Suessiales > Symbiodiniaceae > Breviolum > Breviolum minutum. The sequence continues at coordinate 130,973 of DF239710.1, read as the reverse complement.
TAATATACTGTAAAATATATAGTCGTAATCTAGTGTTCGTTTGAGTTACTTTGTATTGTGGTGCTCTGAAATTCTAAGGATCTCTCTCTGTTTGTGGCTTCTCTTGGTGTTGTCATGTGTTGTCTATTTCATCTTTTCCCAGTTGGGACTTTCTAGAGTCGAAGTTGGCAAGATTTGATCACACTGCCCTTACCGCCTTTTGCCGCCCGGAGTTTGACGGATGCCCAGCTGCCCCTCATGTCTTTCAACCGTAGACACTTGTCAGACCCATCCTTTTCAAGTTTAGAGGGTTGTGATTGTGATGTTCCACATCAGACAGATTATACAGACAAGGAACTCCCGTGGCAGCATCCGTAACAGCTTTTCCAGCCACAACCTACTCGCGTGTTTTGTATTTCTGATAACTAAATATGCAACTTTGATTTGAGTAAATGCGTGTACATGCATAGTGGCATAACATGTCTAACATGTCCATCAAAGGGGATCAAAGGGGCTTCCTTTGCAAAGACCTTTGATATGAAATGAACAGCGCCCCGGAAGTTCTTTTCTTGCGATGGCAGGGCAGGAATTTTTTTATCGCTAAAGATTTTGCGAAATATGCAGACATACTGAATGTTCACTATATTATGATAGTATATAAACGGTTTTTTAGATAATTCGCTATCTTCTACAGCATGCTTGGCAGGAAAGGAAAGGCCACATCAACCACAAACACATTTTATAACAGTTAACTTCCGTTCTTATCACATCCTTCCTGTGAACCTATTGATTATTGGTGCAGCTGCCACTGAATGGATTCTGAATGTCGCTCATGGAAGTATTTTTTCTCAGCGAAGATGGCCAATTCCGCATAAAACATCCTTAAAGACTTTGGAATTTAGACCAATAATATTGAAATATACAGATAATAAAATAATATATCACATTCATTTACGCAATTATACGCACTTCAAACGTGCAGACATATCCCATAAATTGTATAGCTTCACCCAAGGGATTGGTTGCTGCAGCTCACTGGGTGCAGGTCTCCATTCAGCAGGATTTGAAGAACAACGAGATTCGAATTTCCTCTGACTGTGGGAGGTCAGATGTTCAAAAGCAGCGGGCGTACTTGTTGTGGTTTCATCAAGTCCGCACAATGTTAACGCCCGTCCATTGTACATTGTAGATTACGAGAATCAGAAGGTGTTGATCAACGGCCACCACGACCCTTGTTCAGCATATGAGAGCCGAGCAAAAACATGACTTACGGGACGGTGAAAGGAGGCGAAAGGTTTGCAAAGACTTGCCAAAGGGGAGTTCCCGGGAAGCATTTTTCCCAACCCTCATATAAACACACATTGACATGCATCCTTCACAGAGGCGACGAAACATGTCGTCAATTTGATTGAAAATGGCTGACATGCATTACCAATCATGGATGGCGAGCACTTGAATAGTACTGACTGACCAAGGTGGACAAGGTCAAGAATGGTGATTGGCATTGGGGAACCCTCATGCGTTTCAGCCTCAGCGTGAGAACATGCGACTAGCTGTGATGAAATGTATTTTACAGGGAGGAGAATGAGCTTGCTGCCTTTCAAATCTTTCAAACGATGGGGTGCAAAGTGTTGCATCAAAACCTCTAGTATTCAGATATGTCCCGTGGTTGTGTCTCCCTCAAATATGATATAGGCAGAATCATATGGGGGGTTCTGGTGTAAGGAATCCTTGAAATGGTGGCCTGATGCGTATCAATTGCTGCTCTGTTGGTCGATTTTGACTTTGACCAAAGAGTGCTTGCACTTGTCATACAATCATAATATGAATCATAGTAATCATATATGCAATGTATTGTAGCGTAATGTAATGTAATAGTGCATTCTTCGGTGAGGTGAGTTGCAAGCTTTCTACTCCCACCCAAACACAGCGTTAATTACTGATTACTAGTGATTCCTTTGCACATCATTCAAAGTTCAATTGTGAAGGGCATTGATAATTCATAGAAACTTGCTGAGACCCCACTCATTGAGACCCCCCTGCTTCATATCCAATAAGGTGTTTATGTGTCCAACTCTTATCCCCCTCATAACCCCTCATAACCCCTCATAACTCCTCATAAGCACTCATAACCTCTCATAACCACTCTTAACATCTCTTAGCTACTCTTGAGCAATATGTCCTTCAAAAACCAGGCCAGTTTTCCTCATAACTCCTCTTAACTGCTCTTGATCACTCATTGTGATCTTTGTCAAGTGAAATAGTGGTAGATAATTACATTTTGAAACAGGAACATCCATAAGACCTGATGATTTGTCGTCATGTCATCAAAAAACCTGGCTTCAACAGGTTTGTGCACCAGGTTGGCTCAAACTCCAAAATGGAGTTCACTGAGAACGATTGGTATGCTGAGTTGGGCCTTGGGGTGGGGGCCTTTACTTTGCGGGTTTGGCCTGCAAAAAACCCTTCGGTGCAATCACAATGGGGGGCTGTTGATGTTTGGACAGCCACACGTTCAACATCACTGGCCTCTTTGAACAACCAGCAGAAACAGAAAGCTAGATCCTAGGATTGCTTTGGGTTCACTCATGGAAAAATGTTTGGTCTCTTATGTTAGTTAGGGCCGTTAGGATGGAAAATGCGTTTTTCATCACACAACCCTGTGAACTTATGACATTGTTAGCTGAGGAAACAAGATGAATGAAAGATTCGAATCTATCCTGGATGTTCACCGTGCAATGTGGCCTGGGTGCTCACCACAACTTTTGGATTCAATCAAAAGTACTAGATCATGTGTCCGGAAAGGGAGGGCCAACAAACCAGTAACTTTTCTTGGTACTGATTCGATTTTTTATTTGGGGTGTCCCAAGCCCAAGCATTGATCATTTTCATTTGGGGGTTTGCAGGGTAGTTACTTGTATCACACCCAAAAAAACCTAGGCAAATCTGATCTTTGTAGAGAAGACCATACCAACCTCAATTCTCATCTCGATGGTTGGGTGGGGGCTGGACTCTATCAGGGGGTCCGCTGAATTGCAGCGGGGAAGCAGTGAGCTCTTGGATGCCCTAGTGATGAAGTGTGCTCAATCTGGCAGATTTGATTTGACTGTCCTCCCGGAAATGCATCCAGGTATTCTTGGCTTAAATTTACATATGACCTATGGACCTTATCCCTCAAACAGTCAGTAGTTTTGAGACCAAGTTCAAATGCCTGCTTAGCTCATAACTATATAAAAAATGGTGGATAAATGGTTTTGAAATTTAAAATGGCCAATCCAATGAGTTAACCCTTATCAACCACTGTTTTGGGGGAGGCAATTAGTCAAACAGTCAGTTATCAGAGTTGTCATTCAGCTGTAATTATATCATCATGGTCCGAGGTATGCCGCAGTTGACATTTGTACTTGGGCCACGGGATGTATTCCCCCTTCACTGGGTGCTTCGCTCTGAAGATGCTGCATTTGTCATTGACATATGGTCCCAAGAGGTTGTGGAACCATGGTCATTTAAGCTGAAGGATTTTTCTTTACTGTAATTGATTGATTGATTCAGACGAAGTAAATAAATACCACCTGTTAAAGTGGATGGTATAGCACAGTATTGATATGCCAATTTGACACTGACAAAATTTTTAAAATGACAAGGACCTTGGCAAGCCTTGGGTATCAGCAGCCCCTTCCGCTGCATCATTAGCATCCGTCATTACCTTTTGTTTGGACCCGTCACCTGGAAAGCAAGTGTCGTATTTTTTGGAGGGTTAGAAGTTTTAAGGCATGGCATACCAGCAATAATTATAAGGTACGTCACACGGAAATTTGATGATGATTTTTACCTCCCATTGTCCACCCCAACCGAAGGGTAATACTATACTGATCAATCAGCTCAGACTCTCAGTGTCAGTGACTGCCCCAACTTGAGGCGGCACCGCTCTCAACGTCGACAAGGAGATCGGGTGGGACGTTGCTGGAAGCATCTCCGTGAGAAGGGCCTCTCCCTTTTATCCCAGGTAGCAGCCTTTTTGGACCCTCACCTTCATTAAATTTCACTGAGCTAGGCCAGCAGTGGACTGCATACATCATTGGGCAAGCCAGGAGAAGCAGTATTGAATATAATATGTATATATAATATGGTTTGCTAAATCAGTCAGTTCTAATTTGATCAGAAACTCTTTGTATACTCTACTGGACCACCTGGCAGCCCAGGATGACCACCTCTTGGACCTCTGCGATGGTGCGCATGAAAGAGTTCGCAAGCCGCGGCAACAGCTGACACTGCAAGAGAAATTCTCTTTGGTGCAAAGCGTTCGAAATGGCAGGCAACTCCCAATTGATTCATTGAACAAATTAGTAATGATTCGAATTTGAGATACACTGTCCAGATAAAAAATTAGTTGGTCAGCCATAAATATCATTGACTGACAACCCCTGATGATAAGCCTTTGTCACAGCCTCACCAATCAAACCAAGACCATCAACAATAGTAATGTGCAAAGTTGTCTCTACAGTCGGTCAGTTTCCACTTATCACGTCCTCAAATTTTTGCAGGTGATTTAACATCTCAAAAAATTGAATAGACCGGTGACCGGACCAATTGAATTGGACCAAGGACACCGTACATACTATGTCTAAATGATTGGACTTGACCGATTTAGTCAGTGACTTAGGACTTAGGCCTCACTGACTCAGACTCACTCACGTCACTGGACTCGACCTTTGCATCGTCACCAGGCACTTCACCTTGGCCCGGTCAATGCTGGAAGCCCATGTCAAGTTGAACGTGCAATACCTTGCCCAATGGGATATGGTCCCCCATCTGATTCATTCCTGGTTCTGGGTTAGATGATTCGGAGGGGTGACCACTTATTTTAAATGGCTCTGGCTGGGTTAAAAATAATTGGTTGTAATGACTGTGTTTTCTCAAAATTGATTAAGATTCGAATCTTCGATGTGAGCGACCTTTGCATTTGCTCTTCATTTGTTTGTGACGGCAGGTAGTGATGATGATTGAGTCATCTGGCGTAATATGTTTTTTATTATTGTTTCATGAATTAATAGCATGAATGAACAGGTTCCTTTTCCTGAGTGAAGTTTCAATAAACTTATAATCTAGTGGATTTCACCCACCCCCCCCTACAGACTGACCCTGCAATCAACTATTTAAAAATAACATGATCTGGTTTGTCCTTTTGCCCCTGATGGTCCCTTGTTTTGTTTGCTGAACTTGCCCACATTGCCCACTCATCTTAGATCCAAGCATCACTCATGACTCGTCCGCCTGAGGCTGTCTACCTCAAGAAGCTCAAGAAGCTGCTGGGGGAAACTCAGCATCTTCATGTTTCTCGGCAATAATGAAAGATCAAATCAATTACCAAAAACAGTTCATGTCCAAGAGTCCCATAATTCAGTCAAATTAGTGCTCCATCACAGCTTAGAGTAAGCAAATGAGTCATGAGACTGGTGTTATTATTTGATTGGGTGGACAGCCTTCAAATATCAAACCAATATTGAACCATTGATGGTCCAGTGGTGTGTGACGTGACATGTGTTTTTACGGACGGTCTTGAGGTTTATTTATGTCAAAAAGGAAGTACCTTACTTACCCTAGGCTCAACAGCTGCTATCATGATAGAACGACGACTCAGCCAGCCTTAACTGAGGTTTCCTTTGATGGGAGTGCTGTGCAAAAGATTCCTGTTGAGGCTTACCATCTTTACAGCCACTTGACTGACGTATACGTTGGGTTGAGTCTAACTCTGAGACTCTTTAAGTCTTTTAGTCTTTATCTATTCATTTTCAAAATCAGAATCAACAAAACATCCTGAATTCATGTCTGTTTCAAATCCAACAATGCGCAATGATATATTGCTTCATATATATTAATATTGTTTGAACCCATCGTTATTGTCAATTGTTTTAGAACAAGTACTGGTGACACTCTCTCAAACTAGAGGTCGGTTGGGCTTGGACCGTCACCAACACTGTCACTCACCAATACAAAGGAATCATTGCAATAATTAATGAATGACATCATTGATTCATGCAAACCACTGAGTCAAGAAATAATTCTGAATCTTGATCAAGAAAATTAGTTTTTTTATATTATTGTGTCACTGACAGTTTTTTTAATTGAGATTAACTGATTAGTACTTACTTAGACCAGATGGGACTTAGTCAGTTTCATGAACCTGTGTGACTGAATCAGAACTTTACCTAATGATGATTCATTAGACAACTCATGAGTATTATAATATCAAATTAATATTATCACCTGAAAAAGTTGAGCCAGTACTTTTTGCCCAATGATTCAATACTTCCAATCAGATTCAGCATAATTAAAATAAAATAATTAATTTCGTGTCATGTATCATCTGAGGTTCGAGGTTGAACCTGGGTGCTTATGCACCTCCGTTGGTATCTTCATTGCAATTCACTCTGGGCAGGGCTACTGATTGGTCTGTCCTTGTCATTTGGGAAGGGCTAAGCGAGCTTGTCATTTTGGGAAGGGATTCATGGTCAGTTTTCTTTTTCCTGCCCCCATTGAACCAATAGTCGTCAACTGTGGCCCCGATAGAATAAGTAGGAAATCTGAAAAAGTTTGCACGATGATTTGATTGGCTCAAGCCCAACAAATGTGACTTCAACTACGACTTGAGTCTGAGTAGAAATAATCATTGCTTGGACTTTGATCCAATGGTCGCAGTGAAACCGCGATCTCTACTTGTGCCCAATCCTGATGATGATGATGATGCTGATGATGGATCCACATTTAGCTGTGGCAGTGGCACGTTTGTAGATTCAGTCCATCAGTTGCACACGAACAGCTCAAGCTTTCGACAGGACCCCACTGCCTGACCAAAATGAATACCTTTTATCAAGCTTAGTTAGTTAGGGGAAAATGCAGTTGATTCATAGATTACTCACTTAGCCCAGAGATGATGCGGTTGATCTGTAGGAGGTTGCCATGTTTCATTACTGTTGGTTTGAATTATGAGATAGTCAATAGGATCTTCCCTGCATTAAAACACCCCAACTAGCACTAACACAAATGTTGCAGGACCATGACTGGGAACCACTTCTCCAAGCAGCCAATGGAATTGACACTGCTTGGCGCACTGCACATGCAGAGCTCCATGAGACAGTCCTTTCCGACCTTTGGACTTTTCAAACATTTTTTCCAATTGGATCCAATATGTAAATCCTTGTAAAGCGAATTCCTAGCAAAATTCATACGTTGCATAAATAAACAAAGCAGTCCCATTGTTGGTTTTGATTGATAGCGAGTAGCAGGAGAATACACTCAAGTTCTGATTTCCTTTTCAAAGTAATTCAATACAGCTGGGCCCTTATTATTGATTCCATCACCTTCATCCCAAGGACTCATGGTTGAGGCACTCTTCTGGGGCAACGAGCTTTTGCTCAGGTGCTGGAACGGCTGAGATGTCTAGGGCAGTCCTGGAGAAATGTGTCAATGAGAGTGGGTTGGTTGATTTTACAATGAGCATACCAACGCTGGCCATGTGGGAACCTTGGTTGATTCATCTTGAAACAACTGCGACTGTTATTAGTTATGTCCTATTAGTAATATCTATTTTTCATACCAAATTATAACGACGCATTTCTCTGATTTAGATTACAATTGGATTATGGTTCTTCTGAGTTTTATCCCATTTCAAAATCTGAAACCAGGCCCATTGGGGTTCAAGAACTGGTTGAAGCATCCCCCCATTCCCCATTACTTTACTAAGTAGTCAGCTTGATCGGTTTGATTGATTTGACCCAAAACCTAAGATAATATTCAAAGATAAAATTACTTAAAGGCCAGTGACGCTTGTGACACAACTGGTTCAATTGGGGTCTGTCTGTTTACTACTAGAACTGGTTGTTAAGCCTTGAAACTGATGAATGATGTGCGCACACCTCGCTCAGGAAATGGATCCAGGCTGCCAATCAGTGCTCAAGGACAACTTGCGTTGGTGTGGTCACGTCACTGGCCAATGCCCTCGGGAATCATGCCTGTTTGGTGACATTACTGAACTCATTCCCAATGGTACAATACAAACAGGTTGGCCATACTCCCAAAAGCTTTCTGCAGTGAATGGGTGTGATTTATCAGTGGTGCAACAATGTGAGGCCCATGGTCAGGCCACATGCAAGGTTTACAAAGGTTGTAGCAGCTTTGACTGTTCTGGACTCCCCTGCCCGGACTTTAGCACTGCAGGGCTAAAGCGTAAACGTCAAGGTCCAACAGTTCCAGTTTACATGGCTCATGGAAAGTATGTCTGCAAGAGTCGTGTGCCATTGCTACTCATTGAGTGCACCAAGGATCATTGGCATTCATACCTAACATATTTTGTTTTTTCAACAAACAGGTTTGGTTAGTTCATGTTACAAGTGTAAGTTTAGCTGGTTGAAGCCTGGTGTGACTCCATAAAAAAGTGATGGACGTATGATGATTGCGGTAGATGTTTTCTATTTATTAACAGAGATACGGTTATTTTGACAATAAAAACTAATTACAACTGACTGTCTGACAATGAAAGATGACAATGGTGTAAGTAGACCACCGAAGCCTAGGGTTTGGCACCAGACAATGCATGACTCTACCCGCTCAAAGTTTAACAGTTTTTCATTTTTAGATTTTTTAATCTAGTCAAAAAATAAAAAAATACAAACCAGATCCCTGGACCTCCCAAGCCCAAGGACCTGGACATGGCTATGCTGCAAGACACGCACCCCGATTATGACATGTATCAAATGTTCAGTGAGCCCAGTGACTTTGGGTTCAGTGGAACATCACGCTACCGCACTTGGATTCCTTGTGCTCACCGTGAGCTGACCACATGCGTGTTTGACCCTTACATGTTGAAAGATTCCATCCAGGAAGCCTTCAAGAATGTGAACTGCCAAATTTCTGACTACTTAGTGGCTTCAAAGCCGGAAATCATGGTCCAAGCTAGTGAACTGGCAGCACGGCGGTCCATTCCATTACGTCCAGAGTCCTCAAATCTGAAGTATCTCATGACCCCCCGTGAGCGCCAAACTTGTGAAACTTTAGATGCAAGGTTTCATATTCGATTTAGAAAACCGCCATGGGGAGACCGAAATTTGGTATACTTCCTAGGTGATGATGCTTCGTATACAACCACTTGGTCAGGATGTTCTGGGAAACTCCCAACCATGCGTTGTAATTCCAAATCAGCCCTTTTCTGGTTACCCAGCCAGCAGCGTCCTCTCACTTCCAAAGAACTTTTAGTGAGCATGGGCTGGCCTTGTGTGCCGGAGGTGGCGGCTAGGATGGGAGTTCCAATAGTGGGGGCCTCTGACCCCAAACGAGCTGCAGACCTCCTAGGAAACAGCATGCATTTTACCACAGCTGGGATCATGCAACTCATCACCCTGGCTTGTTTTGCGCCAGCTCGCTGATGGATTCATCCTTTGTGAAAGTCTTTCAGGTTGATATGATTCAATGATCCTTCAGTTCAATATGATGCATGATAGTTCAATTCATTATCTGTTAAATTGGACCTAAGTAGTTTATTTTATCTGAATATAAGAGTACTTAAGTATCATCAATAATATTTAGTCTACATAGTCCAAATCATTCACTGCAGTGACAGGGATGGATGATCATCAGACTGGGCTGGGCACACGGATTTCACCAAACAAACGGAGTACAGGCACAGCAGTTTGATTCATTGTATTCAGCCATTACTAGAATGTGCTTCACAGTTGGACAGAGTCGGAGTCTCACAAAGTTGAAAAAATTGGGGAGCACTCGTCAGCATCAATTCAACTATTGTTTTTTGCTCTTGTTCTGAAAGGTTGAAAGGTTAGGCTAATGAATTAATGGACTGACTCACGGACTGATTGACTGGAGGGTGGCAGAATTTCGTTTGGTGCAGGTACTTACCCTAAGACTAGATCAGGAATGAAATGAATCGAAATGACAAACTGAAGTGATGACAGGTGACTTCCACGTAATCAGCTTCATTTTGAAGGCAATTTCCAAGTTTAAACCATGTGGACTCGTATATGTTCCACACTGATTCTTAAATCCCCAAGGTTTTTATTTTTGTGGAACACAGACAGTATTGAAAAATCTTTATCTTCTAAAACTCTACTTGATAGAGTTCATTTCACCCTTAGCCTTTTCAAGTCAAGAGTGTCAAAGGAACAATCGAATCCGAATCTTGTACCAATGGCCAGTGAATTGGAGATTGTTTGGGAAGGTGGTCAAGTCGCTGCCGCCCCACCCATGGATGATGGGGCCTCAGATGCAGGGAAGTCCACCAAGTCGCGATCCACACGAGCACCAACAAGCAAGGCCTCAGCTCCAGGTGGTCGTGCGGGGCGTGGGAAGGCAGTCATGTTGAGCTCAAGTTTCTCTACATGGTCGAAGTGTCCAGAAACTTGGGTTAAAATCAGGTGTTGTTGACATGTTTTGTTTATGTTTGTAGGTCCTGACAACAGTTATTTGTTCCCAACGGTTCCCATCATCAATCATCATGTCTTTGATAAATGAAGCCCTATCCTTTTCTGATAAATCACATTATATGAACATGCATCTTTGATTGTTTGCCCTGGTGATTGAATCATTCTTTCGTTTTTTGGGGTCAGCCAAGTTAATCAAGTAAGGACAACCATATCAAGGATTTCGTTGAAATGGCGGACCCGGATCAGTGCACCCGTGCGTTTCTAAACACCCTCACAAGTAAGCAGCTGCGTCTTGCCTTTTATGCCCTTTATCGCAAGAGCCCATTTGCTCCATTGGATTCGTTTCTTCGATCTGAAGTTTATTGTGACCAGTAGTTTCGCTTTAGTTGGTTTTTCTTCAGTCCATCCTTTTGCACAACAAGCCTAGGCCTAGGCCTGATCCATGATCCCAATTAACGCCTCGAAGGAAGGTGTATTTGTTCATCAAAGTCATGACCATCATCAACAACTGCATCATAATTTGTCTTTCCTTTATATTGACTAAATCTAAATGAGTTGGCCTTGTGGTTGATAGTCAAAAATGTTGCAGTCACATTTTCGGTTATTATATGCTATTTAGTCTGACTTAAATGACTCGACTTAGTAAACTGAATTAATTACTAATAAGTACGTTCCAGGGCCACTATCGTTGAGTGAGGCTCAACAAAAAGGAGCTCGGAGAAATGTTGGTTAAGGAGTACCAGCGTTTGGGATCACCTTTGCAGAAACAATCGTTGCTGCAATGCATCAAGACTGTTGAAATTGAATTGAGCCGGAACACAACTTTCAACATTATGCCGTTGAGTCCCTTGACGTTGACTGCCGGGATTTCAGGGTGAAAACAGGTTCATTGATACTAGACTGGATGTTCTTAGGTAGCTAAACAAGTTTCAGGCAAAGAATAGGGCATCAATAATATGATTGATCATGATCCATCAAATTATGTGAAATATATTGAAGTAGGTTTTCCTTTTCATACAATTAATCCATGTATGAGTAGAACCAACCAAACGGATCAATAAGCAAAATAAACGACTGTCACATTGGTACTATTGGGCATAGACCAAGGTCCCAGGGTCACACATTGACAAATTAATTAAATTGGTTGCCAATGTAACTTCAGTAAACATCTTGCAATGAGAAATTCAAATGTTTGACTTCACATCATTACATTGACTTATCATATGGATGACTGACCAGCCCATGACTATGACCGACTGAGGCAACGGGGAGTTCATGCTTGAGTGTCGAGGTGCAGTGAAGCCGTTGCCGCCGCCTTCAGGATCAGAGCCTTGGAAACTGGAATTGGCAGCTGGGTCCCTTATCCCTTATGTTACCGATGGACAGAAGAAATTGTGGGCAATGGAGGTTTTCCAGCAAGTGGATAGTAGCACACCTGTTGTAAGTGATCGCCTCCCTGACCTTGACTTGAATGCAGTGGTTCCTTCAACATCATCATCGCCATCACCTGTCCCTATAGCACCCATGGTTGGCCTTACACCTCGCAACTTGACTCACCAACTTTCATTTAGATGTACATGTTCCTAGTTGTCTTTTCCTTTCCCTGCCTGTAATATTACTGTAATTTACATCATTCAAGCTCCTCCATTGATATGTTGTACCTAATCAGTCGTCTACTTACTAATAATTTAGATAATGATATTATTGCCTGTCACTGACTCACTGTCAGTCAGTCAGCTTTAATTAATTCAACCTATGAACATGATGGGGATTTCTAGGCTTTCCAGCTTTCCATGTGGTTCCCTCTTTATTTCTCTTAGCGAGGCCATCAAAATTTAAAACTTATATTATGGGTCACCCCCAGCCAGAAATTAGCGCCGTTTAATTTAGGTGTTGGTGAATTGGACAAAGCACAAAGCATGCAACCGGTGTGTCACTGTGGCCTTGACCGAGCCGCATGTGGGGCATGTGGGAAGGGATATGCACAAGAGATTGCTCAGGGGCGAAAGCCTAAATTCCAAGTCATGAATCTTGGAACCCCTCTTCAAGATCAAAAGCCAAGTGATGGTACCCCATCTCAAATTAATGAAGACTTTATTGGTTCATGTCCTGTGTCTTGGTCGTTCTGGGATTCATTTCTGATTGACTGCTGGCAACATGACATTTTCCACTGAATACACAAAAGTAGGTGATAAGTGATTAGCAAGGCTGAAGGTCAAAAAGGTTAATCTTCAGAATGAGACACCAGAAGTAACTAAGAATGAGTTCAAATAAAAAAGCCACGATGTATCAACACATTTGTTTTTTGGGTGACCAACAATCATGCAAGCAAACCCAAGAATCTTAGCTTAAGAATCAATCATTTTAAATGACACAACAAAATAATGGTATTGATTTGTATCCGTGATACTAATAGGAACGACTTATGGTTTCAGCTTCAAACATCACAGATTCAACAAGTTTGTAGATGTCCCGGATCGCTTCCTTGAAAACTTGAAACAGCTAATGGCAACTTACAATAATGGATTTGTACTAATCTATTGTTTCCGTTCAAAACCCACACTTCAACCCCTGAATTTGTCCGGGTCGCTGCCAATGCTCAGGCAACAGTGGCGCAAATGCCAAAGATGCGGCACAGCCGGGCAAAACCAAGCGTGTTCCGGTTTGTGCCTGTGGCCATGAGCGAAGCAATTGCGTGGACTGCAAGAAGGGGTTCTTGGAGTTAACCCTTGCTGGCATGGAACCATTCTTTAAAGAGAAACCGGTGACCATCAAACGGGTTCCAATTTGTGCCTGTGGGGATGAAACTGCTGAGTGCTCAAAATGCAATCAAGGATATCTCACGATGACAATGCAGGGTCTTAACCCCAAATCCAAGGAAATCGAGGAGGTTGAGCCCACACCCCCAAATGAGACGCCGAACAAGGACGATAAGGAAGACCAGCCTCAAGGCTTGGGCTGGTCTTCAAAAGGGGGTCATTTGAGTCATTGTTGTTTCTTTTCAATGGGTTCGGGGTAGATGGCTTTTTCTTTCAGGATTAATTATTATTGGGTGTTGCTTGAAATAATTTGAAATCATTTGGGAAACCAATCCATCACCAATGAATCTGCCAATCACAAATTTGTTGGATTCATCAGTCAGTGAGGTGAACTACTTTACTAACACTTTGAGAAAAAAACTGGAGTGAGTTCAGCTGGATTTTGATCAAACTTCCTGTAAGTGAGTTATGTTCAGGCTCAATCGATCAACAAATAAATCAGTTGTAGCTAATGAAAAAACATAGAAGGCATATTTGACTACCATAGTCTAGCCATTATCTGTCCATTCTCCCTGATCAGGGGTTGATGGTGACATGACGAACAAGGTGCCCCAGGCCAAGGATCCCAAAGATGGTGACAAGGGTGTTCCGACTGAATTTATGTTAAATTTTTCTGTTTGAGAAAATGGTGTTTTCAGAACAGCAACTTTTATATGTTAGTTGTCAACCCCAAACTTGTGCCAACATTGCTTGTAACATATCTTTGACATCAACAAGCATTGAGCATCTAAAATGTTTGTGAAAANTAAATTGAATTTAAATGCTGGATTTATGCATACATATATTTTCCATATAAATATAATATATATTTCAACAAACTAACTAACAGTACAGAAACTTAATTGAGACTTTTACACCACTAGACCAGTTCGAGGTAAAGACGGAGAGAACGCCAATGTCACGGAACCATCAGCGAAGAAAGCTCGCACAGAAGACACGAAGACTCTTGAAGGTACCTTGCCACTGATAAAAAATATAAACCTTGAAAAAATGCAACTTTCCCATGTTTTCTTTCCTTTAAATTTTCTCCTTTACCCCAAACTGACCTTCCAATTCCTAGCATTCCCCGGTGAATGCTGGCAGGTGGCAGTGCAGCTGCATCGCCAGCAGCCCCATCTCCGGCTGCAAAGGTGGCTGCATCCAAGATCTTCCCGCCCCCCAAGAAAGCACCATGAGCCCAATCAGGCTCTCCCAACTGACAGTGGGGTTTGGCACTGGTGGATTTTTGGTGGTTTTGGGGTGGGTTTGGCTTTGTCATAGGGGGACCCTCCAAAACACTGTAAATTACAAGGTTTTAGGCATGTGACCCCTCTCCTCGTAACCACTCTTAACTGCTCATAACTGCTCTTTTTTACTTTTGGGACTGGTGCTAACAAGACTTTCTTGGGGTAGGTGTAGGCTATGGAACATTGTGCCAACATCCAAGTGTCTTCCCCTTTGTGATCATTATCTTGTTGTGTTGTGGGGCGTTGGCATTAAAGCTAGGGTTCATTTCAAACACTATAGTCATAGTACGATCCTATTTTGTTTGGTAGCTTCAACCTCAAACAAATGATAAATGGGTCAATATAATATTAGCACCTCATATACTGTTATACCAAGTCAAGTGTGTTAGTTCTTCCATCAATACCAAAGCAGCCCGGGTTTGCTGCCTGACTACTCGTGACGCAAAATTGATAGTGGATGGGTAGATTGGAATTTCTTATAGTAATGGTTATCATTCTAATTAAAGAAGCTAATGCCGGGTATAACTAGCTGGGTGTAACTAGCTCGCTGAATTTTTTGTTTCCAGTTGAAATCTGGTTAGCTGGCAATGGGGATGACTCATTACCTCGGCACTTAAGACCTTATACCTTGAAATTTGGTATATTATATAAAATAAAAACCGAATAGATGATGCCAACTTTCCTTTTAAGGGCCAACCACCACACCATCACCGGCCAGTCAAGACACCATGCCACCCGCATTGTCAGCAATAAGACTTGCCTTATATTTAGGCATACCTGGGTTTGCCGCATGACGCTGACACTGGCTGCAAAAATTGGACGGCATGTTTTAGCTGACCAATAATATGGTTAGTTTTTGAATGGATGAATGATTACAAAGAAAATAATTTCAAATTGTTCATTAGTTTCAGGCTCCACCATTATGCCATTAGCTAATCAGTCTGGCCTTGATTTCTTTCCATGCAGCCAGTGAAGCTAAGCTCGCTCTGGCCAAATCCAGAATTAAATATCAAGGATCTGCAGCAGTAAATTATTGCCTAGATGGCTATTTCCCTGACTTTTGCACTGACCATTTTTCCTCAGAAACGAGCTATATTTCCTGACCAAATTAAATTTCAACAATTGAATGATCACCCATTTGATGATATACAATAATTAGGCAACAGTCTTCGGCCAGTCATTTTTTCAGGGTTTGCTGTGATATATCCTATTGCACGTTAAGTGGCAGCAGCTCGATTCGGTACCAGTCCAGTCCCACTCATTTTTCCAGCCGCCTTACTGCCTTGACCAGCTCCAATTAAAATTTAGATGTTCAACAATTGACTGATTTGGAAATAGATTCGGATAGTAAAATGATCTTTCAACTTCAGTGTGTTACTGATGATGTGCGTGTTGCTTCCAATCCAAGAGGCTTGGGGCTGGCTTGTAAATTGTTGGGTCTCGCGTGACTGGTACTCATCAACTCACCTGAGTGCCAACGAAAAAAATGTGAAAAGCATAAGGCTAATGCCATGTGTTGTCAGGTGTTTTCAATATGGACCATTAAAGGGGCACCAAACCATATCCGTCATAAGTAGATTGATCATTCAAATACGACCTTCATGAAACAAAATTATCGCCAGTGATTGAGGGATTCAGGGTCAGAGTGCACAAGCTTTTGTCCAGTGGTGGTCATTGTGCATGCAACCGATTTTTTCATCAACAATGAACTTGGAATTTGATTCAAATTTTCATGCTGAGAACTGAGAAGGTTGATTTTCTGGTCCCCTCCTGCATCATTTTGGCCCGATGTTTGTTCTATGTTTACAAATGAGCTTTTCACTTACTTGGTTGATCCAGGGTTTGATCAAAACCCAGAGCTTGGTCATTGATGACAACTCCTACTCAATCACCAGCCAAAATGGACCAGGAAGGGGCTACTACCCCTACGCCCCATCCAAAACCATGGTCCCCTTCGGTGTTGCAGAGTGGGAGCGGGTACCCCGTCCCAGGGAATCCAGCTGTGTTGTATGTAGCTGGGCCCTCCATGCTCCGATCCCCTGCTGATGAGAATGATTTGGTACATCATTACCCTCCTGATATCTTTGACCGTGAGAAGTACATGACTCCAGTTCGATACGATCCAAATACTCCTCCTTCTGCAAACCCTTTCCACAGCCCAAAGAATGTCAATGTGAAGAAGAGCATTTCCATTTCAGACCTGACCCCTTCTGAAGATGTGGATTCAATCGGGTTCAGTGGTTCTGGGCCCAACTGGAAAGTGTCTCAAGACACATTGTCATTGGGGAAGAGTGGTTACAGGGCACGTTCTCAGAATGACGATGATGAGTCTTCCCAGATTGCCCCACTCTCTTTGAGTTTTGGCGAGAGTCCTGTGCATACCAAGACACCAGAGACCAGCAGCAAATTGTTCGAGAAACATGCAGAAGATCCCAGCCCAAAACTGTTTGAGAAGAAGCGGAATTCCTTCGAACGGGTGGAAGCCATCAAGCGACAGATGAGGGCATCCAGAGACACCCGCCCGGGTGTGAACAAGACCATGTTGGACTATTACTTCCAAAGTCTCAAGTCATCTTCTAGCTCCAGTGATCATCCGAATGACTCATGAGAGCCAAGGTTTTGCTTCCGTTAGTAAATCTTTTTCCAAGATTGGCTCAGGGAGTAAGAGGCATTCCTATGCCCCACATAAATAAGTCTGCTGCTGGATTGGCATTGGCCTGGTGGCTGGTTGTCATGTTCAATTGGTTATTTATCTCCCTACTATCCTTAAGTAATAATACATAGATTAGCAGTTGACATTAGTGAAATACTTTTCAATGAGACAACCAGCTTATCAAAACGACCTTGTCTCAATTTTTTCCAGCAGGCCCCAACAGTGGGCTTCATCATCATTTATTGATGTCACGGATTGCGGCCTAGAGTCTCAAAAGTTGCAGGGCAAACAGAAGACAGAAGCGGCCAGTGACCAGTCCTTAGTAAGGAAGGGCAAGGTAGCCATACAAATACGAAGGTGATTCAGGTTGAGGTGTCTAGACTAGACATTCACAAGTTAACTCATTGACTGAGTCAGTTAAATCATCAGGAGACTTTTGAACAGGACCACTAGCCTGACTTAACTGCGGTGACTGACAAAGAACCATCATGATAGCCAAAAGTCTCACAATAAGGCTTCTATGTGATGAATGGACAACCATGCCTATGACAATGTCGTTGTCGGGGGGGTTCATATAAACGATGTTTCTTTGCTTGGTTCCCAATACTACTATACCGATACCCAACAACGGATCAATTACTGCATGGTCGGTCAGCCCAGGCATTGCCAGCAAATGCAGCCCTTGTGGAAAAGACTATGCACTTGAAGCTTGATATGGGCAGCCAGCTGAAGTTAGTCAAGTCTAAAACGTGGATGAAATTATTATGTTCAAAATAATATTCATCAACAGTTGACAGATATCAAATAAGACAAATCTTGGTGGTTGTTAGTTGTTCTTAGTTTTGTCGAAGGCTAAGTAAATTAAGTTCACCCAGGGTCAGGGGACAGCTTCAAACATTCTGTGCTTATCATACCTTGGACTTTCCAATTCAATTTGAATTGAACTCATTCGTTAGTCGTTACACTGCAGAATCATTTTTTTGGTGGTGTAAAGTCTAGTCGTCCAGCCATTTATTTTGTTTAACTGTAACAACTCATTTTTCAATATTGGAGGGTTACACAGACCACCAATGTGACATGGACATGACTCACATAACAAGTCAGGTTTGATTGAGAAACTCAACACTTCCAGGGTTTCAGAACTCAAAGCTGTTGGAATTCTAGTCTAATGCCATGTGCAGTACAGTACAAGGAAATTCAAATGAATAATGTAAACCAGCAGACTGATGATTAGCTGGCAAGCCTGCCTTACATTGTTTTCTTTCAGCTGCCTTGCCGTCCAAGGAATCCTCAGAACCGACATGTTCTAGATCCAATTCTTCAAGTACCAACCAGGCAACGGAAGTCTATTCAAGGGATGCTGGTCCCTTGGTCGTGGAACCGGATGTCTCTAAGATGAAAAGCAAATGTCCATTAAGATTGAGATCCAAATCAGTCAGTAGTATGCCGGCTATAGAGATCAACCAGTGGTAAATTGTAGCTATGAAAAGTTCTACAATACATGAATTGAATCAAGTATTGAGCCGATAAAAATCAAGGAAAACATGTTTATGGCTGGATTGCAAAAGAGTTGAAATGATCATTTCATGAATGAATGTGAAAATTCAGATAATTCAATGATAGTTCTATTACTTCATTTTTTGTATACGTCAGGTAATTTTTGGCAATCAGGAACCTAGATAATAGAGCATTGGTCGCAAACTGCCTCCCCAAGCCCAGGCACTGGCACAAGCTTTGAACTTGACGCTGAAGTCCACATGGGGCAAAGAATTGCTAGACCTGCAGCTGGGCTAAACCAACTACTAAAGGTCTAAGGTCTAAGTTTGAAATCTGGCAACTTGAATGGTATAAAATGTTCAAACACTTGGTGGGACTGATATGATGATAATCTTATCCTATTTGAGGATTGTGGCTTTATTTTTTGTTCCGTCAATCTACATCACCTTTGCAACAGGCCTTACATTCACTAAATGGAACCAATGAATTCAGCTGATGAATGGTTAGAACAGTTTCAGTGATTTTAAAATGTTTTTTTGAAATATTACAAAAGTTGGATGGCCCAGACTGACTGACTCGTGTACTTGGTACTAGACTTATGCCTATGAAAGGTCAACAAGGCACTTGTCAAGCCTAAATCTGTGTTTCTTTCAAGCGGTTGATTCTTTGTTTCTTTTTGGTGGGGCCACTGACCACTACTGCTTGTCTCCAAAAAAGCCAAGCATGATATCAAGAAGAAAAGTAATGAATTTGAAAGTAATAAAGTTAAGAACACTAAATAATTGTTTTAGTCCATCAGTATTGATGGTTCTTTGCCTGACAATGCCCCCAATCAGACATTATCATCCAACCACACTGGTCTGATCACCAGACTGGACCTGACCCATGCCCCAAGGAAACCATCGAAGCCTTTGAAAGCTGGTGACCCTTTGAACGCTGACATTCCTTTGGATGACTTGGATGCAAGGCCGATGTTGGTTGCTGTCCCTTAACTTCTCCAAGAACAGTGATTGATGAATGTTTCAATGAATGACGGGGATATTACTGGGACCACATGAAAGGTGTTATCTTTTGATTGTGCATTCCATAATTTCCTCGTCATTTGATTGATGAACCTTACTTATAGTCATAGTTGGCTTTTACATTCAAATCACTTTAAATACAACAATGTTTGATGCATGAAACTTCAAGACAGTATGTGAAAGCCACATGCATAATACATTACACTGTGTGGAGTCCTTACTTATGTAATCAATGAAGGTATGTATGATTTGTTTGAAGATATGTATTCATTCGGAATGAACACCATTATTATTGGACCATTCCAGAATTAATTCATTGGAATCTTTTGAAGATAGACGTATCGGTACCAAGGTCACAGTATATTTTGATTGAACAAATGTAATGTCGATTAAAGGAAGGGGAAGGGCTTAAACTAGACTTGCCACTACCAAACTTGATTTTGTGTGCACCCGGCTGCCCCAAAAAGGTGTTTATCTAAATCAGATATACGGATTTAGTCCATTCAGAGACCTTGACTTTTCTTTCTAATCTAAGGTTGCCGATGAAGAGGCATTACCCTTCAAACTTATGTACGCCCTATCACATGAACAAGGGGGTTTGCGTTGCTGGATATGCCCTGAAAGTACACATGCTATGTGGAACGACTGCCGCAATGCCATCAGACGTTCCTCCCTTCAGCATTGCCTCTTGTTGGGTAGTACTATGCAAAACCTTTCGCATGGCCCCTTCAAAAGCGGACGTAACCAGCAAAGCATCCAGGAAGCCGCTGCCCATTTGGCAAACACCATCAGGCAGGATGATTTCGAGGAACTGCAAGAGCTCATGGCACTAGACCTGGGGGTTGATGTGGATGACGAGCGTGTGCCCCAATACCCCCAAGACATCAACAACCTTCCTTGCATCAAAAACTTACCGGTGTTCGCCCCGTGGCTGTGAATTCAATTTCCTTGCCATGTGTTTTCTTAATCAGTAGCCACAAACTAATATGAAACCCTTCATCAGGAATCAAGGCATTTTCCAAAATTAATCATGTTGACATCTCAAATCAATCCCAATGATGTTTAACAGTCCGGTTCTTTACATTACATTTACAATTGGATTTTGAATGAATCATCTGAAATTGAAATAACATCAAGTCAACCCAAAAAACTGCCCTGGGCAACCTTTTTTTTAACACCCAGGATTGAAATTGTCAAATTTGTGTTGCCAACTCGATCGGTCTGTGGGATTGGGTTGGACGGAAGTGGTGGGACAAAATGACAATGGCAATGGCTAGTAACAAGTCAGGAATAATTTGTAATGGCCCCCAGGAAAGAAATATCCCACTGTTGTTAGTTATTATGCAGGCAACTTAGACTAAGTTGACGTTATCACAGTTTTGAACTAGAAGACCTCACAGTATTATTATATACAAATATGATATATATAATTTGAAATATATATATATATATAAATATGTATACAAACCCTGGGTCTGTCTGTGAATCCTAAGTGATTCCAAAACAACATTTCATACACTGCTGCATGTCCAGTTCACCTGACAGAGTCAATACGCATGGGTGAAAGCCAGGTACCCCCCTGGGCCCCTGTGAACTTAAGATGAAATGTATGCGACCATACTTACTTGAACTTCTCTTGGGGACAATTGTGTGACGACCCTGAATTCAAGGTAAGGTTCCCCTGTAGTATTTTTGGTTCAGGAATTCTTGGAAACACCCAATAGCGAATAAGCCCCAACCATTCTTTTTTGAAGCAACTTCCATAATTTTGATTGCGAGATTCAGATTAGAGCACAAGAAAAATCTAAATTCTTGGGGCCCTGAAAAAGTTGTTTGTGCAGTCACTTCTACATTTACATCTGTTTGCTTATTTCAAAACTTACCAGGAAAACCAATCTTTGCAAATTGATTTTAAATCAATCTGTTTCGATGAATGTGATTAGAACGCTCTAATTCAAAATTATAGCTATGGTCAAGCTGTTCTGTTCTAATCTGCTGACTTGGGAACATGGGATAACTCTCAAGCTGGTGCCCCGCCCATCTCAGGTGAAAACGAAGAGCTGGTTTGCTTCCATTTCTGTTCTCAAACATCTATGTGACAACTGGCCCGTTCTGGGGAGGATCATTGATCATGTGATCAACAATGATTTTGAGGCTACTTGTTGTAGAATTGAAAAATTGGAACAGGACCCAACTAATGGGTCAATGGCATTTCAGTCGTTGAAGATGATTTTCTGTGAGATAAATTGCAGAACTTGTTTATGTGACCTCACTTAAACTGGACAATTCATTGACAATGGTACTGGCAGTTGATTTTACTTTCTGATGAACCAGTCTTGAATCGAATGCCGAAAGCACCTTGAGAATGAAGTCAGTAGAGTTACTTTTTTATAATAACTGAGTGGACTCATCATCATTTTGAGTGATTCGATATAATCATTCAAAAATAGTCCAATACTAACATCATTCAACCAGTCAGTCACTCCGACTTTGACTGAGTAGTCTGACTCTAACGAGTATTAATATCACTTCTAAATGAAAATTGAAAATATGAACAAGTGAGTCTGTTCATAAACTCTTTCAAATCAAATTGATTTGATTTTTGCGAAAGCATTAAATCAGTACCATTCAATGTAACATAGCCCCCACCACCCAGTTGCCCAGGACGATGGCCCCTGGAGATTCCGCCAAGACCCAGATCGTGATCATGCCACTGATTCAGAGGAAGGTGGTGAAAATCAGGCTGATGGTGAAGAGCAACCTAAGCAGCACGAACGGCCAGCGACCAGGGGTGAAATGCAGAAGCTTCGTGACAGGTTTGAGAACTCAATGAAACTAGTGGCACATCTCTACAAGGATATCTCCCTTAGAGACGAGTTCAGAATGGTCAGTATTGCTACAAAATCTTTCATGGTTGAGTACTCCAAGACACTGGAGCAGCAAAAAATTTCCCAGGACATTGTTTGGTTTGAAATTTTAGTGTTGGAATTTCAACCTAATAACAACAGTAAAAACAATAAGTACACATCACCATATGAAACAGAATTCATTTTAGTAATGCATTGGGTACCCACTACTATTAAACTATATAATTATGTTTCTGTCACTGTAGACAAATGAAGTCACCTAATTGGTTGGGATGAGAGGATTTTTGGAGGGTCACCTGACTGAATGAAAATATTTCATCTACAATCTACAACGAATTCAAATGAAATGATTCAGAATGAAAATTAGATACCGGGTATCTTATAATAAGTGTCTAGTTTCTTGCTCGCTTCAGCCTGTGTAACGCACTAGCTCTTTTCCATGGGTTAGTGAATGCAGGAGGCTAGCATACAGTGGCAATCAGAGAGAAGTGCTGGGGCATGGTACCAATACGTTCGGGAAAGTTTAGCAACGATTCATGACCATGATCTCTTGGCCAAGTTTATCACTGTAGGGACAACGGGTGACCAAACAACTTTGGAGAATGAACCGTGGCTCAATGATGAGCAGGAAAGGATTTCAAGTTACTTTACTCTACTCATTGAATTGGCAGCAGCGAGATCATGGTCACAAACTATGTTCACTAATCACTGGCCACATTCATTTGCAGTAGTTTGCCATCCTGACCGTGAGCTTGCCAAGCAACGTCTGCATCAACAGCGGGACAGCTTCAAGGCCATCCTGCATGCAGAGGAGGTGCTATACGATAGCAAAAGTCACGTGAAACTCACCAAATCATCAAAGGCCACCTTACGCACGATTCTGGATGGGGTTGCATTCAATCAACTTCAACTATGTCGAGAATTGTTTGTGGAGTGTGAGAAAGATTTATGGGACCCACAACATCCAGCTATTCAAATCTTTGCTAAGACATTGTTTGGGGCTCCATTTCAAACCAAGTACACCTTAGAGGATGTGTTTGCCCACCTGACCAGCATTGGGAAACTCTCGTCATTGGCAACGCCAATGAACAAGCAACTAGTCAGAAAGGCAAAAAATCCCCAAACTTTGGGCTTTTGAACATTCACTGGTTTGTAGCACCTGCAGGGGAATGATTTTGTCATTCATTAAGGGGATGACGTTCAAAAAGCTTTCAATCATGGAACTGCCTTTTTCATATCAGTTGATGACTTGGCATTAAATTAGTACTGAGGTGGGTGAGGTATTTTTACTGCACTACACTCCCATCACTACTCAATGAATGCAGTGGATGGCCCCAATTGAAAACATCATTGGAAGACCACCTTTCGATGCATGGACCTGGTCTCATTCATGATAGTGGCAAAGCTTTCAAAAGCACTGACCATCAACTACCACCCAAACTTCGGGATTTGATAGTACACATGAAAATGGATCAGTGCAAGAAAGCTGGCACAGCCAGCAACCAAAAAGCGACTGCATGTGTGGCTTGGCTCCTGAACAACGCCTCATCAGACTTCAAGGCTGTGGACATGGCTTGGAGTGGCCACTCAACTGCGTTGGTCGTGTTAATGCAATTTGTTGAGGTGATGTTACCATCTGGTGTTTTTGTCTTGTTGTGCTTAGGATTTTTCCAACATACATTTCGTAAACTACTGGCCAGAAAAATTGAGAAATAGAACCAACATAAACCAACCATACTTTAATGGTTTATATATAGTGATGTATGATTAATAACAATTATTTCCACCCACTGCCTGGACGACACCTGGGACCTGTTCAAACTAAAGAGGTCCTTAAATGATTTGTAGTTTTCCATGTTAAAAATTTTGTGTACTTACTTACTTGTTTGATAAATACTATTAGTTCAATCAGGGTGTGGACCAGCAAAAACAATCTGTGCTTTTCAAAAACATTAAAAAAAGGCATTTGTATGTGGTGGAAACCCTGGAATCCTCGGTTAAGATTTTGGATTGTCAATGCAGAGTCTGACACATGTTACTGAATCCTGTCAGTCATATTAAATAATAACATTACATCCCCTGAGTCTTTGACAAAATCATTGCAACTGTCAAATCTAGGGCCCTACCTATTTAGTTTTTATGTTGCAAGAATCTTTGCAACAACAAAAACAGATCCACCTAACATCCCAGGAGTGTTTTTGATGAAGGGCCACTGCTTTCTGAACAAGGAATCTGGTGAAATGCTCATCTCTTTGGGTTTCCGATTCTGTGCAGCGCTTGGTGTTCCGCTGATTAGTCACAAGTTTGGAGCAAATGTGCCTTGTTATTCAAAGTGGTGGGACCTCTACTGGCAGTATAGTTGTCAGTTGTATTTGATCATTCTTTTAAGATAGCTTCTAATCTAATGGCAGTGGCTTTGAATCAAACAAACTGACTTGACACTGCCCAAACATGGTCCGGTACCTCCCTGATCCCTGGTTACATGCTCAATGAAAGCTTTCTTTCATCTGATCTGGAGTTCATCAGCTTAATATTTTTGGAATTGGGGTTGTCAATAATCAATTGTGTAAATCAACCGGAAAATTCAAATAGAGAAATCAATTGAAACATTTCTTTCATTTTGTGTGAGAGGTCCAGGGTTGAATCTTCCAACTTAGGTGTTTCATACGTTTGACTTGGAGCCAAGAACATCGGGCCTTGTTTGGATATTCAATGACCATGTTGGGTCAGCTCTTACTGGTTGGGTTCACATCCCCATTCAACCTCTTCACCCATGGCTTGTCCCAGAACTTCTTCCAAAAGATTTTGCAGTGGTGTTCCAAGAAACTGGGCCCGAGGAAGCCCTGTTGCCAGCTGCAGTTCGTAATGGGGTGTTCTTAACAGTGGTTCAACTACGTTTGTTGCAAGGGATCTTGAAATTCAAAGTTCCAGAGGATGGCAAAGGAAGTGGAAAAAATGGAGGGATAATAAAAAAAGACTTGGCATTGGGGCTCATCAATCACCTGTTCCCTACAGCCAGCAAGGAAGAATTAGATACTATGTTAAAAGGCATGATGGGGTCCTCCTTCAAGCATTTACAACAGAAACATGCATCGAAGCACAGCAACGACATCATGCGTGCTTGGGAGGGCCTTCCGTCTGAAGACCAGGGAACATACGTTGACTTGGCCAGGGTAGCGCAGGACGAGCTCTTCTTGAAGGAGCGCAGGCAAGCAAAGGAACGAGTGGAGAGGCTTAAGGGAAGCAAAAAGGAGCACGAAACCCCCACAACCCTTGGGCAACTACTTCCTCAAACTCGGGGATGCAGAATCCAGCGACATCCTGCTTTGAAGAGGTTTCAGGCCTTTTATGTGACCTATGATGATGAATCAGGTTCTTTTGCTCGAACTGAGGGGGGGATGTACACTAGTTTTTTTGGGTAGCTAAAGGTCTTGCAGATTCCAAAACATTCAGTTTTGTTCTAGCCCCCTTTTTTGTATGTATTGCTTGAACGGTCCCTTAAACAATTTGAAGGCTATAATCGAATTAATTGGTAGTTACTTTGATTGCTGGAGTCATTGTCTGTCTCAGGTTCAATTGACAGGCAGTATACCCACGCGACGTATTGGGACGGGAAAAAGAAGAAGATGACACAGTTCATGGCTTTGAAAGACATCGTCCAATGGGCCTGGAAGGTCCATCATGAACTCCAACCAGCAGCAATGGATGATGTTGAGTAACATGGCCATGACAACAAGGGGAAATATGGTTCGTAGGGGTTGTTACAACAATCATTTTTCCTCAGGAAAGTAAACTGATCTAGAAGGGTGCCTGTCTAAAAATGTTGAGGCAAAGGATTCCTCATTAAATTAGGTCCCCGTGTCACGTTACTCCCATATAAAAATAGCAAGTTCCGTAACAGAACAAATAGTATTCAATGTCAGTAAGTAATCAAGCACGACTTGACTTCCAATCATCACAAGGCCTGGTGATGATCAGATCCAGGGCATCGTGGATGGATTTGATGAGAACACCGGATTTCTTTCACAACACTCTGATGGTGGGCTCACACCAGTGAAGGCAAAGTCTTCAAGCAGTGGACCACCACCATCAACAGCTAAAGGAAAAGGGTTGGAAATGTCTCCAAAGGAGTCAGTTTCAGCTTCAGCATCTTCAGGGAGCATGGCAAAGCCAATCCCTGAAATAGCATCGCCAGTAGACACAAAAATCAAGGCCAAAGATTCCAAAAAAAAAGGAAAAGGCTGAAAAAGCCCCAAAGGCCGAGAAAGTCAAGGTCAAAAAGACCGCTGGCAAAGATAAGAAGAAGAAATGAGACTAGCATTGCAGCAGCAGGGAAAATCAAGATGTTTGATTTTGAGCTAGGCAGTGTCTTGGCAACTTTGGGGGTGATGGGTAGGGATGTGTCTTTGTTGGTGTTAGTCTAGTCCTGACAAGGGACATAGATATTGTGGAAGGGATACCAGTAAAAGGAGAGGGGTCACACCCACCAGGGTCACACCAACTTTGTATGAATAATTGATGCCTTTCGAATGGCCATTGAGATAGAATGGAATGGAGACATAGCTGTACTGTACATTGAAAGCAGATTTTCAAAGTGTTTCTATTTTTTCTTACAGGATTGAAGTGATGTTCCATGTTTCTTTTGCTTTCTGAGGGGAAGGATTGATCGAGTACCTTGATGCAGAGGAGGAAGAATGTTCGATGATTGCGATGTTTGTCCACGATTTGGTGGGAGGCTCAAGGACTTCTGAAATGTCCTGCAATGTCTCACTCACACCTGTTTTTGTTGCACTATGTCACTGTGTTAGTATCTTTGGCAGGTTTAGGTAGTGATGTTCCCTTGTGCCATCCATTCCTGTACCTTCTGCCTCTCTATTTCAGACATGTCAATTGAGTTGATGCTTTTGTATGCTTTTGTGCACATAGAGGGCTTTGTAGTCTAGCACTACCAACATCCTGACAGGAATTAATCAAATTAATTAGACTTGAGCAAAGTAAAGGATAATGGATAAAGGCACTGAAGTTGAGCAGAATCGGAGGGCAATGCATGTCGTTCATTCTGTTTTGCACATGAGGTGAAAACCAAGGCTTACTGCAAGCACACCCGCCGAGTTTCGGAGCAAATTCAGTGGTGGATAGTGGTGGAATATGGCCTCTTGGTCTCCCAACTAGTTCACCGGCCATTTCCGATGCAAATGAATCGAAATGACATGAAATGACGAACTCTGCCAGGACATACACTCACGCTGAGATTCATCCTGCTATGATCTTCGGTATTTGTGTCGGGACGCTCAAGGGATCTCAATCAACGCGATATTTTGAGGCTTCATTCAGGCACAAATTGTGAAAGGGAATGAATGACGCGCAGCAAGAGTCTTGCAACAGACCTGCTTGTATCACAGTCAACAGCACCCAAGAAACAAGCCCAATGCGTGCGTAAAGTTTCTGCCATCGTAGCTGTAGCCAACTAGTCATGCTTGGATGGCTTTTGAAATCAGCGTAAACATGGGTCAACCGGTTTGACTGCTTGACATTTGAAGACGAGAACGAGTGCGGCTATTCGCTTGCACACAAATCCGTTCTCTTCTCACCGCATGTTCATTTGGTCATTCTTGATTACTGTAATTGTATTGACGGAAATGGTTGACGCTATTGAAACGAATTGAAGATTACTGAAATTTTGTGCCAGAGTTTTATTTCAGGATTTTGGAATGATTTGGGTACACTTGCAGTGAATTGAAACTGAAGATCCCTTCCTGCACAGCAGCACAGAAGAGTCCGAGGCATCCATCATTCCATTCCCGGATCACAACATGAGCCCCAGGCCTGGCAATTGTTCTGATCAAAAATTGGCAAGTGTTATGTAAGACATGTAAGACTATTATAGACTTATATCGTACTGTAGAAATGATAATATTATATTGTATAAACGCTTATAAATTGAAATTCTACTAGTACGGTGAAAAGCAGGGCTTTCTGTAGTGAGCCTGTTTCAACTTGGATCGCTCCAAGATGCAGAAGGTGCAGTCGCATTCTGCTGGAAACAACGTCCTTCTCGGGTCCAAAGCCTTGGCAGCATGACTGTCTTCCAGCCATCCGAACTGTGAGGAATGTCTTCCAGTCAGCGATGGGGAAGCAAGCAATCGGAGTCTTCGGAACCAACTTCTACTCCCGGATGGACACGTGTGGATCTGAGACTGTCTCAGACAGGGAGTACATACGGAAATCACTCATATGCAATGCGACAATGCGTGTATCATAGTACCTTTGGGGCACCCTAGCTGTTTGGGCCCCAAGGAGCCTTTCAGGGTATACACCCAATAAAATACCCTTAACGCCACTACAAAGGAGTGTGTGAGGAGATGGGGCCTATGGGGTTGATGATTCACGGTACCATCCCAAGGGTGCCACCATTTTCGCTATGATCGTATCAAGATGTATTTCGAACGTATTTTGCAATATCATCCAATTGTATTCACAAATGTCGGTCTTCGATGGTCTTCGTAGATGGATCATAGACGAAAGGATGTACAACCCTGCAGCCACGAACTTTGTCCTGCCTGCTTGAGACTTGAGAAGAACTCCCTCTGTTGCTTCTTTGATGTCAATATATTTCAATAGTTTTTATAGATGTTTTTAGTACATATTAACTCATCAGTATGCATCAGTTGTCATGAGGCCGGTTTCACTTAAGAGACAGCTGAATTTCCAGGTTTGCTGTGTCATGTGCTACCCGATGAAGCCATTTGCAGGGGGCTCAGATCATACTGTCGTGTTACTTGTGTACAGTACATCCATGTACATCGCCATTCGTGGAAAATGATGGAAACCTTTGCTGTCCCTACTTAGTTCTCTTCATGTTCTTTTGTTTCATATTGGGATTCTTTAATTGTGTTTCTTTGTATTCATATAACTTGTCATGCATGTGTAGTGATATCAGATTTCCCCAACTCTTCCAATACAGGAACTCCCTCCAAGGGGTGCAACGGGAGCAGCTGCCTTTCAGAAGCCCACGATGTGAGTTTGCATAAGTCAGCATTGACGCAGAATGGATCAAACAGGTTTCAGATATTTTCAGATTATATAGTTTGATGTATAGATAATGATCTTGCTGCTTCACGCATGAATTGATTTATTTGCTGTGTTGCAAATTCTCAAGTCGGCTGAATGCAATCCAATAGAGATCATCGCTCGAAAGTGATGCTTCCAGCCCAACTACTGTACCTTTTTGATTCAAGTTCGAGTTTGCGGTATTTGACTGTAAATTGCCACAGTCTTTGTGCGAAACTGCTCTGATTTCAAGGTGGGCACGCGGTCCATGAACTACTTGCGATTCCGCGAGATGCCAGCCGGAGTTGCTCACTCAGGAAATTGAGACACCTGTCCAGTGAAACCGTGCATAGAGTGCAAGTACACGACGTACTGATATACGGTAATTCGCCAGAAGAAGGAATCCAGAAGCTACCACCACTTTTTCTCATTCTGAAGGAGAATGAGAGGGAGATGCAAATGGTATCCCACCGTGAACTTTTCTTGGTGGCAACTGGACCTGTTTCCAAGGTGAACACGATCGTTTTCATTATGTGCTACACAGGCATTTCAAAAAATTGCGGTTGCAACGATCCAATCCAAGGGTTTAGCCGTGGACATGACCTGCTGTACTTTTTCAATCTTTGTCTTTAAGAACCCATGATGCAATAGGATGTGAAAGCTCATATGATTATCGATACCTTCCATTCGCTTGGCGGTTGTGCCTTCACCGCATGAATTAAGTGGTAAAAAATTGTCACATTACATCAGATGACATGATTACGTATTTGTGGCTCCAGGTGCACTCTAATAGGTCCTCTAGGTAGACAGGGCTCGCTCAAGCTCGCTGTGGAGTTTACCTACTTACCGGGATTTGCAAATATAGGTCTATTACTGTATGATCTATTCAATGAATTTGCTTTGACGCAGACACTCACGGAAGGCACTTCCACTCACTATACTCATTTCCATGGTGAAGCACTGCCTGCCAGGCTACAATCAGGAGGACTCTCTAATGTTGAGCCGGCGGCACAGATTCGGTTTGAGTATGTTTGAGTCAGTCATTGGGTCGTTGGGGTCAAGGTCAGTCTGCTGTGGATCGTGGCTTCATGAGAGCAGTCTCCTACAGATGCTATGCAGCGGAGGACACGTCACACAGCATCTCAATCCACCCCTGCTTCAATCTTTATTTTCAACTATCACTTTTTTTTGTGCCCTCGAAAGTAGCAAAGCCGATGCTCCTCCTACATTCCGAGATGAATGACTGGCTAAAAGGCTTGGAAGCCTTTGA
This sequence comes from Breviolum minutum Mf 1.05b.01, assembly GCA_000507305.1. Taxonomy (NCBI): domain Eukaryota; class Dinophyceae; order Suessiales; family Symbiodiniaceae; genus Breviolum; species Breviolum minutum. Next base: position 100,157 of record DF239710.1, on the reverse strand, counting down.
TAAAACGTGGTTTCCAGAAGATGCCAAAGAGGGACGTGTGGTCCCTGGCTTTTGGTTTGGTGCCCGCAAAGCAAGCTACAAATCATTCTTTGAGAAATTGGAAGTTGAATGTTTAGAAGCTGCCAGATGTTTGGTTTCAAGGATGTTGCCCTTGAAGCAGTCTACAACTTGGCTTCATCTTGCTTCACTGGCACCTTTTTGCGCATGAAGGCAGCGATCTTTTTGGATCAGACGTGTCGAAACTATTTGTCGACGCAGCGAGGTAGTCAAATTCTAGAGGCCAATCAATTTAAGGCCCTTTGTGATTCAGTTGCCTTACACTTGGCTTTGTCTGTGTTACAGTAGTGGATATTGGTTTTAATGAAGCCAATTTCAATGATGCAGATCTGTTGAAGTTGGGCTCTGTACCGGAAATTTGTTTCTTGTCTCTTGTGCTGCGACATGCTCGTGAACCCTTCTCTCTCAAACTCTCGGAGACGATGTTGCTCGCAGTCTTAAGGGAGCTGTCCAAAGCTCGGGCAAGGAATTCTCAGAAAGAACTTTGCTCACGTTTCTTGGAAGAGACACAAGATGCAATTCAGTCAATTGCGGTGGAGGCATATCTAGAGAAGGCGCTGTCAAGTGACAGGCCGGTGCATTTGGCAGGCAAACCAAATGTATTGCCGCGAGTTTCGGTCCTGGACTCCAGATGTCAAAGATATGCAACTTGTGTTCAAGAGAATGGTGATAGTCAGATCTCCTTCTTAAGTCCCTTGAAAGCCACAGACATTTCACGATTTCAAGGCCACTTTTTGGTTGAAGATCTTCGAAAGGAGTTGAGTGACTTGGGATACCTCCGCAATGACGTTGGGATTGTACTCAGTCTCTCTGGTGGCGTCGACAGCATGGTCACTTGCTGTCTCTTATGGCTTCTAGAACAGATTCTGCCACCACATCAGCGGTTCCGTTGGTGTGCCATGCACTTGTGCCATCCAAATCGTGATGATGCAAGGGACGAAGAAGGTTGGGTGCAATGGTCCTGTTGCGAGTTGGGTGTCGAGTTGTTAACCTATCGGCCACAAATTCGAAGGCCGCATGGAAGCATCCGCACTGGTATCTCACGTGAAAGGTATGAAGAAACGTCGAAGCAACTTCGTTTTCGGATGTTACTTGGTTGCTTTGCACATGTTTCAAGCACTCATTTTGGTTGCTTTTCTTAAGCTTGAGAATTCTGATGAATTCTGCCATGCCGCTGTGGATGATCTCATATTGGTTTGGATCATCTTCATTCCTGGATGATCAATTTTTTTGAGAATCATTGCTTGGTATTGGTTTTTCAATTTTGAGAGTGGGTTTTTCCAATGGAGATGTTTTGGCGTTGCCTCGGTGATGTCTCGGTCTTGTTCTGGTGTTGCTTTGCAGATGTCTCGGAGATGTGGCGGTGATATGCGGCGATGTCTTGGTGATGTCTCGGTGATGTCTCGGTGGTGGTACAGTGATGTCGCAGTGATGTCTCCGTGACGCTTTGGTGATGTCTCGGTTCTGTCTCCGTTTTGTCTTGGTGGTGTCTCAGCCATGCTTTGGTGATGTCTCGCCGTTGTTTCGGCGGTGTCTCAGTGATGTCTCGGTGATGCTTGGCGATGTCTCGGTCTTGTCTCGGTTTCGTCAAGGTGGTGTCTCAGTGATGTGCCAGTGATGTCTTGGTGATGCTTTGGTGATGTCTCGGCGATGTGTCGGTCTTGTGTTGGTGGTGTTTCAATGATGTCTCGGTGATGTTTCGGTCATGTTTCGGGGACGGCTCGGTCTTGTTTGAGTGATGTGTCGATGAAATCTGAGTGATGTCTCGGTCTTGTGCCGATGGTGTCTCAGTGATGTGTCGGTGATGTTTTGGTGATGCTTTGGTGATGTCTCGGTGATGTCTCAGTTATGTTTTGGTTGTGTTTCATGAATGTTTCGGTGAATCTCGGTGATGTGTCGGTGAAGGTGTTGTGATGTTTTGGTGATAGTTGGGAAAATTTGTTTTTTTTTCCACCTTATTAAGCAAATGATAGAAATCGAGAAGAGAGAGATGCTTCTTGTTGATTTGGATCCAGGAGATTGCAGAGGCAAGTCTTTGGATAAACATGTTATGTTCATATTCTTGTGTTTCGGCCCAAGACATGAGATTTCGTTTGTTTTGCTGACAACATTTTGATCCAAGGTATGGACAAAGTTCCAAATCCTTGTTGCGTTGACCCGTGCCAGTGTATGGCTGATAGACTATTGGGCCCAACTAGTGTTTCTTTGTGAGCCAAATCATAGTGACTCAATTGTCACTGCCTTTCGCTGTGACAAAATCACTGCAACATTCAGAAATTGAAGAGAACAATCTTCAGGGCAAAAACAATGACGCGAAGAATCGCTCTGACCTGCATCACAGTGAGCTGGAACTTCCCATCCACACAAACGGTGGACGCGAATTCCAGTAAGGTTTCCTTAGGCTTTAGCCCATATACATCCATGATCTATGTTGAGGCCAAAACCGTTGGAAACAGAAGTATGGCCCCCATCCGGGTGGCCCTGAAGATAGCCCAGCCAGGTGACCATGTTAGCAGATTGAAACAGAAGCACTTCTGAAGCTGGCACGCAGGGTGTGCCTGCCTTGAGTGGTAGTTTGTGATCCATTCGTGACAGGAGATCAGACACTTGGCATCCCAGCTAGTTGTGCTGATCAAATTAAGCCTTGTTCTTTGAAGACGAAGTAGTTGTAAATGCTGGCCTCTGTGCAAGTGCTGACCAATCTGATGAAGCAGTGATGTAGCATGATTCAGTAAGAAAAAAAATCAGGTTGGTTCATGGGGTTTTCATTTCAAGCAAAAGTAGTCTGGAGTTCATGACAGAAGGTCATGGCTGAAAGTAAAATGAATTGAATCATCAAGTTTGACCTTTTTTCTATCAACAAAGCTGCCGAAAACGTGGCCTCAATCACGCACAAACCTGTGAAAATAGGTGCGACACTCCCTTCCCATTTCCATCTTAATCTTGCAGGGGATACATTTTCCGATGACAACTTTCAGGTTGCCGGCGCCCTCTGTGCAAGCGCTGACCAATCCGATGAAGCCTTCACAAAGCATTCTTGGATTCCAGACAGACATTTCAAGCTGGCGTGCTAAGTTTAGATTGTTAAGTGCAACTTTCTTCCAGTTCATGATAATTGCCCCTAGTGCATTGAATCATCAAGTTTGACCTTGATTTCTTCCAGAGAATTAGCCGAAAATGTGGCCTCAATCGGGCACAAACCTGTGACAGTATGTGCGACAATTCCTTCCTGTTTCCCACTTTGCATTTTGAAAGGGATACAGCATGTACTTTGCGGATGACAACTCGCAGTTTGGCAGTGCACCACGTGTAAGTGCTGACCAATCTGATGAAGCCTTCACAAAGCATTCTTGGATTCAAGCCAGACTTTTCAAGCTCTCGCGCAACTTTCTTTCGATTCGTGACAATTGCTGCTAGTGCCTTGAATCATCAAGTTTGACCTTTTTTCCATCCACAAAGATGGCGAAACTGTGGCCTCAATCAGGCACAAACCTGTGAAAGTATGTGCGAGAATTCCTTTTCATTTCCGTTTTAATCTTGTAGGGGATACAATTGCGGATGACAGTTGGCCATTTGCCGGCGCCGTCTGTTCAAGTGCTGACCAATCCGATGAAGCATTCACCCAGCATGATGCACTAAGGACAATCTTTGCAACTTACTGCAGTGCGCATGTGTTGTGCGTCGGAAATCATTGCTGATTGTGACTTGCATCAATAAGATGGGCCTTGTTCTGATGCAAGAAAAGAGCCGAAAATATGGCCTCGATCAGGCAAAAAGACTGTGAACGTATTTGCAACAATCCTTCATATGTACATCTCAATCTTGCAGGGAATACATTTGGGAATGACAACTGGCCATTTGGCGGCACCCTCTGTGCAAGTGCTGACCTATCCGATGCAGCATTCACCAAGCATTGTGCACTAAAGACAAACGATGCCATTTGCTGCAGTGAGCGTGTATTGTGAGTCAGAAATCATGTCTGATTGTGACTTGCATCAACAAGATTGGCTTTGTTTTGATGCGCGGAAAAAAACAAAACTGTGGCCTCAATAATGTGCAAAGCTGTGAGAGTATATGCGACAAATCATGTTTCCATCTTGCATTTTGCAAGGGACACATCTGCCAAAAACGACACTCGCAGGTCGGCGTTGCCCTTTGCGCAAGTGGCAGCCAATGCGATGGAGCATTCGCCCAGTATTCTTGGATTCAAGACAGATTCTTCCAGCTGGCGTGCTGAGTTTAGATTGGAAGCGCAGTTTTCTTTCGATTCGTGGTAATTGCCCCTAGTGCTTTGAATCATCAAGTTTGACCTTTTTTCTATCAACAAAGCTGCCAAAAGCGTGGCCTCAATCACGCACAAACCTGTGAAAGCAGGTGCGACACTCCCTTCCTATTTCCATCTTAATCTTGCAGGGGATACATTTTCCGATGACAACTTTCAGGTTGCCGGCGCCCTCTGTGCAAGTGCTGACCAATCCGATGAAGCCTTCACAAAGCATTCATGGATTCCAGACAGACATTTCAAGTTGGCGTGCTAACTTTAGATTGTTAAGTGCAACTTTCTTCCAGTTCATGATAATTGNGTGTGGTCCTCACCACATACAAACCTGTGTTCCAGTACGTGTGGCCTGCAACGCGCAAACTTGTGAAAGTATGTGTGACAATTCCTTCCTCTTCCCATCTTTCTTTCTAATCTCAGTTTGCCTTTCGCAGTCCTCGAAATCCATGGACAAGAACCATCCGCTAGCGTCGTGCGCAAAAGAAGTTTGAGCAGTCATGGTAGCCTGAGAAGAAATGCTTTAATGCACATGTGGCCCACAAATACAGCCTCTCCACCGGGGTGAGATTATATCCCAAGAATCTTTCATCCTGCTGGGGATTGTTGCATTACCATGCCTGGGACTATTTGGGGCCATTTTATGGATTGATTCTGGAAAGGCTCGTGTGCTCACACATCATGAAATGCGGCGTGGAGCGGATTCAGCAGAAGTTGGCTTCAATTTGCGACAGATGCTTGCCGATAGTGCCTTGAATCATCAGTTTGACCTTTTTTCCATCCACAAAGATGGCGAAACTGTGGCCTCAATCAGGCACAAACCTGTGAAAGTATATGCAAGAATTCCTTTTCATTTCCGTTTTAATCTTGTAGGGGATACATTTTCTGATGACAACTGGCCATTTGTCGGCGGTAACTACACATGTTTCCGGTTGGTGCATATGATTGCATTCTAAGCAGAAGTTGTCTTCAATTTGTGACAGAATATAGTTGCCGACAGTGAGTTGAATCATAATGTCTGACATTTCAGGGCCACTAATTTCACCCAGACTCCCAAACAAAGCAAGAATGATCTTTGGAACTGTCATCTGGCAATGCTGGGCCGAGTAGCCAAACCAACCTTTACACATATATACCCTGGTCAGCCTTTAAGAGTATGAGTATGTGAGTGAATCAGCGGGTTCAAGAATTGGAACCGCCCAAGAGCCATTGGCTACCAGCCGACCGATTTTAAGGGGTCCCTACACAAGAGATGTTGATGCTTTGGCTTGGGAAAAAGAGCTTGAATCTGCCCAAATCCTAACGCTCAGAATGCCACTGGCGTGCAGCCGCCGGCATTTGGGGGGTTCGGAACCCATGCACCAGGCACCACAACTCAGTCCATCGTTCCTAGGTGGCCTCTTCAAAGAAAAACTTGCACACATGAATATGGAAACAACACCAGCATGATTCCATTGATCATTTTTGTTTTTGGTGAATTTGGCAGCCCTGCATTTTCTCAGTTTTTTTCTATCAACAAAGCAGCCCAAAGTGTGGTCCTCACCACATACAAACCTGTGTTCCAGTACGTGTGGCCTGCAACGCGCAAACTTGTGAAAGTATGTGTGACAATTCCTTCCTCTTCCCATCTTTCTTTCTAATCTCAGTTTGCCTTTCGCAGTCCTCGAAATCCATGGACAAGAACCATCCGCTAGCGTCGTGCGCAAAAGAAGTTTGAGCAGTCATGGTAGCCTGAGAAGAAATGCTTTAATGCACATGTGGCCCACAAATACAGCCTCTCCACCGGGGTGAGATTATATCCCAAGAATCTTTCATCCTGCTGGGGATTGTTGCATTACCATGCCTGGGACTATTTGGGGCCATTTTATGGATTGATTCTGGAAAGGCTCGTGTGCTCACACATCATGAAATGCGGCGTGGAGCGGATTCAGCAGAAGTTGGCTTCAATTTGCGACAGATGCTTGCCGATAGTGCCTTGAATCATCAGTTTGACCTTTTTTCCATCCACAAAGATGGCGAAACTGTGGCCTCAATCAGGCACAAACCTGTGAAAGTATATGCAAGAATTCCTTTTCATTTCCGTTTTAATCTTGTAGGGGATACATTTTCTGATGACAACTGGCCATTTGTCGGCGGTAACTACACATGTTTCCGGTTGGTGCATATGATTGCATTCTAAGCAGAAGTTGTCTTCAATTTGTGACAGAATATAGTTGCCGACAGTGAGTTGAATCATAATGTCTGACATTTCAGGGCCACTAATTTCACCCAGACTCCCAAACAAAGCAAGAATGATCTTTGGAACTGTCATCTGGCAATGCTGGGCCGAGTAGCCAAACCAACCTTTACACATATATACCCTGGTCAGCCTTTAAGAGTATGAGTATGTGAGTGAATCAGCGGGTTCAAGAATTGGAACCGCCCAAGAGCCATTGGCTACCAGCCGACCGATTTTAAGGGGTCCCTACACAAGAGATGTTGATGCTTTGGCTTGGGAAAAAGAGCTTGAATCTGCCCAAATCCTAACGCTCAGAATGCCACTGGCGTGCAGCCGCCGGCATTTGGGGGGTTCGGAACCCATGCACCAGGCACCACAACTCAGTCCATCGTTCCTAGGTGGCCTCTTCAAAGAAAAACTTGCACACATGAATATGGAAACAACACCAGCATGATTCCATTGATCATTTTTGTTTTTGGTGAATTTGGCAGCCCTGCATTTTCTCAGTTTTTTTCTATCAACAAAGCAGCCCAAAGTGTGGTCCTCACCACATACAAACCTGTGTTCCAGTACGTGTGGCCTGCAACGCGCAAACTTGTGAAAGTATGTGTGACAATTCCTTCCTCTTCCCATCTTTCTTTCTAATCTCAGTTTGCCTTTCGCAGTCCTCGAAATCCATGGACAAGAACCATCCGCTAGCGTCGTGCGCAAAAGAAGTTTGAGCAGTCATGGTAGCCTGAGAAGAAATGCTTTAATGCACATGTGGCCCACAAATACAGCCTCTCCACCGGGGTGAGATTATATCCCAAGAATCTTTCATCCTGCTGGGGATTGTTGCATTACCATGCCTGGGACTATTTGGGGCCATTTTATGGATTGATTCTGGATCGTTTGCAAGATGTAAGATGGAGATAAAAAGGGGTTGTCCCACAGGCTTTCACAGGATGGCACTCGTTGCCTTGTGGAGGCAAAGTCTTCGGCTGTTTCCTTGCATCAAAACAAGGCCCATCTTGCTGACGCAAGTCAAAATCAGCAATGATTTTCGGTACAGAATATACGGCGATCGCTTGCACTATGTAACATAGAAATGGAAATAGAACGGGACCCAGCACAAACTTTCAGTGACTTGTGACTGATTGTGACTTGATGATTCAAGGCACGAACTTATCAACAATTATCTTTAGCCGCGACTTGAAGGAGGGTTCTGCTTAAAATGCAAACAACTCGCACCAGCTTTACTTTGTCGCCTAAAAGTTAACTCGATGAATGATTCATGAACATCAGATTGGACTTCAGGGACTGGGCAGACGAAAGCTCGCAACGGGGAAGGCTGTGCTGATGATAGCCTTTCGCGCAAGTGTTGCCCAATCAGATCAATTATTCACGAAGAATCAAGGAGTATATAGAGAAGGTGCGCGGTGTCTGCATAAGCAGACCTCTCCTGCAATTCGCGGCTAAAGATAGTTGATCGTGTGCCTTGGATCATCCAGTTGGATCTTGTTTTTCAGTGAGCCTTTATGACTTGCGCCGCAAGCAGGTGCGAAGAGGTCGATATTGGGCAGCAACCCCTTTTGATCTACATCTCTACCACGCATCTTGGAAGGGATCAATCAGCCCCACGTCCTGAGGTTCAGCCAGCCCGTTGGTCGCATGGAGTCGTGGAGTGGAGCCACTTGAAGTGACTTGAAAGTTGAAAGGGCAGCAGCCACCAGTGGCAACGGATGCCACGGATGTGGCAACGGATGCCACAGATTCCACGGATGAAGTCTTTCAAACATCAGGGTGTTTTCTCAAGGAAGTCCAGCAATTTTCTTCACCTCACGGCAACTATAGGCCTCAACTGGCGCCCCGCGAAACAAAGACAAATCCATTCAGCCAAGGCCCCTTTGGGCTCAGCAGCTTAGCATAGCGGACAACGAGGAGATGCCTTTGGCGGAAGTCCCAGGCCCCTGCGGTTGCGGCTCAACGTGGCGAGCGGCTCAAGCCACATCCTCTTCACTCCAAATTGCGTGTGCGGGATTTCTGGAGTGAGATTCGTGAAGCTTGCTGCCGTTCCGTGGCCCTGTGAACAACGCACTGAGCATCAAGAATTTGTCCTCAAGCAGCCTGTGGCAGGATAAGCGCCAGAGATTGGCGGAGGTGGCCGTGGCAGAGGATGGAAGTTTCCAAAACTCCTTCCATTTCAACTCTTCATTCTTTTGTCTTTGTCAATGCATTCATCACTTGCTTGCGTGGGACGCCTGGACGCTTTTCCTGGAAGGTTTTGTCCAAGTCCTTGGGATCAACATCGCACACATTGCGACTGTCAAAGATTCTATATAGGCTTGTTGAAGATGCATCCTGAGCAGCTCGTGTTCGAAGCCTTTACCACCAAGGGGCAGTCCATCTCACTGGAAACTTCACGACTTCACTGGTAACTTCCAGATCACTTCATTCACCAAGCAAGGTTCACTGTCTCGTCTGCAGCCTTTCGCAGCACTCATCTACAGCGGGTCACGAATCTGACGACCACGGAGCAGCAGTTAGGAGCACCAGCGACCTCAGCCGCTGCAGGGAGCTGGGACATATGGCCCAGGATTTTCTGGGGCAAGCGGCCACTCAAAAGACGCAGGAAAGCAAAGCGAGTGGCTGCAGGGGACTGTAAAGTGCTGTGAGTACAAGAAGTCTTGGGTCACTAGGAAATCAAGTCGGAGTAAGTGACATGAAGATCTCTGGACCGCAGATACCAAAGAAACATGTGAATTTTATGCATAAAATGGTCGGTATAGATTTTTTTCAGAGCCTATCCATCTGCCCGAGCGATTGCAGAGGCATATTTTGGCACCGTGATGTTGGGAACCGTTGGAGCGTTGATGCCAATGAAGCATTTTGGCATATTTTGGCATTACTTTTTTCAGAGCTTCACGCTGCCTTGAGCGAATCGAAGTGCATGACTTGTGCCAGATTTTTTAGTTCAGGCAAGGAGTCTATGGATGAATATTGTCCTCGTCACATTCAGAGTGACAAGCCTTCTGTCTTGAGACTTCAAGTCACCAATTTTAGCACTGTGCTTGACTTTGGGGTCGAAGTGCTTGAGGAATGCGAAGTGTTAGACTCGAAACACATTGAAACCCTAACCCAAACTGAAGTAGCAGCTGAGTCTCCCAATGGTGGGAAGTCGATGTAGTGGACTCAGCAGACGGCGCAGACGCGTGCAAGGGAACATGCGCGGCTGGAGGAGGCATCGAGGGGGTTAGGGCACTCATTTGTATCTACAAAACAGTGGTTTCGACCCATTCGTGGAATGCCAAAGGGGATATTAACATCAGTATTATCATCATTATACGATTTACATATGTTGTATGATTATCATCATTATATAACATAGAGCCGCACGAGGCGGTGCCGGAAGTTTCAAAAAGGTAAAAACATATAACTCAAGACAACATGTGCCTATAGAAATTGATTGTGACTTCTTGAACACTGACGCGATCCTTTTCTTGATCCTGACTCGAACGACGCAGTACAAAGAACTACTCTCTACTACGCCATACCACACAGTACTACTCCAGTACTACTCTGTATACATTGCTTGCATACAGCATCACATTGCTAATATCCCTGAGTTGACAATCACAAGAGGCCACTCCATTTACTCGAGTCACCGTGAAGGACATCAGCAGCAGGTTGGAGACGATCGATTGTAAAACAAGCTGGAAAGATTTGTAAAGGATGAGGATTTTGCAGGAATACTTTAGGGCAAGCGGCATGTCGTGTTCATTACACCGTTGCCCGAAGGCTGCACGACATGGGCTTCCAAAGGTTTGGCAATGAGAAGGTGTGGAATGGACACACTGGACGTCCTCTCACAAACAAGATCTTCGTTGGGCCCGTGTGACCTCCCGTGTGTCGTGGAGTTGCAGTTTCACCAAGCACAAAGCACACATGGGCTGCGCAGAGGTGCAAAGAAATGGACAATTGTGAGGGCCACATCAACTCCCGTAAGAATACAAAATAGTTGATGAATTATTTAATGGTATCAATATGTTGCAGATAATGATTTGTAATACTACTAGTAGTATCTAGTTGTGTATCATGCACACTATATGTGCTGCAAATGTGTACTCTCATATTTTCACATATTTTCATATATTTTCAGCATTCACTCGTCTCTCAAGGTACTATCAGCGGCTGAAGCACACGGTCAGTGACAAAGTGCAGTCCAGATCAAGGGGTCCGGTCAGAGCCTCAGAGCAGTGCTCGAAGAGCTCAAAGTTGGTAGTGCTACTTGTGAAAGCCAGCCGGCAGGATTTCTTTAAATGGACGTGTTCGCAAAGTCCAAACACTGACAAGGCAACCAACAGAAGGCTTGCGGCGCCTTAATAATTTCGGTCAAGTTGAGCAGGAAAAATGATGATGCATGCGAATACTGTTCACTCATGTGCCGAGAAGGCTATCCAAGGCGTCGATTTTTTCTTGAGATGTCAATCATCCGAATTCTCTTGTTTATTTTGATGGTTTTTGTTTGGTCTTGTTGCTGGTCCCTGCACGTTGCTACTTGAGCGTTGGGCAGCTAACAAGAGTGGATTTGTCATTCAGAGCGTGCTTTCCATGTCATCCATGTCATGAGATCTCCAAGACCGTTGCTTATTATTTGAAGGGTTCGCCTGGTTCGCTGTTTGCCCAACTGGGAAGGTCGTGCAAAGGAAGGAGGCTTGAGATTTGGAGAAATGGACCTTGGGCTGTAAATGCTCTGCGAAATTCGATGGCTGGAGGGTAGGTGGTTTTTAGAATGTATGAAGAAGTGAACATATCGAATATATGATGGATTGAAGATGATTCAAGTGGGTAGTTGTGGGGGTGTTGGCTCCTACAGGATATATAAGAGAATCAATATTCGTCACGTATAGATATTTGATACTTTTTGATTATGTTTCCGTTTCTATCGTTTTGGCCAGATCCTGTGTTCCATTGCACTGTTGTACCACATCATTCAGGGGCATTACGGGACATTTGACGGCGTTTGGCGATATGTGATTCCAGACTAGCTGTGACACATGCGTTGACGAGGTGACTGGCTGCTGCCATAGTAGTGATGAGTGAGAATGTGAAGAATGTGATGAGTCATGACAAGTTTCCGTACCCCGAGGAACGTGACTGCATCATCTCCCACGGGGCAGCCAAGTTCTTGAAGGACTGAACGAGTCAGTACAGCAGTTGAAAAGAGGTGCGCCCTTTTCACCGTTTCCTATTGTGTATATACATCACTACATCCTGCAGACACATCTTCAATCATTTTCATACAGCATAGAATAGTAGTCAGTATTAAAACGGAAAGCGAGGCTTGGATTTGTTGCGTGTTTATATCTTGCATGTGTTTTGACATCCTTGTGGCTGCCACTTGGTGCAAGGAGTTTTCAAGGAATTGATTCATTCCTTTATCATGTTCAAAAGTTTTTAGTGCATTGGAGTTCCAAAGACTGACGGTCATGATGATCGCTGTCAACATCAGAAGTTCCTCAGTTCACGCTCAAGAACAGTGAAAGCTGCGCTCGGGTTGCTGTCCAGAACGCCATAGTCGATGATACATCAAAAGCTTGGGTCGGCAATTTTTGTGTCATTTAGCTGTTTCGAAGACTGCAGCATTTGAACGAAGCAAAGGCATTCAGAAGGGTGCAGCGAGCATGCAAACCGATCATATCAGGTCTTTTGGACTTCTTCTGGGAACTTGTTTACTTCTAGAATCTGAGTAGTCTTCACACATTGACACGTTTATCACTCTTGCTTGCTGCAAGGAGCGTCTCTTTGATGTGTCAGATGCTCACCGCGTTCACGTTTGCGACACGTCCCAGCCGCAGAGCTGTTGGCTGTCACTAGCAATAATACCAATACGAATCCGAACAGGCACTCTTCTCTCCACATTCCCTACGTACCATGTCTCGGGGGCACCAGCCTGCAACCCTCCTCTTCGAATGTGAGCTTTTGCCATTCAAGGAGCGATGTCATTGCACATAGGATGGACCTGTACAACATTTTGTAACCATATATAACTATATATTATATAATAGTGATGTTCTTTGCTTAATCCCATAATTGTACTGCATGTTCTGTTGGTGTTGCAATGGTCCATTTTAATGTATTTTGCAAGTCTTAAATTTGAAGTCATACTCGCTGTCATTTTCCTCGAGCACGCCTGATCTATTTTCATCTTCAATCTGAGGTGTGGCTTGTTTGCTATTGCAAAGCTCAACAGTGACACATACGAGTGCAAGCTCTGCAAGGACCAGAAAGGATGTCTTGAGATCTTGCAGTCGCAGTGGGAGAAAGGCTACAGGTGACGATGTTCGCACGGGATCAACAGATTTGCGTCGTCCCTGATTTCACCATAGTTTTTTCCGTTGGTGATTATTGCCAATGAGCACAGCGACAACAGAAATCCTCTGTTTGAGGGAGAATGTGAGAATGTATGAGAGGATGTGCCGGTGTCAAACGTGAAAACCGACTGCTGCTTCGTAACAGGACAAAGCAAAAGTGTCACAGATTTGCCTGCCGTGCCTTGGTGGGTGTGGGTGCGTTGGAGTGTATTCGGCTCTACTATCTTATACCGATTTAATCCAATTATATCATATTATATCATTTATTGTCATTGTATGTCCCCTCATCTGCTGGTGAAATTCCATTTACAAGGCATCCTGCAATTCCACCTTTCTTGTGCAAGGTACGCCTGCAAGCTGATGATCCAAGAGTTGATGACGATGAATATCCTTCCACGTTTGGTTCTACACGTGCCTCTTCAGACAAACCATTGAAATCATTGAAATCATTGACATGTCGGTTTGTACGCCAGCATGCAGGAAGTTCATGCAGAGGAAACAGTTTGCTAAGGTTGGTCAAAGTTGCTTATGTTTGTTTTGATGTTTCGACATGGCGAGATCCGTCTCAAGCATCATACAGTTGTATGTTGTGATGTTCTGTGTTCCAAATGTTCCAATGAGGTTCAGTGAAGCGCTGCAGACGAGCGATGATGCACTGCCAGTCCCCTTACTTCAAAGGCAAGAACCAAAATGAGTCAAACATAGTCAAACCAATGTCAAAGCAAACAAAAAGGCATGGGAACTGCAGTTTCTAGATGAAGTATGTTATGTTTCGCTGCGTTGCGAAAACAAAAATCGTCGTCCTGAAAAGTGCTGCTGCCCAGACTTGTCAAGTACTCGTGCATTGTCTTCGAGGAGATAGTATTTACACTACCAAAATGCCATGAATGGTTGTCTGGGTTGGAAATTATGTTGCGATGAATTTCATGACTGCAGCCTGCAATCGGGATGGTTTTTATGTGTTCAAACTTCCCTGCGCGTCAATGCGGGTTTGTATGAGTTTGCATACAAAACGATGAATGTGACAGAGGTTGAAGATGGTTGAACCAGGTTGACTATGCTACAGTGGCATGATATGGATTTATATGAGCATTGATACTATCCGAGTTGATATTGGCAACATGCATTATTATACTGTACATGGAAAGTTTCACCCATTTGTGTTTATTTGTGTAATATTTGAATACATGGCAACATGAAGTCCTGCTAAACGATCTGAATTGGAAACATATAGGTGACAGGCCCAGAAGGATGAGGGGCGCATTTTCAGTTCGCATTCGCAAGGTATGTTGCTATGATCACTCAAAAGCTGGCAGCACAAGTGTAACAGTACAAGCTGACTCTACAAAACACATAAGCAAGAGGTGATGCACAAGCTTGGCAGCAAGCACAACATACAGAGCTGAGTGGCCTTCTCATTGGGTCATGACTCTTATAGTAGATCACAATGCACTCAGAAGAAGTTTACATTTTTACATGGCTGACATTGGCAAACGCTTTTTGGCTTGGTATGGTATCGTCCCACTATCTTGTACCATGCTTCAAATCACATCCTAGAGCCTGACGCCAAGTGCTTTTGTGACTGCAGGGTCCCCAGTCACTTTCGCAAGCTGTCAGTGGTCCATGAGAGTGAGATCTTCGTGGCCTTGAAAAGAGAAGCTTACAAGGATTTGAATGTTCTGCTGGTCCCTGAGGCGTTCTAAGGCTTTGTTCTTTTCAGTCTTTTCCCTTCAAAGTTCTGCATTGGAAGCTTGGATTTGAATGTTCAGATTTCAAGCGAGTGCTGAAAAATACAAAAAGGGTTAAAAGTTAAGAAGCTTTTAAAATCCAGACACCACCTTTTTGGTCGTCGTGCTTTGTCATTTTGATCCTTTTGTTTGTGATTTGCACAAGCTGCAGTGCATGTAGCAAAGAGCTTGCATGTGAACAAATTGAAACACCACTCTGCGACCTTAGGAGCCATGGTAAATATATTATGGGGCCTGGCGCTTACTGTCTCCATAGTCGAGAATCGTTTGGCAAAAGCGTGAGAAACATTTAAAAACCATGAGAGAATGGGGATGGTACTAGATGGGAATAGTTGATGGGCAGCCCAGCCTTTCAAAATTCTATGGATTGCAGGTAAAGGCAGAATCTGTGAGAATCAAGTCGATGCGAGCTTCTGCACAGACTGCATGCGGTGGAATGAAAACTCACTCACTAGCCCAAATGGACCAAGAGGGGAAATTGGGATTACAGTAATGGTCAACACTTGACTAGTATCATTCTGATGACTAAAGTCTGGCAGAAACTGCAAAGGGTTGTTCATGTTCCCAAATTGTTTGGGAATGTTTAAGAGAAAGCTGAATTAGCTTTACTACCTATGAATACATGCGAGATGCTTGAAACCTCTATAAGTCCAAACCGCAAATGATCTGAATTTAAAGCACAATGTTTTGCTGTCGTTTCACAATCAAGAACAACAAGTGAACCAAGCGGTACTTCAAATGTACTTGCCCAATGAGAAGAGCAATTTGTACATTCGTAAGTTTACCTCGGGACTTATTAACTTATATTGCTTTGTTGATCTTGTTAACTTGCGCCTGGGAGTTGTTGTGCCGTGGCTGAGGTGTGGCTGCAGTAACGCTAGATGGGCAATGCACAGCTGCAGACGTGGGGTCATCAGATTCATGTGAGAGGGGACAGCTCACTCTGATATGCTTATGAAAACCGATTAGCTTCATTCTATATATACCAAATGCATCCAAATGCTATATTTGAAAAAAGCAAAAGAAAGGATCGGAAAAAGCAAATTCAAAACTAGGTCACCCAACGCATGCAACAAAATGCAATTGGAAAAAGCAAAAAACAAAAAGACAATTAAAAAGAAACCACAAGAAAAGAGCAAAAATGCATTTGTTTTTGCTTTTTTTGTTCGCTTCTTTGGTTCTGAAAAAATGCAAAAACACGCCAGAAAAAAGATAAGAACAAAGCAACAACAAAAGAAAAAGAACAAATTGTTCTTTGTATTTTCCGTTGCATTCTGCTTTTGTACTTTTCGCATTTGCCTTTTTTTGTTTTTTTCCAAAGTCTGATTTCCTGGAGTCGTTTTGGTTTGCTTTCTTTTGCTTTTCTTCAAAAGGGTGATTTATAGAATAAAGTTGGATCGGGTTGACACAACCAAATATGTATCCATATGTCAAAGGAATAGACAGCATACGACAGCATCAGACAGCAAAGGAATGTAAAGGAATGCAAAGGAATGCAAATCTTTCGTGAGAGGCTGAAAGACGTCATTGTTTAATTTCAACTTTTGGATCCGTGAAGTTGGTCCCAGGTCCTTGCAAAATTTCGCGAGGTGATGCAGCTTGAAGATTGCTCTACCCAAAACGCTGCTCGGCAGCACTGCTGCTCCGTGGCTGCGTAAAAGCACCTTGCTTTCATGAAATTGAACTTCGACAACCTCAACTCTTGGTCTTTTATTCTGATTTTGTATTTGAGATTCCAGAGAGGTGAGCCTGTTGTCCACTTAGAAGGGAATCTGCTTTGGATATAAAAACAAGATAAAACAAGTACATATCATATGATTAAGTGAGGTTTGGGACACCAGGACACTTGCTGGGCTTTCCCGGGGGAATACTGGCTTTGGCTCATAAATTGAGCAAACACGGGGCACCAAGCACTCTTTGAAATGCATTACAACTCATTCAAATTCTAATAGTCATACAACATGGATGAAGTTCATTTGCATTTCTTCCCCCAATACAACAATTTCATATACTTCGCAGTTACTTAGGCATCCGTATTTTTCCATCAGCTTGAAATGAGACTCAGAAAATGGGGAACGGTTCGACTGCCCTCCCCATTTCAATCCATAGCCAAGTGAATACGCAAGGCCGGTGGCAAGCAAAGGGTGGACATCTACAGGTTGGTGAGAAGCTTACTCTTGCGACTGCTTTACGCCCTTGGAATCTTGTTCGCCAGAGTCTTGAGAGTTCAACAGATTCAAAAGATGAGGAGATCCATGGCGTTTGTTCAATGATCTTTTGTTTCATGGTGCAGTCACCGTTGCTTGCTCAAACGGTGCTGTAAAGGTACCTATAACTGATCCTCTCAGTCAAGTAGCGGAAGAGGTGCGGCCTCAGGTATTTGGAGCCAAAAGCCCATCCTATCAATGTAAAATGTGAAATAATGTAATTCGATCATCTTCGATGCATCAATTCGATTCAATTCGGAATTCGGCCAATTCAACTCCGAAGGCATGAACACCCCAGATGTGCATATTGAAGAAATTATCCAAGAAAAAGAAACTTAGCAACTGTTTGTTTGTGATCATTCTGTGATCATTGTATCAACATTGCGTGCATGAGGGCAACCAAACTCACACGTTGCTTCCGCTCTTTGCCTTCGATGTTCTCTCGGCAGGAAAATCTGGTGGTTCACCTGCCGTGGACAACTATTGACTGTGCAGCTATTGAGGACTGGAGTATTGCCATATCGCCTAAGTGATGATGCGCAGAAGATTGCAGACATACTTTGGCCATTTTAGACCAATTTTTGGCAAGTAATATGCAACCTCTCTCAAGCTCTGAAGATGACCTCAAGACTTATCATGTTTATCATTCAATATCATTCATATCACATTACCTATTGAATATGACATGAATACTATACTACATACTGATGCTGCTTGTCTTTCATTCATCCTCATTCATTGCTCCTATTCTTGTTCCAATTCTTGTTCTTACATGTTCTTACTGTACTCTCCCTCCTTTAAGTGCTTTTCCAGGACACTTATCAGCAGCTGCATGACGCAGAAGTTCGGAATGAAAGGCGTCAAGAGCCCCCGCCTCATGCCTGCTGGTTTGGGGCGACGACAATTCAACAGCAGTACCCCAAAGTATTGAAGTATTGTGCTGATTTGCATAATGGTATCCTGATGAAGCCTGTCGCTAGCTGCAAAAGTACGAGCAGGCGCTCGAAAAATAGGAATGTGGGAATGTTTGTAAAGTAGTGTTGAATCATGTGTCTTGCGTCAAATTAGCTGCTCGTGCCCTGCATGCTGCAGATGCAAACGAGATAGATGAGATTGACGCTTTGCAAGCATGCAATTCCTCTGCGAATCATATTTGGAAGAAGACCCCACCTCGCAGAGACATGGTACCTGTATAAGCATAGTACTTGCAGTACGGTACCGAGAAAGAGGCTGAACAAGTCGGAATCGGAGAATGACATGATACTCTTGGGCCCTCTGAGTCTTTCGAGAAAATGAAGCCGTCTTTCACGATTTTCACGATCCATTTTCAGAACACCCAAGTCACCGGGCCCGGGGCCAAGGTCTATCATGGCATTGGTTGAAGCCTTGCGCGCAAGCGAGGTGCCTTGAAAACGCCTTGCTGCACCTGCAATTCATCAATTCTTTTGAACACGCATGCAACTCCTTCAGATCGTCCAGAAGCTACTCCACAAGCAGTAGACGTAACAGTCAAAGATGGCATTAGAATATATTAGAATAGTAATCTAGATTCAAGAAGCTGAGAAGAACAAGAACTACAAAAACATCAAGAACTACCACATCTTGTTGATTTTGAATAACACATGTCACAGGCGTCTAGTGATCCGCAGCCCTCCGAGGCAGTGTGTTGGTGTTTGCTTTTCAACTTTTCCTGGTACTTGCATCCTGCTCCACTTGAGCAATATGTTGATTGTTGGCTCTCTGCGTAAAGCCAGACAATGTAGTAAATTGTTGCCAATACCTGCCAATATCATAATATCTGCTAATGTGGTAAATTCTCGATCTGATTCAGCAGCCCTTTTCAAACATTCAGACCACAGAAGACTAGTCCTCTGTTGAAAGTAATGCAGGAAAATCGGTTGAAGGGTGTTGAGCAATCGGTTGAAGGGTGTTGAGCATTGATACTCGTGAAATGCTCCAAGAATATGAGAAGGTATTCTTGGATATTTGGGTTAGAAGATGTTAGAAGCATTGTGTTGGATGCGGAGGATGTGCAGCGCTTGCGCCAAGAGAACTCCGCTCTCAGGCGCCACACATCTGGACTTTTCATTCTTGAAAGGGTTTTGCATCCAGGCATCAGTGAGGAGGGAATATATGATATTACATGCTTACATATATACATACATATTTATATGTATATGAATATATTGTGGTGCAGAAATTGGTGCAGAAATTTGATACTGTTGCCAGGTTGCAGCATGATTGCATAGTGGTTTAGGAATGTTTTGGATAGAATAGTAGTAAAACATGTCAGGCAGGATGAACCAGTGAATGCAAAGATAAAGATCGATTGTCGAAGAATAAAAAGATGGTCAAGAGTGGGAACTTGAGTGATGTTTCTTTGTGAAGGAACTGTTGACCTTTGGCGTTACAATCCTTGTCACCAAGACAAATGCTGGATACATCATACTTGGAGTACTCGGTCATTGTGTTTGATCTTTAGGTTTAGTCTTGTTCCATGTTGCTTTTTTGGGCACTACTTCAAGTGGCTGGGCTCGTCACTTTGTTTCGAGTGGCTTGGTGCGTCACTTTGTTGTTCACAGGGTGCTCTTTTTCGTGCTGTGCAGGGTACCGTTGGTGGTGCCAGCCGGTTTCACCCATGAACCGCCTGGTTTCTGGCAGCATATTAACTTTGAATTTACTGTAATGCGTTTGAACTTCATGTTTCAGACACTTCGGTGGGAATGCGTTGGATACCGGCTCTTCCAATGCAGCCCTTGGTGCGAACATACGTCAGTCTGCTTTGATTTTGTTTTTGCCGAAATGGCCTCATGCTCTCTAGTATGATTTGTGCATTAAAGGTCGTCGCTTTTTGACTGAATGATTGTTATTTCATGTTTTTTGCCGGGCAAGACGTACTCTGCACAGGAAGCAACTTGAGCTTTCCGAGATGGCTCGCAGAGTGTCCGCACAGCACGCTGTAGGTCAAGAGGACTGCCTTGTTTTAGAATCATGTCAACGTCTGTCAACGTGAATTCAATTGAATTCATGATAATTCATGCAAATGTAGCCAATATTTCAGTGAAGTTGTCACAATGAGCGTCCCCTTTTATCATCTTTTATTTATATCATTGCTTTTGATGTGTGAATGATTTGTGTATTGGCTGGGGTGGAGGAATGCCACAATGCCTTGAGACAGGAGCTGGGCATTGTGAGACAGGAAGCGAGGGGCCCAATTCAGAGGTCGAATTTCAATACATTTAATATTTTCATATATTTTCTACATTCTTGATTCTTCTCTGAAGCTCCAATTTTTTTTCAAGTTTCTCTTCAAAGTCTTTTGTATACACTTTATTCAACTTTTTTCCCCCCATTCTTCTACGCTGTATTCTTTGCGCTCTTCTCTACGCAACTCTCCATGTTTGTTTCCCAGTTTTGTAAGTCTTCACCACATTCTTCTCCAAACAATCTTCAAACTCCTCTCCGGACTCTCCTCCCAATTCTTCTCCACGTTATTCATTCAGCAGACCGCTGGGCAGCAGAACGCCTGCAGAGCCTCATGCTTGTGAGGTTCCACCCAGACGTCATCCAGTGCGGCAGGCAGAACAGAGTCGACATTGTCATACATTATCTATATTTGATATATATATATATACATATAATATATATATATATACATATATAATATATATATACTTGATTTTGTGGTTTTGGCGACTTGGGAATGATTGTAGATGTTTGTCCGGAGGCAGTGGCTTAAGATGATTTAATGATGTTTAATCTCAAATGGGTTAAGGTATTTTGCTCAATCCGCAGTGTACTGGTTAAGCACGAAACAAATTCTGTATCAAAATCAGAATGGATTTGATTTCGGGATGCAAAGGTGCCGATGGCCCCACCCGCGCTTTCTGGCTGGGAAGGACATGTGCCTTGGCCATGAGCCTTTGAGCGCTTTATGGCACTTTCGCAGTTGACACTTCCAAAACAGACGGAGCTTATATTTTGACCCACTCAGAATTGCTTGGATGGCTTAGATATGCTTGTAAACTGTTTACTCGTTTGTTCTGGTATTTTCTGGTTCTGGCAACAGACGATAGGTAATCGTAGCATATATTCTCAAATTGGCGCCGTACACCGCTTATGTGGTATATATTGCCTTGTAGGTGTGATGAGATCCTTGCATGTCACCACGCCATCTTTTTCCAGAACCAGATAAAGCCTTGGTTTGCTGAACAGTAGAAGATCATGACATATATCTGTCATTGCTCCTGCAATGGAGAAGATGGAAGGGCTTGCGACCTGAATTTGCTGCTGGAAACCGTTGGAAGTAGCACGTTGCTAGCTGGAAGTTTTGAAGTTTGCACAGAAGTTCTCACTTATTCCAGCTTGCCATTTGCCCCCCTTGCTTTTGGGCAGACACATTTTGTTGCCCAGTTGACACCGAATTTCAGATCTGCAGTCAGTATAGTTTTTAGGCTTCAGGCTTCAGGCGTGGCATGGTGTTGTTCCAACTGCTATGCTACGCTACCAAAAAATGTGCACAGATCATAGGAGAAAAATAGATTGTGAAAAAACTTGGAATTGCTGAGTAGAACACNGAGCCGTGCCGTCAACTTCGTGAGAAAGAGACGGTTGGTGAGCTTTGCATTCAGCAACTATCGCAACTACAGCATGAGGAACACCGACACCTCAAGCCCTACAAATCTCAGGAGGAGAAGGCTTCAAACCACTCCTCTTAGGACCTCTGGTCCTGCACCGGGCCTTACTGGCCTATCCCCGTTGGCTGAGGGTCCGGTAACGCCTCTGGGCAGTCGCTATGGATCCGACGCAGGACGAGCTTAATGGCCTGTCCACACTGGCAGATGTGGCCGCATGGGCCGGAACAGATGGTGAGGTGGACGAAGAGTTGATGAAGGCATTGGGCAAACCAACAAAGCTCAGAGACATAGCCTTCATCAACAGAGCTGTGTGGGACCGCACAGTCGGAGCTTTGGATCTTGTGGACCAACCGGCCACGGATACAACTCCGGCAACCAGGAGGGGCCTTACACCCACGGAGGAATCCCGAGTGGAGATCTTTCGAAGGGTGTGCCTCCTTAGGCTGGGTATTCAGCCTGATCAACCTGGCGCCTCTGGTTTGCCTGCCCTTTCAGTGGTCCCGTCTGGACCGGGAAGGGCGACACCACCCACTACGGCCATGCAAACGGCCTCGCCTACACGAAAGCTGAAACTGAGCAGTGTGGTGGACCCAACGCTGGACGCCGAAATATCGCATATTGAGGCTGCAGAGTTGGAGAACCTTTACGCTGACTACCGGGCCAAATACGGGGCTCATCCTTCCCAGGATGTTGACCCAACAGCAGATCAGTTGAGTGGACTCCAACAACTACTGAAGGCACGAGCGTTGCCTCTCCATATGGGGTCCGTTTGGACTTCGCTCTTTGAGGAAGCAGGTCTTCACCTCATACATCCTCAATGCATCCACCGGTGAATGGTCCAAGAAGGAAGCCCCAGGGCCTCCCGACATAGTGTCGTGGGAGAAATCTTTCAGGACTTTCAGGTGTGCGATGTTGCTCCTTCAAGCCATCGATCCCGAGAGGATTGAAGCATACATGGAGCACATCAAAGAACTCCACAACCGCTTCGGTACGGAGTGTTGGGGCCTCATCTACAAAGCTGATGTGAGAATGAGGAGCGAGCAGATGGAAAGAGTCAAACGTGACTTGGAAGCTGCACCACAACACGGCTACAGCTCTGCCAACCCATGGAGTGCGGTGTTCTTCGCAGCGACGAAGGACATGGAGTTCTGGTCCAAGGAGGTCGTGATTCCGGGGACTCCTCTTGGCGAGGGGCAACAAGCCGGGGAAGTCCAGGAAAAGGAGCGACTCTTCCGATACCGGACCCACCTCTACTCCCAGGAAGAGCGGCTCAGCCAAGAAGAAGAAGAAGTATAAGGGAGATGATCTGTCGGTTTGGGATGCAGCCGATAAGATCTACACCAAGAATCGAAAGGGCTTCGAGATCTGCCGGAACTACAACACTGGCAAGTGCGGATCAGACAAGCCTCAAGGAAAGTGCCCAAACAAGAGGTCTCATCAGTGTAACAAGTGCATGGGGCCTCACCCCGCACACAAATGCACTGGGACCAAAGACTGAGGAGATAAGAAGGGCAAGACCGACCGGTCGATGCCCCCACCTGAACCAAAGGAATCTCCAAAGCCACGCAAAGTGGCAGCCAAGGCCAAGCCGGCCATCGTCCTCACCCCAGGTCCAGGGGGGGAAGAAGAAGTGAACAAACCAGGTTCCAAGAAGAGAAAAGGTAGGGATCCCAGAGGAGACGAAAATCCGAAGAGGGAGGCAAAACGACCCAGGGAGAGGAACTACCGTTTTTGTAGCGGTTCGGATAGCCGATCGGATGGCCAACCGGAATCGTCCAGCTCATCGGAAAGTTCCTCAGGGACTCCTCTGGTCCCACCGTCCCCAAAATGGTTCCAACACAAGTATGGATCAACTAGCGTTCCAACCGAGCATTGGGATGCTAGGCCACGTGCCCTTTTGCTCTTCTCAGGAAGGTCGAGGGACGGAGACTTAGCCAGCTACTTGGTCCGAGGAGGTTGGATCGTAGTGGCAATAGATCTCAGGGCCGAACATCCATGTGACGTGTCCATGATGAAGGACATCAAGAATGGGGAATACGATGCATTGGGAGTGGCCACGCCATGCGAGACTTTCAGTCCTCTTCGAGAGCACCCTCCGGGTCCACGGGTACTCCGTACCAAGGAATTCCCGCTTGGACTCTTGGATAAGAAGTTCGGGCTCACAAAAGAGGAGGTTAATCAAGTCAAGCAAGCGAACTCCCTCATCGGCATTTCCCAGGAAGCCATCGAGGGCATGTTGGATCTGTCAAGGCCATTCTGGTGGGAAAATCCGGGCCATGGCGATGACAAGGTCCACATGTGGAGCACGCCTATGGCCCAGACCATCTTAGACAAGGACCATGTCTATACGGCGGCCCTGGATCAGTGTGTCTTTGGTGCAGAGACCACCAAGCCCACCATCTTTGCCTTTGGACACTTGAACTTGTCCGGCATTGCAATATAAACGGTGTGACCACAAGATCCAGGAGTTCAAGCGTCCGGACGGCTCCACGTACAAGGCGAGGCATGAGAGCCTGGTTGGAAGATGGAGAGTAAATGAGAAAGGAGAAAGAGAGAGGGCCTCCAAGGCGTTGGGGGAATATCCGCCTCTGGCGGGAGCCATGTCCGCGGGAAGGACCACCCGATTGGACAAGCTCAGGGAGCTCCACTCGGACCCTTTGCTCTGAGGGGAGTACCACACTCCTCACCTGGAAGCCGCTGTACAGAAAGAGAGAGATTTGGAAAACGAGCAAGCAATAGGAGGAATGAGAAACCCTAGATCAAGCCTTTCTAAGTTACCTAAATCAAAGGAGATGGGAAATGTCATTGGGGAATTGTTGATGAAGGCCTCGGACCACCCGTCCGTTCAAGGCTTAGTCAATAACCTTTTGATGGGCCTCCCCGCTTCCCCTATCGAAGTTCCTCTGGTTGAAGAGGTCACTAGATTGGTCTTAGGAATCCTTGATCCATTTGGTTTACCCCTTCCGGATAGGACGGCAAAAGCCGATTCACCCCTTAACCCGAAAGTGCTTTGGGCGTGGGGAATCTCTACTGATGACCCGGATTCCTGCACTTTAGCAAAATGGGTTTTGCAGGGGGCTCCATTAGGATTTTCTGAAGATATTGAAACTAATGGTATCTTCCCGAAGGTTGACGGTTCATCGTGGGAGCAAGAACGAGCCAATGCGCTTTCCAGATGTTTAGAGGGTTGGACAAACTATCCTTCGGCAATCGAAGAGTCCGAAGACCTACTTAGACTTATCAAGGAAGCGGATTCGCAAGGCTTCTGTTCTTTCTATAACTCCCTTGATGAAGTTCAGTCTGACTTAGGAATCAAACCCGTCCTCAACAGACTTGGGGTCATTGTGAAGGTTAAAGAGTCCGGCCGAAAGGCTCGGATCATATGGGATCTAAGGGAAAGCCAAATTAACTCACTCTGTAGACAGGGAGAACGAGTTATCCTTCCCAGATTGCGGGACGCCATTATGGATGCAAACCGCATCTATAGGAAAGGGGGCTTGCCTAGATTTCTCGCAGTTGACATTACTAATGCTTTTCACAATGTTCCTGCTGGCAGGGATAGGGCCTATACGGCTGCAGCCTTTGAAACACCCGAAGGGACGAAAATCTTGATCTATGATGTTTTAGTTTTCGGTTCGGTGTCCTCCCCCACCATATGGGGGAGGTTCGCCTCGTGGCTGACCCGCTCGTTAGTCGCAGTCTGTCCAAAACTTGGGACACAGACATACGTCGATGACCCACTGATAACTTTTGATTCAAGGGATCCCGAACACCGGCTGCAGTTAGGGGCAGCCCTCCTATGGTTTGCGGTCACTGGGTTTCCCATCAAGTTATCTAAGGCAGACTCAGGCAGCACCGTTACTTGGATAGGCGCTTCAATACAAACAGATGATGAATTGCAGGCTACTAGAGTAACAATCCCGGAAGAGAAGATTAAGGGATTGTTACACACCTGCAAAAGGTTCCTAGCGAAGCCAGTCGTAGGAAGGAAAGAATTGCGCTCGTTTGCCGGAGCTCTCTCGTTTGTGGCAGGCGTCGTGCCCCACTTACGACCGTTTCTTGCTAGCCTATGGGCAGTGGTTGCGCAAGCGAATGACAGGGGTAAAACCCCCGGAAAGCTTGTGCACACTCGCCGCATTGGCCAAGCGCTGAAATGGATTTCGGCTTTTGTCGGAGGAGAAAACAGTCTGACGAGGGTCGTGATGGCTAAGGGAGCTCGGGTTACACCATCGTGACCGATGCCAGCACGTACGGCATGGGAGGTGTTTTAGTTGAGGGTGATAGGCCTAGGGAATTCTTCAGTATTCCGATACCAGGGGAGTTCATCCTTAGGTTCAATGCCCAAACGGGAGACCCACGCCACATGGCCTTGTGGGAGTCCTTAACGCTCCTTATCGCTGCTAGGCTCTGGCTAGTCCGTTTCCCTCTAGGTACTGTGGTTAGGGTAAGGTCCGATAACATTTCGGCGCTCTACATGGTATACTGAAATGTAAAGCTAAGAGTCCGGCACTCTCAATTGTCGCTAGGGAAATCGCAATGGACCAAGCCCGGAGCCTTTATGAATTCACTCTGTTGAAACATATCGACACCAAAGACAACTTAATTGCCGATGCACTGAGTAGGCAATTTGAGCCGATCCCGGCACCCCTTCCTGAGCTAGGTAATTGCGTTAGGAACCCTGTACAGGTTGATTCCGGTTTCTGGCAAGTACCGAGGTGAAAGGTGGTGTGTTTTCGGGGGGACGAGTTTTCTTTTGGGGAATGTTTTTGCCTTGCCCCCTGTTTTCCCAAGTTCCCTAAACTTTTGGGGGGGGGGGGGGTTAACTAAGGTCCGTTTTCCACTTTGGGCTCAAGATGAAACGCTCAGTGGGCCCTAGGTATTGGGCTCCTCGGCCCAGTGACACCGAAGGGCACAAACCCACTACTAAGGGGCTAATACCTCTACTAGAGGGGTCGGCGTCTTCTTCCGCACCGAGCAAACCTGTTCCAGCACCACGGGTTCCTCCAAGGGAACAACAGGAGTACCCTAGAGTGAAACCGTATGGGAGGGGCTCCTTGACGAAAGCCCTCAGCTTAGTCAGAGACAACCCAAGTCAGTGTGCAGAACGGCTCATTTCGAGAGCAAGGGCGGACACGTCAGGAGCACCCGCCTCCTCACGTGAGAAGACATGGGAGGAACTGGCTCTTGCGGCAGGGTTTGCTGACCCGTTCAAGCTGACTCCAGATATGGTTTATACAATCATGGGAGCCCTAGATGGAGCTGAATATCGTTCTGCCGAGCTCTACTTAGATGTGGCCAGGCAGAGGCACATAGCTTCAGGGGAAGTTTGGACGCAGCAGCTAGCCTTGGCGGCGAAGCGTGCTACAAGGGCATGCAAGCGAGGCCGAGGTCCGGCTAAGCAAGCACAGCCCTTACCCATGGCGAACCTTCCACAGGTGAGCCAGCAGATGGCTCCAGTTCACCCGCAGGGGCCGCAGTTTCCAGCCAGGGCTACGCTCGTCACGTCTTGGTGGCTGCTCCGGGAGATCGGAGCAAGCAACGCTGAGATCGACCACGTTGACGATTGCACCGACGGTAGGCTGATACACTGGAGGCTCCCCAGCTCGAAAGCTGATTGGGTTGCATTGGGAGCCACGAGGTCACACTCGTGTTGTTGTCCCGGCAACGTTTCAGACCCTCTCTGCCCGTATCATGCACTGTCTGCACAGCGTGAGTTTGCATCCAATTTACCCCGAGGTAAATGGTTGTTTCCAACCGCCACAGGGGAGCAAGCATCCAAAGCCGGATGGGTTGCGACGTTCGAGTGGATAGCCTCTCAGTTAGGCGAACCCCTTGAGTCACCCACAGGGGCTAGGAGGTTCACAGGGCACTCCGCCCGTGCTACAGGCGCAGTCCACTTAGCGACAACGCAAGTTGAGCTGTGGAGGATACAGCTCTTTGGCAGATGGGGCTCTGAAGCCTTCAAGCTGTATGTTCGGAACGCTCCGCTCACACAGTTGCACATGTTGGCACAAGAGTCGTCTGTGCAGACGGCACTGTCTGCAGCCAGAGCAGAGTTAGCCGCAATGGTGAAACAGCTCAAGTCCTACGGACAATGGCGTGCAGAACAGCCCATTGCCCAGCAGCCGATTCAGTGCTACCTCGACTGTGAGGCATCAGCGCCCATCAGCCCGGCCGTTAAGCCACCGGAGTCCTTGTTCGTCGTTAACCGACGGAGGGCCGGCAAGCTTCACCGGGTCACTCACCATGGGAAAGACATACAGCACTATCTCTGGCATACGGCATGCTTCTGGTACTTCGCCAGGCATGACGCAAACTACTCACTTTCAGTGACTATGCCAGATTCGGCACCAAAGTGTGCCAAGTGCTTCCATACTACCCGTGACACGGACTCCTCGTCTTCAACAGATTCAGAGTCATCCTGCGCTACAGCAGGTGGGTAATCAATTGGCAGATGACTCATTTACATGGGGAATGGTTCTTGCAACCCACAGAGTTTGAAGCTGAAAGCTTACCTAGCTGTGGGATGCGACCCATCTGGCCAATTGATAAAAAGATGCTCGCTCTGAGAGTCTTCGTGTTGCCTGTGTACGGTTTAAAGCAATTGTTGAGTAGAACACTTTGTGTGGAAGTAACAATTGCATAGAGTGCACAGGGGGTGATGGGGGTGGGATTTCACCATAGCCTTCCTTTGTGCCATTTTGGCTCAAGGTTGGCTGGTGACCCATTTTTCTCCCGCCCTCCCGCTCCTTTGGGTGGGGGAAAGGTTCTTGCAACCCACAGAGTTTGAAGCTGAAAGCTTACCTAGCTGTGGGATGCGACCCATCTGGCCAATTGATAAAAAGATGCTCGCTCTGAGAGTCTTCGTGTTGCCTGTGTACGGTGTAAAGCAATTGTTCCGATTCATCACTACCATCCAAGCAAGATCTCCCCATACAAAACTAGAGCCTTTAGCCAATTCTTGCCACCATCTAATCCACTTCACATGGAGAAGATGTTCAACAAAAAGATGTTCTCAGAATTTGTTGTTCAAAACGATCCCTTTTCTAAGGCGGTACTGTTACTGTTTGGTCCAAGATCTCATGGCATTCCACTGGTACTTCGAAGTTTCAACTTTGCTATGAGCCTTTGCCACTATGTAGCGATGGCCTGCCCTTGAGCCCTGTGGAAATTCCAGATTGCCCAGCGGTAGAGCAAAGTTTGCCAGGTGAATTTGGATTGATGAAAAATTGTGGAATGATGGCGCAAGTCTTTTTTAAGAAACATGTCAACAAAAAATCATGACTAATGACACCTCATTTCTGAAAAGGAGATGCCTAGATTTATGAAGGTCTTCAAGACATGTTTGAAGAGTCTTCTTGTGACCATTTTGGACGATGATCCCTTACACTGTTTCAGCCATTGCATTTGAGACCTGTCAAAAACTCTCATTGCGTTTGATCAGAGTTACTTGTATCAACAAACTCCTGCCCAAGATGGACAAAGCTTGTTTAAACATGTTTAAGCATTGTAGACCTAATAAGTTGGATATTTACTTCATCAACTATATAGTTCGCAGGAATTTGCTTCCGAAGATGATTTTGTTTTGCCACAAAAAATGACCTGGAAAGGTTGTGATGCTGCAGCTCCTGGTGGCCTTTGTGAAGGTGATGGCAAATGTGGCACACGGAGTGACATCAACAACTGCTACGATGCAAGCTACACGTATCCACCTTCACGTGATGTTCCTGGTCGGCTCTTGAAATTGTAAAAAGGCTACTTCAATGTGAAGTCACTAATAGATGCTATATGATTATATATGATCGTATGATCATTGATCAATTATATTACATAAACTAGTTAACGTTTCTTGGTTCCTGCTGTTTTCCTATTTGTTTTTGGGAGTCCACCCATCCGTCACCCAAGTCACCCCCCCAATCTTTTACGAGAAGAACCCTTCGTTGAGGTTTACATCAAGGCAAATGGCACAACAAGGACCACTTCTACGACCATCACACGAAGTCTTACAACCACAACTTCCACGACTGTCACTGCATGGTCTTCAAAAGGTGTGTGGCAATATGTAGGATCTTGTGAGGTACAGGGCAAGTGTATCATCGGACTTGAAGGGAAATGCACTGCAATTCCACCACGGGAATCTCCAGTGAAAGTCGTGTCTTACGAAGGAAGCACGTCATTTGCCTTGACCATTGATGAACATCAGGTGAGTTCATTAGATCAAGGACATGTGTTCCTGGCATCACAAATTTCAGGAAGTGGCTCCTGGAAAGTTTGTATTGAGGTGCCCATGTGTGATGATGGCTTGGCTTTGACTCCAGTGGTGAACTGCCCATCCAACCCTTCCACACTTCCCGGTTGCGCTACCGTAGAACCTGGGGGACTTTGTAAAGGTGGGGAGTGCTTCACTAGCCAACAGCTGGCGAACTGTGAGGGCGTTGCTGTGTACCAAAAAGAGATGGGTACGACCTTGACCTTGACCACCACACTGACGCAAACTGCAACTTCTACAGCTTCAATATGGAAAATTGATGGACCTTGTGGTGTGTCTGGAGCTTGTGCAGAAAGCCCCAACTTTCCAGATGCGAGCGAAAGATTCAGCAGGTTGTTTCATTTTGCTTGCTTTTATTGTCATGCTCAAGGCAGCTTAAGATATTGATTATTCTGTTTATTTGTACTGTATCTATATCCGATGATTCTGCATCGACTTGTTTTGTCGTGTTCTTTCAATTAGCAATGTGGCATTGCGATGCCAATCTTCAGTGACTTTCCTATGGTGTGTTTCCTTCACAGTTTGGGTGGATTCCGTGTTGATTTGACATTGAGGGTGGGATCCACGCTCCGGGCAAATGCACCTGCAAAACCCTTATTTGGAAAAATATAAAGGGTTTGGGACGTCTCATAATGTGTCTCAACGCTCTGTTTCAAAGAACCTGCAAATGGAATCCTAGATACGGTATGTGCTTTTTCTAGGA
Source organism: Breviolum minutum Mf 1.05b.01 (assembly GCA_000507305.1). Taxonomy (NCBI): domain Eukaryota; class Dinophyceae; order Suessiales; family Symbiodiniaceae; genus Breviolum; species Breviolum minutum. The sequence goes on along the minus strand of DF239710.1, from coordinate 69,689 downwards.
TGGTTACAAATCGAACAGACCGTGTGCCCGCGCAGAGTGATCATCTAAAGAAGGGTTTAATTTGTTTTTTCTTGTCAGAGGGAACTCAAGATAGAGCTGAGCAGCTTCCATGGAGCAGCTTGCGAGTCAATTCGTACAAAGCAAAGGTAGAAGTTATCTTTCTAATTTTCACTATAGAATAGGGCCCTAAACCTTTCACGAGAGCAATTGGCTAAGGGTATATATGGATACACATTGAAATTTGCTTAGCTACACAGCTACAAATCCATTGGTTTGATCTCCCTAGCCTCATCTCCTGCCCAGGACCCGTATGGTCTGAATGAACGATGCACCTTAACCATCCCAGTGGGTACGCGTGTGACGGTGACACACTTCTCCACTGAAGAGTTCTACGATCGACTCACCATCAACGGTGAAAGATATAGCGGAGGTCATGGCTTGGTCGGTCACTGGGACAGCTGGACAGCTTCAAACGGTGCTTTTGTAAGGGGAACTCGGGAACTCCAAGATGTTTCAAGGTTTGGTTTAATTCAGGGTGGTCAGTGGTAAAGTATCATTGTTAACAGTCTCCCGTGTAAGGGAGATGTAGTCTCTATGTGGGAGTGTCTGGAAATGATGATATTACCCAAATCATAGGTTTGCAGTGTTCATGGAGAAGCAGTATTCACGATATGATATTGTAGTAAGCATGAAGAGTTTGACAAGAGAGACGTACATCCAAACGCCGAAGAGGAACTGTCAGCAGGAATCATTCCAAAGTAATGGTTTGGTCTGGAAGTTTCACACCACTGGTATTTCCTGGTCCCTCTCCAAAAATAACAAATGTTTGCTATATCAACGTCCCAGGAGGAGCGACACAGTTTGCTTAACCGTATTGTCAAGATGGAGTAAAAGGAAACCTGTTGACAAACGCACACCCCGTGTACAAAGAAAGTTGGATAAGAAGAAAACGGGGGTGTATCTCATATGAATTAAAGCGGTTGTAGTGAAGAAGTACCATGTCGCACAATGTCTAAAAGATGCTTTAAGGTCATTCATGATTTCCAAAGGACGATGATGTGAGTATTTCCAAAAGCACCCAAAAACTTCAAACATGATGGACTAAAAGATTGAAAGGATCACCGAGTTGTTCTCACAAATGCGTTGTTCTGTTACAACAAAATGGTTGTCAAAGTATGTCGCATGTCGGATACCTTTTGATCCCCTTTTGTTTGTGAAATACTACCTGCTCTCCCATAATCATGGAAGTAGAAATAACCCAAGCTTGTAAAGGAAACGTCCTTGTTTTGGAGGGATCCCATTTTACCATGATTATGGACGCAAAAGTACTCACTGGGATTTTGAGATGTTTTTGTTTCCATTACAATCCATGAGAATCCATGAGAATCCTTCCGCGAAATTCGTCCTGAGGTCAAGACTTTGCAGTATCATCTCCCATTCAGTGGAGGTCAGATGAATCGCAGCCTGGAGAAGGTTGGCAGATCCTTGGTTTGATGCGATGAATCCAAGGTAAAGGTCCAATGTCGATCATGCACAGATTGTTTTCGGTCGATAGTCTCGCATATGACAAAAACTAAAATCAAAAGAATTTTAGAATTTTGAAAAATCAAAAATACATTCCCACCGAGTCTTTCCAAAATCTCAAAAAATAATGAGGAAAATAGCAGAAAAGTCAGGGGTCCTTGGGGTATCATTTCAGCGCGGCAGATGTGCAAGGTTGCCAAAAGTATCAAATGGAATTTGATCAAATTTGCGGTTGCAAGAGTGAATCCTGTAATTTTTTTGTCATTATTGTATATAGACTATATAGAGTCTATATAGTCAATTGTGCTTGCAGGAAAATGTCCACTAGCAGAAAACCTATGATTTTTCTGTTTTTTTGCTCAACTCCTACTAATCCATATAATGTGGATTTCCGATTTCTGTTTTTTCCGGAACCCGTAAAAACCCATAAAAAACATTTTTATTTTTGGTGGTTTTTGTATTTTTATAGCAAAATGATGGCCAGATAGCCCGTAAAGAAAACATCTGCAGGACTCCCCCCAATATATATTTATATATATATATATCATGTTGTTGTTTTCTTGGCATCTCAAGCCGCAGCCAAATCCACCAAAAAGATCCAAAGGGGGATTGGTTGGTTTGAGATGTTTGAGTAGGAAGCAATAGCTACAGCTACATACTACAGCTACATCATGAAAACACATCACCCCCCAAATCAACAGAAATAAGTGTTTTGGAATAGGAACTATAGTATATAACTAGAACTACTAACTGCAACTATTTTCATCATTGGCTTTGAACTGTAGCAACTAGAACTACTAACTGCAACTATTTTCATCATTGGCTTTGTTGGGTCCAAAATTTTGAAGACAGACATTTTCCCATCCCAACAGCCCCAGGATCTGCCTGGAGGGTTGGATTCCAACGACCTTCACTCGCTCAACCACGAGCTCAACGTTGTGGGTGTGACGTTCGTTCAAGGTGGTTCAGTAACTCAGCTGCAAAATCTAAGCAATGTTATGATCTCATTTAAGAACTGAGCCAAAGTTATAGGGAAAATAAACTGCATCACAAAAAATAAACAAGAAAAATCAATAAACTATATGCGTGTATTGTATATATCAGTATATTTGGTTGGGAGCTCATTGTGCTTCATTGTTTCATCCCTTGAATCCCAGAATGAGCCGTAGATGGCCATTTCTCAAATGAGTGGCTCCCACATCTTGCCATGATACAAAGCCAAGGACACGGCTTCCCCATTATCTCAGGTTGGTTCAATATGCAGGACAAAGCCTAGTTGAAACCTGTTGATATGGCGATGCAATCCCATTCATTACGATGTCTTGGAAAACCCTCTGAGGTGCAGTTGTTGCCGAGTTTTGTCCAACTGATAGGTGCTTAGTGTATCTTAGTGTCCTATTGATGTTTCTGATTCTCAGTGCACCTGTGGACTGTTTCTAAGGCGAATCCGCTGATGAGATGCCAAGTGTGCCGCATAGACTGCCAAATCCATGAGGCAAGGATCAGCTGAGATCTTGAATACAGAGATCTCAATTTTTGAGCTACAATTTGCATGGGCATCTACGAAAACCCCTTGCTAGAACAAACCCTTGTTGCAATGAATGATTCATAGAACCAGGGTGACAGAAAGAACATATTCTGATTCCGGCGTCTCTTGGAAACCTTTCAGACTGAAGAGGGTAAGAAAGTGTCCTTGTAAAGATAGTCTTTACTGTCCCATCCGAACTGTAGGGATCCATGGCCGAAACTATGAAATTGGATCTCTGGATTCTTCAGGGACCGTATGGGTTTTGGTTTGTTTCCTTTTTTTCGACGTTATGTTACTATAATGGGTGTCAATGCCAGTTTCGGACCATTTGAGTCTCTATATGGCAAGTTTTGGGTTGTGTTGGTTTTGCTAAAGAATTTCGGAATATTTTTTCTTTAGCCAGGGGCAGAGATGGGTGCCCATGTTACCCAATCCAAACAACCAGAGGCAAGTGGTTGAGGAAACCGCTCAATTTCTGGCCTCTGTAGCTATCTTGAACACAGGGCATAAAAGTGATCTCTTGATTGCAGAAAATGATAAAAATGTTCAGAATATTTGAAAAACATGATTGTTTTCATGTTCCAGGTGCAATTCCGATCAGAATATCTTCATTGTGATTCTTGACACCTGCAGATCCAGTGGTTTCTGCTATGCCCTTTGTTTCTTCGAATAATAATCATTAAGGACCACAAGAGTTGGTGACATTTCGACCGTCACAAGGACAGAGTTTTCCACTGCTAAAAACTTTCGTTTCCAATTCGGGGCCGACCAAATAGCTAATTTGGGGCACCGGTGTTCTGCGTGTTCAGCGTGAAGCAAGCGCAAACCTGCAGGTCATAAAGTCATGACGCGCATGTTCTTTTGAAACCTCAAAAGCCGGGTGTTGGCACACCCAACAGGCAGAAGCTTCCCAACCACCACCAGCTGCCAAAAACTTCTCATTGGAATGATGGTGAAGTAGATCATTCAAAAAATTGACCTAGTTGAGGTTGTGTTTGTGTTGCCTTTGTGGGCCATAAATTGATTACCAGATTCATGAAACTGTAGTGGTTTAATGTGGTTTACTTGAATGTTTTAAAATCAGGTGGAATTCGTGAGGGGATTGAATTATATCAACTTCCATGCGCTGGATGAGTGGGGGGGTGCTTTTCTTTGCCTGTTTGGCGGAACGGCGATATTCAGCACGTGTTCTGTAAAGGCGGAGCAAGCCAATTCAATGAAAATTGCACGACTAGATAGTTAAACCGAAGTGAACTCGGATGTTTCTGCCAAATGAAAAAGAAACGGAATGCAGGGATATCCAGAACATGGGATTGTACAGGATGGTAGTACTGTACATGTTTGTAGATGTGAATGCTTGTTTCCAAGGAAGTGTTTTCTGGAATTTGGATCATTCTACGACTTGCAGTTTCTACAGTCTTCAGTACAGGTTTTCCTTGAAACATTTTGCTTGAAAAACAAACGCAGCAACTCGTCTTTGATTCTGGGGACGTTCACGTCTCAACTGTTCATTGAAGCCGCACAGCAGCTGCACTGAGTGAATTGACCATTGGTTGCAGTTGGTCCTAATTGGGGATTCCATCACTCGTGGCACACCAAGGACGCTGAAATACAGGTCACCGGTGAGTATTTGACCAACTATTTGAAAGAGATGGATGGAGACGATTCGCAATTCAAGGACAAGCTGGAGAAGCTGACTGGTAGCTGGCTTTCAGATATGTCCATGTCATTCCAAGCCTTGCAAGAAGTCATTTTAATCGAATTGCTGTGTTGGTGCAGCGATAGGTGCAAATCAAATCAAAGAATATGATCACTGAGTTTTTTCCTGTCTAAATAATGAGGGAACGTTTCTTGGAAAGTTCATGAGTTACTTACTCGTTCACAAAAGTCGCGTGAGAGCGAACTTTGATGTTTCAGACTTCTTGATCCATGGTTTTTTTTCAGGATATCAATGCAGCTGCTCGAGATCTCAGTTTGGCATGTTTGCTTCGTTTAGATCTATAGCGATGTGCGGCATCACATACCCAACAAAGAGCTCCAAGGGAGGGGGGTTAGCTTGGACTCAACTCCATTTTATTTCTATTGGAGGGGATGGGTACCAAACACTATTTGGGAGTTGGGTATTAAAACAAAAAGGCTTTCTAACTGAGAGATGATCATCGACCTCAAGTTATGTATATGACAAATGTGATGACTTGTGATGGTACTTTTGCAACAGATACGAATGTAAACCCGAAGAAGCAAGGAGACACTGGACGAGGAACCAAAATCGAACATAATCCAACTGTGTCCAGCAAGAGGTGCCCTAGGCGTCCAAGATACCGTTAGAAGCTTTTTCCATTCAGCCACGACAAGCTCCATGTATCCGAAAGTTTATACACCTACTTTATTGGTGAATTCAAATCCTCCCGTCTTAAGTTCGGCAAGATTGGGGAAGTACCAGAATGAAACGTACTCTTTCCGACTCTAAATCTTAAAAATCTCAGAAGCTTCAATCAAAAATAGTGTAGATTAGTGTGCCAAAATTTTCAGCAGCTGAGGTCGTGCCACTTTCAACTGGAGGCAGTCCTCCACGGTTGCAACCTGCTGAGTTTGGGGACCTTATGAACTTCACACGATCTGTGTAGTATTTCCTGATTTGTTGCGGAGGATTCACATAAGAATCACCAATTTTAGGTATAACCTATAGCCAAAGAGTTACCTTAGTTGATTCTATACTCAGACTTATAGCTCCAAATGATTTAAGGGCCCATCATTGAAAGCTGGTCAAGCGGTTTTTGTTGACCTTAGGTCCATCATGAAGGCAGAAGAACTCAACGAGAAGCCTGAAGGTTGGATTTTGACGGTTGAACGAAGAAGCAAACGGGTCGTTTGTTGCCTTCTCCCAAGAATCGGCACTGAAGTCAGGTAGTTGTAAGGGGGATGGAGGTTCAGTACACCGGAGGATTTGTCAAAGTTTTATCGTGCTTGCGGTTGGGACCAGCTGATTTTGATACCGATAGAATCCCATAGAATCATTTTGTTAAAAACCTACCTTGTTGGGAAGCTTATTGAAGATCTCCAATAGATTGCTGGATTTGAATACTTGTTGGGGGTTCAACAGTTGTAAACACGGGGGTTGTTTCATCATGGCGAAATACCAAAGACCTCGCGGCAAAAGAAACCGAGTTGAGCTTCATTTCTTCTAAGTCTCCAATAAAAGGCAACATTGAATTTGGAACCATGATATCCAAAGAGGCATGAGGGTTTGGGTTTTGTGTGGCACCCTTGGGCCATTTTCAAGTCTGATTCTTTGTGGTGGCTCTTTTTGTGGTAATGAGTTGCTCAAAGTCAAAGCTTCTTTTGCCCGATCTCGCAACATGGCAGTCGGGGATCTCAACGGGATTCAAAGACGGAGTTGCACTTCCGAGTCGTTTTTTCTTGGGAATGGGCAGGGGGAATATAGCGGGTATGCCCCGAATCATCCATTGACAAAACGCCCTTTGGAAGCTTAGGGGAAGAAATGGGAAGAAATCGTCGCAGCAGTTGTTGTCGAAAACCATTCCCTCGCAGTCGTATACTTCAGCTCTTTGAACTTTGTCACCGGACCATACCAGACCGCGTGAAGGGTTAACAATTTGTATGGGTGTGTGTTCAGTTGGAGGTCAAGCTTACTGTATGCAGTCATGCTGATGCTCTGTAATACAACTCATGTCGCTTAGTTGTTTCATTTGGCATGAATCGGACAGTATGCACCATCAGGCTTAACACTGATCATTTGTTGCAGACAAATATCTTATATTACGTATAGATACAGATTCATAGATTCTTAAAACCATAACTTGGAATCACTATGTTGAAGCGACCGCTTTTTTGACATCCATCCAAAGTCTTTTGCGAACCCGAATATGAGTACTCAGGGGAAAAAGTTGCAGCTGATACCGCAAGAGTATTCAAAAGTATTGAATTGAATTCTAGGCTCTTTTGAATGATGTGCATATATCACGAATGAAAGTCACCCCTTTTAGGGCAGCAAAGGTTCAACCTTCAAGACTTGGTTTATATCATATAGATATATAAGATATAATAAGATACATAAGTGTGTGATAATTTGTTGTGGGTTGGTGAATCATTTTTGAATATGTTTTGGAAGATTTGGGGAGCAGCCTGCCAAGAAGGTTGTGTGGTTTGTCTTCCTAAATCCTACTGTAGACAATCAGTTTTGAAGCACGGCATGTTTCATTCACATGAAATTCAGAGTTTTAACCCCCCAAAACTATTGAAGGTTAGTCAAGTTGGAGGGAAATTTCTTAGGAATCGCAAGATTCTTTGTGGTGGAAAGTTTGCTGATGTTGTTTCCGTTTTGCTACAGAACATATGGATGTCTTGGACGGAACCAGACATCCACTTCGCATCCAGCAGAGGTGACCGACGAAGCCGCCGTGAAGGCGAAGATCCGCCAGTTTGGAGCTGAGCCACGTGTTGGAGATGTGAGAATTTCCAGATGTTTTTTGCTTGTTATATACAGCTGTTTACCCCAAAATGATTGGCGTAAAGTATAGGAACCTCAGCCGAATAGAATATGTAAAGGGTGCTTGAGAAAAAGGTGATCCTCCAACCCACCTGATCATTCACAATGATGTTTTTTCCATTGTTCCAGGTTGGCAACATACTGTACAGATATACCGATATACATATATGCATTCTTAAAAAGCAGGACCGCTAGACCCGGGCTGTTTTCTGCGCGCACGAAACTATGAGATATCATGGAACAGATGGCTGGGTAACCCTCGCTTCAATTTTGAGAACAGAGAAATGATCACTGCCTTACATAACATGGCACAAAACAGAGAGTATCCTTTTGACTAGCTTTTTCATTTCGCTTTAAACCCGCTAATTTCTCGAGAAGACAGAAATTGGTGAAGAAAGTGACGATTCGTCTGTTGTTTTGTGCTCAAATTTCTTGTCCAACCAAAGGTACTTGGACCTCACTTTGCCGGAATGCTACGTTCCTGAGCTCGGAGAGCAGAAGCAGGGGAAGGCACTGATGACATTTGATGACCTGTTTACCTGTTGATGGAAGTTCAACTGGTAAACCTAAGGCAGCTGCATAGAAATACTTGGTTTTTGTTTCATGTTTGACCTTCGGAAATTTGATAAAGGTTCCAGTCTGTTATTTGGGATTGACGGAGAATATATCGAGTACGTTGGCAGCAAAATAATGATATGCGTTGTTTTTGCCTTTCTTCACACGCAGGTTCGCAGCATCTACTTCTCTGGGGAGAATGTGGTGATGGTCACCAACGATCGTTTGAACCTCGATATTGTAGGAGGATGTTTGCAACCTGGAAATGTCCATCCGATGGATACAAAAAACATATTCGGTATATAATTATATATACATACGTATATATATATATATATTCATGTATACATACAATACAGTGTACATAGCAATGAATCTGTATAATGAATATGTAGAATTCTGATGGTTCAAGAAATCTTCCTTGCAACCTATGGCATTTTGGTTCAGTCTCCCATGGTGAACTCCAGGTAAGACACCGAGATGTCTAGGGATGTGGGAACTTCCACCTGAGGTGTGTCTGCCTTTGACTACATCTTGCCGTCACTTTGGCAAGATTGAGACCATCCTTGAAGAGTCATGCCTGTTAGTTTGTGAAATGTTTGGACCATTGTTGGAATATACAGATTTGTATGTTATATGGATATATGTTCCATGCTTCCCCCGCATGGAATGGTTGGAGATGAGATAAGACAGGAAAAGATACTGGTACTGGCAAGGTAAGTCATACAAGACAAGATAGAATAAGCAGATACAGATACTGTACCATCCCCTCCCTTATGGGATGGGGGTGATTAATTCCAACTCACCCCAGTCGAACTGTGAAGTGATACAATATGATCCGGTATGATGATGATATTTGGATGATACTGTTGATGGAATAAATCCTGCATCAGTTGATATGGTAAATATCCCATTAATTTACAAGGTTTTGTTCATCCCATCAACAGTATTTGTGTATTCATATTGCCATAGACAAAAAGAAGTTCAAGATATCAGGCTGCGACTTTACAATCCACCAATCTCGAAGCACTGCTTGCCCATGGTTCTGGAAGGGGTTGGGTACCTGTGCTAGTGGGCCCCCGGACTGGGATCATACATCATATTTCAAGCACCATATGTTACATACATAGTGTCAATATTAGATATATTCAATATGATCAAAGATTCAATATCAAGGAGTTCAAGACTCATGCTTACACCACATCCGAATTGCCCTCAATGTGGATGATGAAGATTGATGGTCAATGATAGTTGTGTTTCAGGATTTGACTACGCACATGGATCCACAAATTTAAGTTGGTGAAATATACAATGAATCAGATTTCACACCACAACTGAGAAGATCCAGGAAACCCTCCGCTTGGATGGTAACGTTACGAAGATATAGAGGGATCACGAACTTCACCAGGTGTCACCCACTCACGACACCCGCAGATGCGACTTCGCCAGGAACCTGATTCCCTTCAAAGGTCAGGTCTTGAACATGATCAGCGAGTGGGCCTTTAGCCAGACCAAGGAGGGGCCAGGATCTTGTAGATTGACATATCCTTGGACACAAGATCATATTGTTAGGATATTGAGTCGGCGAAATTCGTTGTCCACCCTTCATTCATAGGAAAAATCACCCCACGAAAAAACCGCTGTTTCAGCTGTCGATCAGGACATTATCCCCAACGCTCTGATCGAGAACGTTGATGCAAGCGCGTTATGACGCAATTTGTTGGGAGTTTGGCCGTTTTTTGTTGATCTTTAGCAGGGGTCAAGTTCATGAATATTTTCCAGTAAATATGTCAGATGTGTTGATTGTTCGCGATGAACTCAAAACGTAGCAACAGCAGTCTTGAAACTGAATCAAGATGTTTGAAGCTCAATCTGGTGGCCTAGCAATCTAAGTTGAGTGAATGTATTGATAATTTGACTGGATAAAACGGTATGAATGTGAATCGCCGGGACAATTAGCATGATTTCTCTACTGGAAAAGGAGGATCCAACCCTAGTGACTCCAGCCTTTTTCAGTCCTTTTTCCATGGCCTTTACAATGCTGATTATATAGTTAAGTTGATGATATGATGCTTCATGACATTGGATCTGGGACTCGGAAGAATATAGCAGTACCCGAGTTGTACTATTCAAGACCTGTGTTTGTTTGGCAAATATACTAACCAATTCATTTATGCATTCTACTGAGCAATGTAATCATTGATAGTTTGGGTCGTTTCCTTCATGAGTTCTTTGTTTTGTTTGCTTATTCGTTGAACAACTTATCCTAGTTTACCTACTCATTCATACATACAGAGCCGAGCTTGAAAGGTTCTCATCGTTTTTGCTCCGAGAACCAGGTCCCAATTTCGTTGTAACTCACATTGCCTACCAACAGTTGGTCAAATCACCCAGGTCGTGGTCCAGAAGAAGATGAAGAACCTCAACGTTGAGCTGATCGTCCGAGGATCATTTGTGGGGGGGGGGGGGGTGCAGTGACCAGTGTGGCCGTGACGCTTGGTTCGGCACTGCAGATGTTTAAGAAAAAAAACATCCTGCTGGATAAGTTTGGATGAAGAAATAGATCCAGGAGGGTTTTGTTCGAAGCCTTGCTACACATCCCAACTTGTGGAAGTTGTTCTTTTTGATGTCGATGTTCAGTGTCTCATGAAAAAACGTTTTTAATGCTGCCCTGTTCAAATGTTGAACTCTGTTTCAAAACTCCAACCTGAAACAACAACAAGCTTGGAAACAACCCTACTTCAAGAATCTCTACCTAAGCCAGTGATCATACCATCCTCCTTGAGTCGGTTCCAGGATATTTGTGGGGAAGCATGGCAGCTGCCTATGAGAAAGGTGACCGCGTCTTCTGCGGCTTAAAACTGCCAGAAGGGTTGGGATCCTTAGATTTTCGGTTTAACCCGGAATGCCCTGCTGAAACGAAGAATTATCAAAAAGGGTGGAAGAAAATGGAAAAAATGGTGTCAATTGTTTCAGATTAGAGATGTAGAAACAGGATGTTATATACATATTTATATACATATATATATATAATTATATAAACATAGATATCACGAGATATCTATCTCTAGTAAATCCTTAGGGCTATTAGCTATTCTTCAGAAAATTCGCTTGACAATTCCATCGTTCTGTTTGCTGAGGTTAATCCGCTTCCAAAAGTTGGATCAACCCATCTTCACACCCACCACCAAGGCGGAAGTAGGCCCGGCCTAAAACGAAAAGTTGGAAGTTGGAAATAGCAGAGAATTTTGAAGGAAAAATGAATGAAAAATGGTCAGATGTTAGATACAGTTACTCAAATATTCATAGATGATCATAGATGTTGGAGTCTTCTTCATGTCTTGGTTTGTTTGAAGACATGTACATTGTACATTGTACTATGTGGAACTGGTAGCTCAAAAAACCTCAAGGAATCAAAGTAATCTCGTTTTTGGAGGGTGATGAAACGGGTGAAGGTACGGTAGAGGGTATTGGCAAGCCATCTTCTAGGCGCTGTACTAACTACACCTGCCGAAGGGTCGACATGTTTCGCATTGAGAAGAGGGGGACTTCCCTTCCCAAGAGATAATGAAGAGAAAAAAATAGTTTGCACGATGTTTTCCAGAGTCATAGAACAGTCGAAAGTATCCAAAGATTTGATACAAGTACCAACGATGATGACGACAGGGAGTCATGATGTTTTCTGGGAGGAAGCCAGCAATCGTAGAGAAATGCTCAATGACCGGTGTGAATTTTGTCATTGTTATAGCGAGGATATGCTAGTACTCGTAGTGGTGACCTAAGCACTTATTCAAGAATTTCTGATGCCATGAAACTGGCTCATAGTTCAAGAAGGTCCATTTTGACCGACATAAGCTTAACACATACTTACCCCTTTACACCCCTGCTCTTTGGCACAGAAGCTCAGAACATAATCCGCATGACAGTCAGAACCGGCATCACAGTTTGAAACTTTGCCAACTTGAGGCCATGATGAAAACATGACGATGGAAGACATGGAGAAGCTCTTAGGTCGTTTGGCAGCAAAAGAGTTGTTTCACTTTTTATCTATACAATTTGGTTGTAGTCCTTCAGATGTGTTGTATCTAATTTCAACCTTTTTGAAGCTTCCATTTGCTTTTGACATGTTGAAAATCACTGGGGAAGGCGTGTTTTTTTTTCCCAACCGCACCTTCAACTCCGTCAGGAAAGGAGTTGGCTAAGAAGGCCATGGATGCAGCCATGAAGCTTTTCCAGAGAGGCCGTGGTTGCCATCCGTTGCAGCAAAGGGCGTTGTTGGTGTATAGGGCATTTGTTGGTTTGGTTGGGTTGAAGATCTCTTTTTACCACCTTTTTTTTGCTGCAGCAATTTGAAGCAATGCATTCATGTCAAGATTTTGTGTTGATAGAATTACTACGAATTTCCCTGATATCAAGGGTGGATAATGATTCAAACGTATGAGGGTGTTGAGTCCCTTGCATGTCGCTTGCTCTTAATTCTTGATTATGCATCCTTTGAGATGGTAGTAAAACCACGCGTCTTTGTGGTCGTTCTTTGTTCATGTTTTTGCAAGATATATTTCTGGCACTCCTGAACCTTTGATTGTTGACTGTGGCAGAGAAGAATCCACATTTTTTTTGATACTCAACATATTGCCTAGTGATCTATTAATATCTATTGTATCTATATATTTCCTCTATTCCCTCCTGGTCAAAGTTTCAGAACCGATGCAGTTTTACACCATTTTGTTAGCCACCAGCCCAATTTGTGAAAGAGTGACCTCCTTGGCAGGTTCCGAGCTCATGAAGAAACGAGGGCTCATCCTGTTGGCCTCCCCGGCTACATTTGAGAACACCCCGTTTGGCATGTGTTGACCCCTCCAAAGATTCCTATAGAAAGTTCACCACCTTCATTCCGTACTGTTTTCTTTGTTGGGTTTGGAAGTCATAATAATGATACAAGTAGAGTCGTAGAGTCTTGGTGAAGGACGTGTTTAGACTTGGACTGGTTTTGTAGGGTTATAATATGTTTATATGATATATAGATATATGTATATAGTGTAAATTATAGACTTACCTTTTTACATTCCTATTGCCTATTTTCTATGTTGGCATATTTTGGCTGTACTTCACCCACAAGAATTGATCAGATTCGGAAGCTGAAAAAGCTGCGGAGCTCGTAACAACTGGATATGATGATACTCCATCCAGCACTCATAGGAGAAACTAATCACTGGGAAAAGATACTGTTCCACTGAAGTATGTTGGAAAGTAGCTTGGAAGCTTGTGATAGCTTTTGTATGGCCTTGAGCGTTGCTTTTAGAATCAAATCATTTGATAATATCAAAGATTGGCAGAAACTGAAATGGAAACAGCTGAGGAGTTTCATTTTCTTCTTTTTGTGTAGCTTATTTCAATGGCTTCACTCAGATGCCAGGACACCAAGTATGAGTTCGGCCTGGATGACAAAGGCGTAATCCATGTGATTGACGAGGCAGAAGCTAAGAGATACCCATTGGTTCAGAACTGTCATGGTGGAGCATGTATTCTGCATTCTTTAACAGATCCCAATCCAAGAGGTTGCGTTGGGGTGGCTCTTTCAGACTGTTTCAGGTCAACACACCCGACTCTTCTAGAATGTGCACCATCGAGGAGCAGCCAACAAAGCCATTCAATTGAAGTTTGCGTTGCTTGGATGTAGTTACCCACTGGTAGCCATGTCAAAATAACTTTGGTTACTCGATTCTTTCAAGAAGAGGGTCCCGATATCCATGTGGCCATGGGTCATCATGGGTCCAAAAAGCTGCATTTTGGAGGAGTATGAATCAAAGTACCCAAAGATTGCGGCAGAAATGAAGAAGGGAGAGTGCTCTTTGCTGTAGAAGTTGTTGTTTGTTTTTCCGTTTACTTGGGACATGTTGAAATATGTTGAAGTGGTTGACACTGCAAAATTTTTAAACTAGCGTCCTGATTCGTTTTGGTCAACTCAGGAGCTATTGCAACAAAAACAATCAAAAACACATATGTTCAATTATGTTGAAATTGGTATTTCGAATTGAATTGTTTGTTACAAACAACTGTCCAAGTGAATGACATGAAGGTACAAGAACGTCACCGAGCTCATGAAAGCGAAACCTGATCTGAAGATGAAGGAGTTCTCAAAACAATATGCTCGGGAAACCTGTAATTCCGGGTTGTGGACTGGAGTCGAATTTTTCCAACTCAAACAAAAACTATGGTCGACTCTATGCGGAAAACTTTGCTGCTGGCGTCCAACCCACCAAAAATCGCCAAAGATCGAGGTCCGGGATGCCTTGCTTGACCTGGGCTTTGATCCAACCAAGGCAACGAAAGGATGTTTGCGTTCATGTTTGAAGGTTCTGGGTTTCCCAAATCATCTGTGTTTTGTATGGTGAATGATGTCCATTGGATGTAGGAAATAGAGGGAACAGATTTTCTTATGCACAGATTTGCAGGACAGTATATTCAAATCTCTATGGTGGGCATAGGCATGCATGGATGCATCTCTATCAGTGAGATTGGTCAGCACTGAATGATCAGTCTTTACCAAGTCTTGGTGCGTGCTGAATTGAAAGGGCTCATGGTTGGGTTTTGTTGTTTTGGGAAGTTCCGGTGTTGCGTTTGCCCCACATGCCATTCGTCATGCTGGGCTGGATTGAATCGGCTTTTGGTAGCTTTTGGAGTGTTGATGACAACGATCACCAATCCTAGTCCTACTCGTTTGTGTGTGTGTGTGAAACTTTTCCAGTCCCACCTCTAGAGAGGCTATTTTTAGTATTACACCTGAAAGATGCATCTTTCAAATAGATTTGTATTTGGCTACCTGAATTGTTGGGGTTTATATAAACATATTGATCCTTTCTCGCAAGGACAAGAGCGCTCCAAAGTTGAGTGACGAACAGGTGGTGGAATGTCCGACTCCTTAACGGTTGGACCAAAAGGATTGAGGGACTTGGCACATTTAAATGGTAAGTTACTGTACCTCCCCTGACATGGATCCGTAAAAGTTACTGCACCTCCCCTGACAGGGTAGACTGTAGACACACCACGACACACCAGCAGGTCAAGTAGTCAATAAATCACCTACTGGTCCTACCGTAAAAGGGAACAAAGAGCACGGCGAGTTTGTGTCGATGTTGAATGATTTCGATGTCGTGGTGCCATGGGGAGGTTGAAATACTACCTCAAACACCATCTCGGAGGTCGGTTTTTCACGGCTCAAGTGAGCATTGCTGAAAGAACCTAAGGTGCATTTCGCTACATGAAAATCTATGAGACGGTGACTGGTAATTCGTTCTTTCCTTGGAACTCGGAGTGTGTTTGTTGTTCTATTTTGATGAAAGATCAGTAGGCATCGTCAGATTGCAAGCAGTCACAAATTTAACATGATCGGCATGGTGGGATCCCTGTTTTGGTGCCCTTGTCCTATTTGATAAAGATTGTTTCAAAAGGGTGCATCAAGAACTCTTGTGTCGAACCAAAGCTGAGATTGTTTGTGCAGGATTGGAGGTAGAGTGTTTAGTAAACCTGTCAGATGCAAAACACCAAGAAGCAACATGTCTATGTCGATGTTATCATTTTTTGAAGGTTCGAATTTCCAGCAAAGATGGCGCCAGAGAAGAGGTTTGGATGGTTGTATTTCAGCCTGAAAGTTTGATCTGAAAAAAAGTAGATCATTCAAACCTCCATTAACTGGTATGTTAATGGTTGATTTTAGATCTGTAGTTCTTCAAACACATTTTGTTTCAGAGCCAGAATGAACTTCAAGAAACTTTGAGAAAGAATTCCCATCCCTTTTGGAAGATCCATTAATGTGGTTGAGTGCTGACAGGATGAGTCCACAATTGATATGTTTTTTGGAAATTGGGATGATTCATCGCTTAACAACAGAACACGCCTTGTTGATTCATGCTGCTTGTTTCCAAAAAGGCGTTGGAAAACTCTTCCATTGGATGCTATTCAGTCTCGTTGAAGGAGGAAATCTGAAGATTTTATTGCCTACTACTTTATGAAAGCTGGTTGTAACGCCTATGGATTTTAAGGAAGAATGGGTCATGTACCTCCGCTTTGATATGCTTTGATACGATAGTCTTGGCCTTATGTTAGGACCCCCAATGGCATAATTGGCTATGTTGTGGATGCCAGATATGGAGGGACATCTTGCAGATAGAAGTTATGTCAGCCACATTAGCCAGGATCATTGCGAACCTGCAGAAGGCGGGCATGATCCAAGGATGTCTGGCCATCATCGTTGATGCCGACAAGTGACTTGGAAGATGAAGATTGGAGATTTGGAGATGTTTGGGAGTAAGACAATTGAAAGTTGATGATTGCGTTATCATATAAGACACTTACAATGAAGATATACACACGGTTTTTGTATGAGGTCACGACATGATACCGCCATGTACTACCTATATCTTGGGCATCAGAAAACCTGTTGATTGCCAATTGCACCAAACAAAAACAGAGGTGTCCTGCCGTGTTCACTTTTCTTGCAACAAGTTGTTTCCAGAGCCAGGAAGTTTTTTCAAAGTGCCGATTGAGTTTTCGTTTGTTTGCTTCACGAGGTCACAAGCGGAATCCATCAAGAAGGAGTTGAGTAGCTTCAAGATTCCTTCGCAGTCCTTGCCTTGACGAGATTGCCTTGCGCCCTTGAGAAATGTTCCAAAATGAAATGTGTGACAAATGGCTTGATGAAACTTGTGCTATGGAAGTTCCTATAATATGTTCCTTCCTTCTTCTCTTCATTGCAACGTTACCAGGCTATACGATGTATGTTTGTTTGTTGTTTCTTTTAAGCTCATTTGCATGTTCCTGTGTATGTTCTGCATCGCCTTCAAGGGACTTCTGAAATGACAGAAATGGAGCCAGTTCCGTGTTTGGTTGCTATCATTAACGAAGGAAAACACCACGAAATATGGAATTTCTACCTGTGGATCAAAAACACCTAAGGCAAGTAACCTTTCCAACAGACGCAGATGCTGCTGGAAAGCTCGTGGCAGATCTAGCATGTTTTTTTCTTGGTTGCTAGGGACTTTTTGCTAATACCACCAAAAAAGACACCTGGACAAGATTGATGATCTTGGTTTTTGTCTTATGGCCAAACTCAGTAGACTTTCAACAGAAAGAATCGATCACTCCAGAGTTTCGACAGGTTTGCTAAGAAATAAAAAATGGAAAGCATGTTTGGTGGCACATGATCCTTAAAGAAACAGATTTCACCAACTTCATTGGCCTTCCAACGATATGTCTGGTATATTCACGCATGTGTTTCACCAACGTTATGGCAATTCCACTGTATCCCTTGAAGTACCAGGCAGAGTACAACAAATCCACGGAACCTTTGCTTCTGATTCAGTGCAGTGATGCAGCGTTGGAGATCCCAGCATGGTTCAATGATGTTCAGTGCACCGCATGTACCCAGGAAATAAGAGATTAATGGCAATATGGGATAATGTGGGTACAACTCCGATGATGGGTTTAGTTCAGATTGGACATTGGTGAACGATACTGTATTTGCTTGAACCAGACGGCCATGAGTGAGATGTAAGATATGCAAGAAGCAGATATGGCACATGCCTTCTTTTCCAATCTTGAACTTGTATAAGCTTTTTGGTATCGGAAACTCTCCTTGTCATTGTTCCACATACGCAGGCACCAGATTCATTGCATTCAACGGCATTCGACGGCCAAACGATTTGGCCTTGATCACGTTGAAAAATTGTCCCCCAAGTTGCCAAGCCAACAGTTGCCTTTCGCAATTCACCAGATTTTTTGTTGTTATCGATACTCTATGTTGAACTTCCCATGAAAGGACAAACACTTCCAATTTACGTGTAGGGCATAGGGACTACCTGTCGTTTCCCTTTGGATGTCAGATTGATGTCAAACCAGCGGCTGAATAATGTTTGATCCTCTGAGGTCGGCTGCTTTGTCTTCTAGCTTGTTCTGCGGCCTTGAAATGTTGGGTTTCCGTTGTGTTTCAACATGACTGGTTGTTACCTTCAAGGTGGAATTGGGTCCTTTTTTGGTAGAAACCTAGGTTTGTAGTGTGCTACGTAAGATATGAATAGAATTAACAATGTAGCTTCCAAAATGACTGAGGCTTCAGGTGTTGGATTGAAGGCAGAATGCCACTGCAAGAGACTTTGGACCTTGCATAAAGGCAGAGAGAGACAGCAGATATGACTGAGCGGATTCAATGGCGAAACTGAGGTTCCCAGTGATTTCTTGCCCTTCAAATGGTATGTGGCCTTCTCAGTTTTCTGAGAGTCACTGGAAACGTTGCAGTCCAAGATGAAGTCAAGTGAGCAGTGACCAATTCAGCCCTGATTTTGGTGCCACACCACAGGATTTTGGTGCAACTGTTCAAGCTTGTCAAAAGATTTCTTGACACGCCGTGTTCTTTCAGACTTGGATGCGGTTTCTTTCAAACCGAGGAAATCATCTTCTAGTCCGGACCTTTGCGGCAAGTTTTTTTTGTCCAAGTCACGTTGTCCTTCTAGACCAGCAGGCTATGGCAGGGTTATTCCTCAGGTGATTGATGCCAAATGCAATCAAATTATAGGATAATTATCCAACCACAGAAACCTTTGCACAATCCAGAAAAATACATCAAAAAACGTGTGGATTGTATGGTGAGCAGTGAGAAGTGAAGAGGCCTGGGCCTGTCATGTTTGATGGCAGCCATCAACACATCAACATCCAACCCATCAACCGCGGTTCTGAGGCTTGATTTGTAGCCCAGAAAACGTAGGCCGCCTGGCTGCGCAGATGTTTGCACACAGCTCCCAGGACTGGAGGGCCTGGTGGGGTGCTATGGCCGCTTACGGATGTCATTTGGCAAACTGACCTTTCTGACCCTTCCTTACGCAGAGTGGTTTCTTGAGTTTGGATGTTTCCAATATTCTGTGTCATGCGATGTCATGCGATCATTCCATTCATTAAGTTCAATGTTAGGTACAGATGTAGGGTTTTTTTTACATAAGTTATGCAGTAAATCAAGTCATTATCATCAAAAAAACGATGCGCACATCCTTTAAAGCCAGCGCGAAAAAGTCTCTCCAGCGTCGATCAGTGGATCAGGAAGTACGAAAGCTTCTGGAGGTGCCAAGATTTGTGGTCACGCATCCTGGTAGGGTGATGTATTTTATTTGTTTCTATTATTGTAAATATAATACGTTCTTTACTACTGTATTGATATACCCTAAGCTGTATATTACAAATGTGATATATGGACAGACAGCTCACTTGTGCAGCTTTGTTACATCTATATATATACACTCTATAAGTACAGATTTATGTTGTATGCAAAGGACCTCGTAAAGATGGTGGTTCGTATCGTGCCTTACGTAGGGTCCCTATTGGAATCGAGGTCAATAGAGGTTGAAGGCGTTTTGATTTAAAACGTTCAGAGTAGCTTGCGATGCCCATACAGCAAACAAATCAGCAATTTACAGAGGTTTAGCAGGCCTAGTCTTAGTTGTAGGATTTGTTCACCTCTAAAGATATAAAGCTCGAAAATCACTTTGAGCAGAGGGAGCGTTATGGACACATTGTAGCAGGTCAAAAGTCAGAAGTCGGCGGGGCCACCCTGAAATCTCTGATTCAGGTCCTGTTGGACCTTTCCTCCCTTCAGCGATTGTAGCCCATACGAATTTGAAGCTAATCTAAGTGGTGTGTTTCAGGATTATCCATCCAGGTTTTACCGCTGCTTACCTTATGGTAAAGAATAGTGGTACCGGACAACCCCCTTCAACAGGTTGTTGAAGATAGACCCGATTGACTTTGAACTTCTCTCGTAGAGGGTGTGAGAACCATCCATATACCAGGACTTTGACCTGCGATATGCACCTATTATTTCCCTTTCACATTTCGAGTTCTGATAGTTCATGAACCACTAAGGGACCCCCCATGTAATTCAAGTCATACATACAAAATCAGGAATTACCCTTAAGTATGAGTCTTTTCCGTGAATTGTGGAACACCCCCCCAATCATCGACATGTCGCATTGAGAAACAGGCTAGCATCGATGAACAGTCACAGCCTCAGAGATAGAGGAAATTTGGCTGAACTTTTGACAGTGACAAGATGTTGCGGTTAAAAGAAGCTGTACCAAAGGCGAATATGGCTGAAGATTTTGGGGTATCCCACTTAAGATCAAGCTTAGCACCTTTTTTGGTGTATTATGAGAATCCATTTTGGAACTTTGAAGGCTAGGAAGGCTGTAGGTTGGCAACTACAGGGGTCCAGGATGGTTAAGGAGGGCGGATTGAAACTTTGAAGGCTAGGAAGGCTGTAGGTTGGCAACCTACAGGTGTTTAGGATGGTTAAGGAGGGGCAGGATTGAAACTTTGAAGGCTAGGAAGGCTGTAGGTTGGCAACCTACAGGTGTTTAGGATGGTTAAGGAGGGGCAGGATTGAAACTTTGAAGGCTAGGAAGGCTGTAGGTT